>JANAVB010042019.1:6858518-7313518 GCA_029216955.1 Iris pallida | reverse complement strand
TCTTATGAACACTGATAGTAGAGGGGGTAATATTGCTATTAAGCTTGACATGGCTAAGGCATATGATCGGCTAGATTGGTCTTTCCTGATGCAAGTAATGAGGAGATTTGGTTTTTCTGAAAGCTGGATTAGTATGGTGTTTCGCCTGATTAATAATGTCTGGTACTCCACTATTATAAATGGCGTTTCTTCAGGATTTTTTCAAGCTTTCAGAGGTGTACGGCAAGGGGATCCCCTATCACCAGCCCTGTTCATTATAGCTGCAGAAGTGTTATCTAGAAACTTAAACAAGTCATTGGAGAATGCTTCTTTCAAACATTATTATGCTCCAAGTGGTTGTCCTGCTATAACACACTTAGCTTTTGTGGACGACGTCTTATTATTCTCTGCTGGAGACATTCGATCCGTTCAAATACTTCATGGAGTCTTGACCAGGTATGAACGAGCTTCTGGCCAATCTATTAATGTTTCAAAATCTTCAATTTATACAATGCCAGACTTTGTTCGTAAGGAGCAGCTTCATGATATCACTGGGTTTGAGATTAAGCATCCACCTTTCAAATACCTTGGCTGCCCTATGGCAGTTGGAGTTCGGACCACAAGGCTATATGAGGATCTCATTGCTAAAATAAGAGGGCGCTTGGAAGGTTGGCAACAAAAAAATTTATCTTATGGCAGGAAATTGACTTTATTAAAGTCTGTACTGCTGTCCATTCCTATGTATACCATTACGGCATGCAATCCGCCTAAGGCCGTCCTGAACAGTTTGGAAAGACTTTTTGTTCGTTTCTTCTGGGGTACTCATGATGGACTTCAAAAGCACATCTGGGCTAGTTGGAGTACTATGGCTAGGCCGATCGAGGAAGCAGGGTTGGGTGTGCAAGCGTTAACAGACACAATGGACGCGTTCACTGTCAAACTATGGTGGAAATTGAAGACTCAAGACGGGCTGTGGCAGCAATTTCTTAAAGCTAGATACTGCAAATTTCAGGATCTGGATTCAGTAGGGACTCCACAGAAATGCTTCCATGTTTGGAAGAGACTGATACAAGGAAGGGAGCTGGCGAATCATCACATCGTCTCTCTGGATTCGGGTGACTAGACTTGGTCGCCTTCATCTACAGGGAAGTTCTCAGTTGCTTCTGCTTGGAAGGTAACGCGCATCCCATCTCCTGTCCGTTCTAAATTTAAACACATATGGAGCACGTGCATTCCATATAAGTGGTCTATCTTACTTTGGCGACTTCTTCATAACAAATTGCCAACTGATGACAATATCCAAGCTATGGGCTACCACTTAGTATCGAAATGCCACTGCTGCATAGCCCCAAGTGTGGAGACTGTCAAACATATTTTTAAAGATGGAGATTTGGTGTCTCAACTTTGGCGTAAACTTAAAGATGAGTTTCAAATCATCTCAAGGAGTTCGGATTTTGCTATATGGTGGAGGAGACCGAACATCCACCTTAAGGAGATTGTCGTTGCGGCGGTGTGCTGGGTGGTCTGGAAAAACAGGAATAAATGGCGCTATGAAGAGTATATATATTCAGTGAATCAGCTAGTTCATGAGGTTCATCGACAAATTGGGAAGGCTATGATGCGTTGCAAGCATCATCCATCTCTTCCGACTACATGGCAGCATATTGGAATTGGCTAGAGCTATTTTGTACTTGATGAACCTTTATCTCAATAAAGTTTGATTTATGAAAAAAAAATATATATATATATATATATATATATATATATATATTAAAAAATATAAATATATATATATATATATATATATATATATATATATAAGAAATATATATATATATATATATATATATATATATATATATATATATATATATATATATATATTTATATATATATATCCCCCTCGGAGGCATGCCTCCAAGTACCATTAAGAAGTACTTGGAGGCATGCCTCCGAGGGGGATATATATATATATATATATATATATATATATATATATATATATATATATATATATATAGAGGAAGGATAGGCATCCCCGCACTTTTTGTATCCCCAAGCATCCCCATGTTCACATCCGTTAGATGTGCTTTAAGTCATCTAATCTTAACCATTGGTAAATCAACGGTTAAGATTAGATGACTTAAAGCACCATCCAACGGTGTAAATAGGAGGGATGCTTGGGGATGCAAAAAGTGTGGGGATGCCTATCCTTCCTCATATATATATATATATATATATATATATATATATATATATATATATATATATATTCGTGGGGTTAGGCAAGGAGACCATCTATCTTCCACCATCTTCATCATTACGGCAGACGGATTGAGTAGAAACCTTAATAAGATGGCGAGCACCCCCAACTTCCAGCACTATCATACCGCCAGTGGATGTCCGATCATCACTCACCTGGTTTTCGCTGACGACATCCTCATTTTCTCTTCCGGGGACGCCGGGTTGGTCGAAGTAGTACACAACACGCTTCAGCGATACGCCGGGTGCTCGAGCCAGAAGATCAACAAGGACAAAAGTGTCATCTACACCCACCACAACATCAAGAGAGAGCACGCGGCTAGCCTCGACAACACCACTTCCTTTCCCATCAAGCATCCCCTATTCCACTACCTTGGATGCCCCCTCGTGTACGGTAAATCCAACGCCGGTATATATATATATATATATATATATATATATATATATATATATATATATATATATATATATATTCGCGGGGTTAGGCAAGGAGACCCTCTATCTTCCACCATCTTCATCATTACGGCAGACGCATTGAGTAGAAACCTTAATAAGATGGCGAGCACCCCCAACTTCCAGCACTATCATACCGCCAGTGGATGCCCGATCATCACTCACCTGGTTTTCGCTGACGACATCCTCATTTTCTCTTCCGGGGACGCCGGGTTGGTCAAAATAGTACACAACACGCTTCAGCGATACGCCGGGTGCTCGAGCCAAAAGATCAACAAGGACAAAAGTGTCATCTACACCCACCACAACATCAAGAGAGAGCACGCGGCTAGCCTCGACAACACCACTTCCTTTCCCATCAAGCATCCCCTATTCCACTACCTTGGATGCCCCCTCGTGTACGGTAAATCCAACGCCGGTATTTTCGAGAACCTGATCAATCGCATCAGAAAAAAACTCGAGGGTTGGCATAACGCTACCCTATCCTCAGGAGGCAAGATGATCCTTATCAACCACATGCTCACATCCATTCCTATATACACCCTGGCGATGTCTTCCCCCCCCCCCAAGAAAGTGCTCTCTTCGATCGAAAGCACCTTTAGCAACTTCCTCTGGGGGCACAGCGACGGCTATGACAAGCATCATTGGGCTAGCTGGGATACCATGGCCCGTCCTACCGGGGAGGGGGGCCTGGGATTCACCAAACTCTCCTACATCGCTAATGCCTTTTCGATGAAACTGTGGTGGAAGCTACGCACGAGTCAGAACTTATGGACTAGGTTCATGAGGATCAGATACTTCAAGCACATCCACCTGTCGATAGCCATATCTAACAGCAAATCCTCCAAGGCTTGGCGACGCATTCTCAATGGGCGGTCCCTTGCCGAACCCGTGATGCGCCTTCAGATGGGTAACGGCGAGTCTTCGCCATTCCTGGAACATTGGGTTGGTAACTCCTTGCTTCCCAACCTTTCAGCTGCCCCTAGGAACAACATTATCAAGCACTTGTGGGACCCCTCTGATAACAACTGAAATTGGAACAAGGTCCGGGTATGGGTCGAGCCCGAGGCAGTCGATTGCATCCGGCATAGCGGATTGACAATTGGAGAGGCCGCAGATAAGCTCCAGTGGTCGTCCGAAGCCAAAGGATCATTCTCCGTTAGATCTGCCAGACGAGTGATCCTAGGCAACACAGCACCATCTCCTACCATTGCATCCTTCTGGCAGAGTTGCATCCCCAAGAAGTGGTCCTTCCTCATTTGGAGAGTCCTACGCAAAATTCTTCCCGCTGATGACACCCTCGACACTATCGGGTTCAGCCTTGCGTCCGCGTGCTCATGCTGCTCTGATCGTCAATCGAAAACAGCCGACCACATCCTCTGTCAGGGGGACCTACCTGTCAAGGTATGGAGAGTCCTTTTCCAGCGCTGCAGAATGGCTCATGGGAGCGACAACTTCCACGACATCCCTGCAGCCTGGGCTTCCGCGTCCCACGGACACCGGATCGTTGCTACCACCGCAACGTGGGTTATCTGAAAAAATTGCAACAAGGCGAGATATGAAGGCCACCAGTACTCCGCTGACCAGCTGATCTGGGAGACCATTCGGCAGCGCCGCAAGCGGAGCTTCCTCTGTTCGCACGGCCAGACGGTCTTCTGAAAATCTCTCCTATCCCTGGCTTAGCCATTTTGGTTTCCGTTTTGCCTTTTTTTTGTTAGTATACGTGTATAGGTTTCGGTATTTTGCGCCTAGTAGTATACTTGTAAAGGTTTCGGCCTTATTGAAAAAATTGGGTAGTTCTCAAAATATATATATATATATATATATATATATATATATATATATATATATATATATTTTTTTTTTTTTTTTTTTTTTTTTTTTTTTTTTGGAAAGAGAACCTTTATTGAAAGATAGGCGCAAAATGCCTAAGCCTATACAAGTAAGCGCGCCTCGCGCGGAAACCGACCAAAAACAAAGATAAAAATAAAGGTGGTTGCTCACAAAACGGTACGAGACCGAGCATCAGAAAGTTAGGCGGGAGAATCCAGGTCCCAAAGGATCCGCGGTCCGTCCCCTGTCAGAAATCCAGGACGGCCCAAAACTTGTTCGAGGTGTGGGTGCAACACCTCCTCCTCTTGAATATTTGTCGAACCACCTCTCTGTACAATTGCTGGAGTGGGAATTGTCGACCTTATATATATATATATATATATATATATATATATATATATATATATTCTACTATATAATAGGAAAACTTAGATGGTGAAACTTTTGAATTCCGAAAATACCCTTACATACTTATACTAATTAAAAATAGTTCATTAATTTTAATAAGGACAACTTAGTAATTAGGAAGACTACCATTTGGTCTTCCTAAAAAGTCTTCCTAAATTAATTAAGAAATATTAAAATACGTGCAAGACACGTACACACACACACACACACACACACACACACACACACACATACACATATATATATATATATATATATATATATATATATATATATTGTCAAGGATCTCTATAAAAATGATGTGCGGCTGAGATATCACAATATTCAGAAATTTGAAAACCCAAAAGATTATCCATTTAAGCATCATCACTTCTATCATCTCAGAGTACATTAATCCCATCTTCACATGAGCATGATACGATGCATCACAAAAGTAAAGCCAAATCCTCCAAACTAGAAAAACAAATTCATCGAGACCAATCGCTAGCAGCAAAAAGAAAAAGAAAGTGCAACTTCTAAAAAAAGAGCACTACTAGTTACAGTACTTCAGTTCTGAACAGTGTTAACCTTCCGTGCCACCCACTGGCACTTGAAGCGGTTCCAAGGAGTCGACGATGTCTCTCATGAGGGGCCTCGCCTTGGGGTTCCGGTTGAGGCAGTGGTAGGCGAGCATCGCGGCCTTGTGGACGCCCTTGGCGGGGTAGTCTCCGTTCAGCCTGGGGTCTACGAGGCCGAGCACCTTCTTCTTCTGGGTGAGCAGAGGCAGAGCCCAGTCGGCCAGCGTCTGTTCTCTGACGGGCCGCGACTTGTCCAGCGACTTCCTGCCGGTCAGGAGCTCGAGGAGGACGACGCCGAAGCTGTACACATCGCTCCTAGAGCTCAAGTGACCTTGTATTACACAGAGAAGCCTATTGTCAGATGTGAACAGCAATTATCGAGTCTCAGTATGTAAATCCAGAAAAAACCATTGTACAAACAACACTTCTACTTTGCCAGCCATTTGTGACCGCGGACGTGACCGCAGGCCACGTTATGGCCTTCCATTGGCTCCCTGGCACGAGTTTTAAGGGGATGGAGTCCAGAGATCATAGAGGAGGGCCGATGGTTGGCTGCTATGTGGACCTGCGGAAAGACATATGATCTTAATCCAGATACCATCTTTTTACCTGTCATTATATATTCTGGTGCAGCATAGCCATAGGTCCCCATTATTCGAGTAGAAACATGAGATTTATCACCTACAGGTCCATCTTTTGCAAGCCCAAAGTCGGAAAGTTTTGCATTGTACTCCTGAAATTTAACATCATATCATCATCATTATCATCATCTAGCCGAGAACAAGGAAAGCTCAACAAAATAATTGACAAAGTTTTTATGACCAACTGGAACCTTATGCCCACCCTCTATGTCAAGATAAGGTATGAGCAAGAGAGCACATTGCAGTAAAACATGGAAGGATAGTCTAGTTGTTGAATAGGGAGACGTATCTTTTTAATCACGCACTTTAAGTTCATGCAACCAAGTAACATTGAAATTTTCTCATACCAAGTAAAACAAATAAGTAGATTGTTGATAGTTATCCCGATTACAAAATAGGAGGGAAAAAGGTCAAATTTAAGAATTTTGTACTTATGTGTGAGAAGAGTACTTTTTAGGAGTGAGCATTATTCGGTTTTGGCCAAAACTTGAAGCGAACAGAATAACATATTCGGATCGGTTTAAAAAAAATTGGTTCGATTTTGAAAATACTAAAAAAAATTATTCGGTTTCAGTACAAAATCAAAAACCAAATAAGATTTATAGAATTATGTAAATACCCTCAATTATATGCATATTTTGTGATTAAAAATGTGTATATTTTGAAAAGAACAATTTTATGTATGTGTGTTAAAATTTAATAACTTTGATAATTTAACAACTAGTACAACTTTGCGCCCAGCTTTGAAATTTAACAAATGTGTATCAAAATTATAAGTTTTAATATAATTTAACTACGATTCTAACTTTGGATCCAACCCATTAAATAATAGAAATAGTCTGCTTGAACAAACTGAATAAACAGAATTGATTGTTCAGTTCGATTTCGGTTTTTTTGAATTTTGGTTTATTTCGTTTTGACTATTTCAATCCTGTTGAAACCGAATTAACCGAATACTCACCTCTACTTTTATGAACTTGAGCCCGAGGATTAATTAGCTATCATCAGACTAACTAAATTTCCTAGATTATCCATTGGAATTTTATCTCCAAGGCAACAAATGTAGACAAACTTATATGGCCCATTAACAGTTCAGATTCTGGAAAGATTCACCAATGAAAGTTTTTTTGGCCTTATGACACGGATGTCATAAAAGGGGTCGACCCAGTTTTGGGTCCTAACAACATATTGTTGGTATGCTTGATGCGGCAACTTTTGGACTCAAAATCTATTGGAAAGTTATGCACTTTTTGACAATACCGCCAATATGCCAGTTTGAGGTTTCTGACATAGTTTGAGTCGTATTTTAGACAATTTTTTTGGTTGTATTTTTTTATAATTTGTCTAAGAGTCTTCCTTAAACTTAATGTTTTCTTATAAATAGGACCTTGTAAAATAGTAGGAATAGGTTCATTGTGATAATTTTGATTAATATTGAGAGTTTTCTTTTTTCTTGTGATTTTTGTGCTATATAATTGGGGTATTATTCCTCCTTATGTTGGGTCGATGTTTTTCAGGGATCAACATTTTTGTGTTATAGCAGGTAGTATCATAGCCTCGACGTGTGGAGAAGCATGATGTGAGCCGACGAAGATGATGGTGACCAACAACTCCTTTACGAAGAACATGAAGTTACAGGCTTCTTTGAGGTGGTCCATCGCATGGTAGTCTCTTTACATGATCCTCCGTGTCTAGCGAATCAAGGAAGGCAATCAGTGCTCATTGGGACACCGTTTCATGATCCAGAAATGACATCATGAATTAGCAACGTTTGTGCTCTCAAAAGATGAACAAGTACCAGAGCGATAGCGTCGTCTACATAAGGCTCGTTATGTTCGTTTAGTTTGACCAAAGAGTTTGTTGATTTTGTCGGTTAGGATCGTGATGATGATCATGGCTGTGACATTGCCTCATCGACAAAATTATGATGGTTGGCACAACGTCGGGGATGCTATCAAAATCGCGACTATGGGAGGAACGATTGTCGTGGCAACGAGGATTGGTTCGATTATGGCTATGCCTATCGGCATGGCGGTTGTGGGGAATGTCCCTACGAGAAAGTAGATGACTTCAAGTTGAAGGTCGATATTTCGATCTTTCATAGAGATCTTGGTAGTTTGGAGTACATGGGTTGGATGTCGAGGTGAATCTATTATTTGATGGAGATCTCTGTGGGCAAAACATAAATTTGGTGACCTGTTGATTGAAGTCAAAGGCGCCAGCTTTGTGGGATAGGATACAAGATAAGAGTCTAAGGGAAGCACAAAGGTGCATCACCTCCGGGGAAAGATGCAAAAGAAGTTGAAGGCACGCTTCATACCTGATGACTAGGAGCAGCACCTTCTCTATCAATACAAAGGTGGACACATGGCTAATGGAATGCCAACGACTATATTACGAAGTTTTTACGTCTTGTTGAACAAAACTATCTCAACAAGACCAAATGGAAGAAGTTATCTCGTTTCATGGATGGTCTCAAGCCGACAATTCGAGATCGTATTAGAGCTCAGTGTGTCCCAACATGAAGAAGGCCAGGAATAGAACTTTACAGGCTGAGCGGTAGTTGCAAGAGAATTGGACGACAAATCGAGATGGAAATCGAAGATGGCAGATCGATTCAGGACCAAAGTAGCAGTTGATGCACCAAAGAGGATAGAGTGACAAAGAAAATGATAGAAAGAAATCCATAGAGACGACTACATGACACGATAACCTTACATTAGATATATTTTTGGCAAGTATTTCAAGTGAAATCAACTGGCTTATAGTTCGAGCAATTGTCCACGGAGGAAGGATGCACTTGACCGTGAGGAGTCCAACGAAGATGCAAGCTATGTCAACATTTGCAGTCCCGATGATTTCGAAGAGGATGACGTGGCTCTTGGTACGGTGTGAAAGATAATAACACTAAGACTCGATTCTTCACAATGGAATAGGTTATTCCGAACCTAATGCTTCGTCAAGGGTAAATGATTTGGAGTAGTAGTTACAGCAGCAGCCACAAGAACATTATCAAATGATAGATGGCTGAAGCCGAAAGTTTGACATTGGAGTCGTACCCAGACCTGTACTCTATCGGTTGGTTGAGAAGATGTCGAGTGTTATGATGACAGAGAGGCGTCGAGTACCTTTCTCCATAGGTCTATTACGACATGATGGATGGCTTGACGTTTGTCATTTGTTACTTGGGTGGCCATGACAGTATGATGTTGAGGCCAAGTACGATGGACGTCTCAATACTTATTGGTTGGAGAAGGTTGGGGTGATGTACATGCTTACACCATCAAAGAAGAATACCCAAAATGAATATTTATAAGAGGAGGGAAGGCGTTCCTTTCTTTGACAATCTCCATAAAGGAAGCAGAGTTCAAGGAGGCCTATAAGGTGTGGAATTTGGTAATAAAGGGTAACATCGAGACCGAAGAGTCAACAAAGGAAGAAGCGAGTCTAGCATAGGTACGACCAGTATTCAACAAGGTCCGCATCATCTTTTCGGAGAAGTTTCCTAGAGGACTACCACCTATGTGTGAGACCCCACATGAGTCCACAAGAGGATTAGAATCTTCGGGAGGTCGAGAACTTGAAGCAAATGAACTTGCGGTCGACTTCTCTAGAGGAGAAGGGGAATATTATGGAGATTATAAGGCCATGTATGGTTAACAAAATCATGTTTGACTACACGTTTCTGATGTCACGACTAGATGGCCTATTAGATCAACTAATTATGACCGATGAATTTTCCTTGTTAAATCTACAAAATCCTACCAACAAATACGTATCCGGTCGGGCGACTAGTGTAAGACGGTGGTGTAAGAAGCGGGATATAACAGTTTAGTAGTTGGTCATGTTGTTTGGGCTGGCGGACGCACTCAAATATTGGAAGCATTAGCTAAGGTTTTTGTACATGCTCTTGCCCATAATATAAAGTTTCCAACCTAGTAGCTAACGCACTTGGTATGAGAGTTTCATTCCATGCTCATCCAGGAGGTGCTTACATTGGAGTACATTAAAGAGTTTTATGCGAAAGATGAGAGTTTTATGGAGGCATGGGAGGAACCCTGTAAAAAAACAAGCTATCAACAACTTCTACATCCATGAGGGGCTTTTCACAGAAGGAGATCAGGTTTGCATCCCTCGTATATCTTGGAGAGAGAAATTGATTATGGAACTCTATGACGGTAACTTGGTAGCAAATACAACACACAGGAGAAAATTGTTTGCTTTTAAAGAAGTACGTTCCCATGAAGTTCACGAGGACGTTTTAGGAACAACTTCAAAAGGCTAATACGAGATGGTGCAAATTGTTAAGAAGTTTCCGTTCCAGCACCATAAGGACAAGGTTCAACATTGGAAGCGACGTTATGGTATTTTCCAAAAGGAGATGATATCGACTTGACATAACGGCAAGCTTCGACTGGGAACATTTAGGCCAATCAAAATATGGAAGAGAGAAAAGTTTAATTAGAGAAAGGAAGCCTCAACGAGCATTGCATTTACTATGTTTTTGTCGGTTTACCCATATGGAGGCATGAAGAATTCAGGTCGAGTTTTCTTATCTCTATAAGAGAAGGGTCTAACATGGATGTCATAAAAGGGGGTCGACCCAGTTTTGGGTCCTTAAATGGCATACTATGTTATTTTCGGGTTACAAAGATCAAACAAAAGTATATAAAATGCAAAGTATAAAGATCATAAGAACTAATAGTAGAAAGAGATTTCTAGATTCTGAAATGAAAGTCTTTAAAACTTTGTAACACAGTTTCTACAGCAAGAAATAGAATTCAAAGGAAGAACAATTGAGAAGTAGCCATCTCGCTAAGGTAAAAAGGATTACCGTTGCTCAAAGAAAGATACGACCAGGTCCGTCGATCTGCTTCCATGAACCGACAAGTTCTAAGGGATGAACTTATGGATCGCTCTTTTGTCACCCTTGCACTGACAGAACTCATACTTTCGAAATGGACGAAGGACAATGCTTTGTTGCTTTGTAAAACTACTGCTAAGTCTCCACTCGTATATTATTATCTCTAAGTCTAATCTCAGAAAGAGAAAGAGTTGAGATTATATAGGGTAGTCAACCCCCTAGCAGCTACTATCCATAAATAAATTCAAAGAGTAACTCTCCATTAAGTAGGCAGTTATAAAAGTAACCTCCACTAAATGGATTGTTACTCCCATGAAGCAGACGAACAACCATTTTGTGCGAACGACAGTTCCGTGGGAGCAGCAATCCCTGCGTAAACCGCAGTTCCATGGGAGCAACAGTCTCGTGCGAATGGCGATTCCCTGGGAGCGGCAATCTCGTGCGAATTGCATTCTGCAGGAGCTGACTCCACGAACGAATCACGGTTCCGCGGGAGCAACCTCCATGCATGAACCATAGTATGCACCCCGTGCGCCTCTACTGAACCCGCACGTCCTGTTGTGCCCCCGTAGGAACGAGCGCAGAATAGCATAATGACATGCAAAAGCGTCATTCGCGTCCGATGCGTACGTATAAAGTGTGTCATCAAAGTGCCGTTTTACGCCATTCGCCCAAGCCCTCGTCCTCGTTGAATTCGAGGCCTAGCTCCAAAAAAAAATTCTCAATGAATGGGTGACAAAAATACTGTTGTTTCTTGGAGGTCTTGAACCTTGGCCTCTAGTAAAACATCCCATCATACCTTGCACATGGGCTACTACTCCCCATGTGTGCAAGTCAATAAAAGAACAATCTTATATTGAAATACATAATTGGAATTACCACACAAATATGGGACTATTTCTAGAGACCAATTTTAAAACGCCCAACATACTAGTGAAATGCTTGATGCAGGATTTTTTTTCAAAGGCTGATGGGTTTTTTTTTTTTGCACTTTTCGGCATATTGCAGTAATGTCAGTTCGAGATGGGGACCTATTTTGAGCCTTATTTTGGATGATTTTTTGGTCGGTTGTTTTTTCCCTAGTTTTTTAGGAGTCTTTATTAGGGCTTAAGTTATATTTTGTTACAAATAGAACCTTGTAAAATAGTATGAGCAAGTTCATTGTTATATATTTTTATTAATATAGAGGGTTTTCTCCTATGAATCTCCTGTTAGAGAATTGGGCTTTTAGTCATCATTATCTATGGTCGGCAATCGGCGTTTCCGTGTTATGTCATTGTACAGGAAAGATACCCCTGAAAATGACACAACCTGGACAAATAAACAACAAAATATAAATGCAGATAAGTGCAAATATCTGGCTTACACCAAAAATTCTTCAGTTTTGAGAACAGGTACAATTTATATTCATGAAGCTTCAGGTGAATACAAGGATTGTCAAGGCATGAAATTTTTGATCCAGGCAAAATGAACATGATCTCATAAAGGCTAGTCATGAATATAGGTTGATAATTATATCAATGCTAGTCAACTCCCAAACAACCACCACCAATCCAACAGGAATACCACTAACAATCTATATCGATATTATGCAAACTAATTAAAGTAAATCTTCATCTGCCTCATAATTATAAGGATGCTCCATGCATGCGTTGGATAAACATTCTTCTCTTAGATTGAAAATAGAAATGATTGATAATTTTACGGTATCGGAATGCTCAAATAAAGTAAGTAGTGTTGTCGATTCATAGAACAGGATAATACACTAGAGCTTTTGCATACTAACCTGGTCTAACAAAATATTAGACGTCTTAAAATCACGATAAATGACTGGCTTTTCAGCTTCGTGGAGAAATGCAAGCCCTTTTGCAGCACCAAATGCGATCTTCATCCGGATGAACCATGGTAGGGGAAGCAACACTCCTATATAGCAGAAGGAAATTTTCAGCATATTCATAGGTTTTTCTTTTTTTTATGTGAAATGAGAAACATTACAATGTAAAAGAGATAAATACAGGTGTGACACCTCTTCTTTTTGTCTAAAATGAATTTTGAACATTATAGGACCCTGTATATGTGAGACCGTCGTAGGTTTTCATCATGAACACGAAAAGAGTAGTTTTGTTTTGAATGACATCTCTTGTTTCCTTTTAACATGAATAAAATTTCACCCCAACCATATTTTCAAACATCATTTCTCGAAATTATTGTTTGAAATATTTCATGTTCTATGTTGCTTTATTTGCTGAAGTCTTTTATTTCTTTGTTTGTTAGGAAAATCTTTGCTCTTCCACACTGAAGAGACATTTCTTGTTCTGTTTGTTATATTTTATTTTCTTCTTCTTGAGCAAAGTCTCAACAGAATTTCTTTGTTTATTTGTTAGATCTCGCTATATGCCTGCTTGGCAAGGCACTATCTTGCATTATGCATACTTTCAAAGTAATTCTTGCTGTTGAGTAATATAAATATTAACGTGTAACCCTCTTCATTACTCTTAAAGAGTTTTTGTGTAGTGAGAAGGACTTTAACACGGCATTTAGATGAACCTTTTTGAAATCTCTCTAATCTGCATTTAGAGCGGATTTTACAAAACAATATTGATAAATAAGCAACATGAATCAACTCTCGGTCGACATAATGGGCATTCTACCGGCGGGGCATCCAAACGAATATAAACATTTAAACCTCAATCTTCACCATAACTCTAGAGATTTTGTATAGTGGTAGAAACTTTTAACACTTGCAGTATATATATATATATATACCTCCCTTGTCCACTTCTCCCCTGATTATCTTACATATTCTCTTTGCCAATTATGGTTCTAGTAAGTATGAACATCAGATAATAAATATTTTTGCAATTTATCATAGATTTCTCTGAAAATGTTTGGTTCTGCTACAAAACTTATAAAGATGATATATTCAATGGTCGACGCCAAAAAAATCTATTGGAACTACTAATGGCTAATGGCTAGGTAAAGATAAATGGACAACTTATAAAGATGACATATTCAATGGTTGACGCCATGAAACTCTGTTTGAACTCCTAATGGCTAGGTAAAGACAAATGGAGAACATTGTAAATGGTAGCATTCCAACAAGTAAAAGTTGTACATGTGTGTCCATGTCAGGATACATGAAACTTGGAAGCTCAACATTGTTGACTATATATAATAGCATGTAATTAACTAGGAAAATGTAATTAAGAATATGAAGTGAACATGGTAAATTGGCAACTATTATAACTAGGAAAATGTAATGTTTGTTACTTGCGAAGATAAGTACTTGAAAAGAGATTGTTCTCCACACTCCCACGAGGCATGAACTCGTAGATTAGGACGCGGTGCTCATTTTCGCAGCAGTATCCAACCAATTTGACCAAATTTGGATGTGAAAGTTGCCCAAGAAAAATAACTTCAGCCTGCACACGAAACAATACAATATCTTGAGACATGATTTCAACTTCGTGACAATGTGCATCTAAATGAACAGTATCGCTAAGAAACCAACGTTCTTTTAGTAGAAAGAAATAAGTGTATGTACCAGCCATTCCCTATGACCCTGGTAACTGTTATCGCCATCATGGACCTTCACAGCTACTTGAACAATTTCCAGACCCTCCCTAAGTTCCGCGGAGATGGTACCCTTGTAAACACTCCCGAACCCCCCTCCGCCTAAAAGATAGTCCTGCCTGAAATTTCCTGTAATCGTCTTGAGCTCATCGAAAGTGAACGCTACAAGAGGATTCAATGCTGCATCTCTCCGCAAATCTTCAACTTCTTCAGGATTTGAAGGCAGTTTGCTGATCTTTTTTTCTTCCTGCTCCGATGGACAATTTTCAAGTTTTGGAGATTCTAACAGGCAAAAAGTGTGGACTATGTCAGCGAAAAATGAATGCTTAAGGGAATTGCTTCGAAACATATAGGATATATTTGACATAGGATCTTCAACACACCTTATGGTTTGAAGAAACAAATTAAACAGAGGCAACATAAACTTCCCAGAGAGAAAATAACAGTTGAAGACAAAGACTAGAGGAATTGTAAAGATGTAAAATACTATGGGCTTATAGCCATAAGCTAAAGCAAGGATATGAAGCAATGTGTCAAAGAAGATGTGAAGGCACTTTCAGGGTCCAGATTCATAATGTTTCCTAACAAGAAATCCTTGGACACTACTAAATCACCCTAAGCATAAGGAATGAAAATCTAGAACAAATAGTCGCAATTTCACTAAATATTAAAAAAAAAACAATTTCAGTCTACATCAGGATTTCAGATTATTTAGGTACATATATCAAACATGAAACAAACAGGAACTAAAAAAATACACTAGGATACACCAAAATCTGTCTTAGGGTGCCAACCTAAGTTGCACGGACACGAATACAACACGACACGGTAAGGACATGGATACACGTACATGGCACCTTGTTTGGTGTGTCTTAGTGTATTTTAGATCGAGCGTCCATGTTGTTTCCAATATGTATCCAACACGACACAACCTAGATTTTTTTTGAGTGTACATGCTTCCTATGTGCCAAGAAGAACCACGACTATAAGGATTACCGAAAGCACAACTAAAGATCAAATAGAATACACCATGTAGTAAATCTAAATATCACGAAACAACATATTAGGAAGGTCACCTGATTTTGGATTGGAAGGTACTCTATCCGTGATCCTGGAACCTGGAGACCAGCAATTGCCCATTGTCACTCTAGAGCCCAGAACTCAACGTCTCACAAGCGAACCACCATTCAAAGAGAGACGAGATAAAAGCTCTTTTGAAACTTCCTTGGTGGATTTATATGGTGTGAAAGAGATTGGCATTCAATGAAGCATGAGATGTGTAGTTATACTGAAGTGCGTACAACCACAAGGCATTTTTTTAAATTGCCAGAAAGTGGCTGTGAGAAAACAACAAGGAGGAGAAAATTCCAACCTAATAGAATCTAGTAGAGTGGCATGTTGCAATATTCATCATCTTTGGAATTTTTCCATATATATTTTCTTTGGCTTGGGATTGTTCCTTTGGTCAATGATCGATGAGCTCTCTTTGAGGGAAGGGAGGGAGAATTCAAAGGGATGTGGTTGTGGTGGACCAAACGCTGCCCTCCATGAGATCACTTCATGAGTGCTGCTGCTGGGTGGAGTCTGCACTTGGCAGTGGCAGAAAGTCTTCTACATCAGCTTTATAGGCATGTTCTCTTGTATTCATTGCTTTGCATACCATGCCTAATTAAGTTTCCCATAAGCGATACTTCTCGTAGTAACATCTATAAACGACTAGTTTGGTGTCCAACTATAGACCATCTTGTTAGGTCTTTGTCTTGCACTACAAAAATACTGAAAAGTAGCAATAAAAATTTCCGTCGCTATAGTGTTTGTTTCCGTTGATATTGAAAAATAGCGATGGAGTAGTGACGGAAACGAGACGTGACTAAAAAGATGTCGCCGTCAAAGTTTCGTCATTGATCCGTTGCTACAGCGACCAGTTAGCGACGCTTGAAGCGACGAAAGTATAGTGACGTTGTACTGACGGTTATTTTTTGTCGATGTTTTACCAACAACTTATCGACGGAATGACGATCTTTTATGATACGGAAAGTCAATTTTGACCGTCTGTAGGACTGGCCCGCGAACGCGTGGCGGCCAGCCATTCACCCGCCCCCCTGTCCCCCGCTAACGCAGGCCCACCCCAGGCCAAGGGGGTAATGCCGACGTGTCGCATGGCCGCAGGCCAGCCCTACGGCGGTCCAAATAGCAGCTCCGTTTATGATTCCCTCATTTCTTTGAATTTTTCAGTAGGTTACCCACGAAATTTCCATCACTAATATGTCCATGTTTAATGACGAATTAGCGACGGATTCTGATACATAAATGACACATTTTTTTTTGTTACCAAACATCAGGTTAATTTTTTAATTTTTTTGTCGCTAATCCGTCGCTGATTTTTCAGCTATCTGTCGGTAAGCTGTTAGGAAATTCTTAAAGCCTCAAGTGTTTTTTTGTAAATTTTTTTTTTTTTTTTTTTTTTTGAAGTTTAAGAGCGTAGAATTTTGAAAGATTGTGCATAGCTTTAGGAGATTATTCGGTATCTAGAGGTTCAAATAAAGGATCATATTGGAACACGAGCTCCATGTAACATCATAAGAAGGAAAGATACATCTCATCTTAATTCTGGAGGGGCCCAAAGATGGTGGAGTTGATTAGTAATGGGGTCAGAGAATTTGCTAGTGGTGTAAAAAGTACTAAGAAAAATAGATTACGGGTGACCAGACTTGATGTAAAGTGCAAGCAAGATCTCGGCTAAATAAAGCCAGAATGACAGGTTCAGGAGTATAGAGACTGATTTCCTTCTTTTTATCTTCTTTCAGGTTGGGTTAGAAATCTTGGGTAGTGGATGGGAATTTCAAAGCTCTGTATTAATGCCCAATTTGCATGAATAACTACTGATCTTCTTCATTCAATCCGAATGAAAATATTGTTGAGAATCGAACACTTCCTACAAATATTTGGATACTATGTCTGAAACATTGTCACAGCAAAAGCTTAGACCAACACACCTGAAATAACTGACCTACGTCATCTGGACAAATTTCATTCTATATAATTCAGATTAAATTATAATATTGACAAAAACAATGGTGAACCATTTGTCCTACTAAGTTCAACCCCCTCACCGCACTCAAGAATAAACGACAGAGATTACAATGAAATCACTTATTAACCCGTAGCAATTTTTCTAACCGAAGTTGACGACTCTTCGGCCTCGTTCGGTTGGCGGAATCATGGGGTTGGGAAGTACAGTCATGCATTTTCTATGTTTGGATGTCAAAGAAAAGTATGATGAAAGGAAAATGATTCCCATAAAGTGGCCCTACCAATCCAACCAAGGATTCACTTTTTCACTATAGGGAATTCAATTTTTCTTCTAATTTTCTTTCCTCTCCAAACACCGGAAATAAAAATGGATGAAAATTGTAATTTTTTTAAGGAAAGGAAAAGAATAAGAACATGAGCAAAGTGCGAAATTTCTCTTAGATCTCCTGTGGAATTTCTCTACATTTAGAGTCCCGATAGAATTTTTCTATCTACATGTTGCATGTAAAAATGGGTTCACATAAATATTTATATACCATATTATAATTAAGAAAAAAAATTGTTTTTTGTCATGTAGGATATGAATAAATATAGCAATCAGTGGAGACATATTTTTATAATTGGATTTCTATATAAAAAATGTCATGTAAATATAGAAGTTTAAGAAGGATAGAAATCCAAAATTAGGGATACTGAGAAGGCCTTATATTGGGCGTTTGTTGTGTGTGTAAATGTAGGTGCAACTGAAAGAAAAGAAATTGAGTTGCATCATACTTATTTTACCATAATTCAAGGAGCACCCCACTTGAAAGAGAAATTTTGAGTTACATCTCACTTGTTTTACTATAATATATAAAAGAAATTCACTTTTAACCAAAATCGTCAATAACTAACAGTCAAATTCTTTGACCCTCCAACGTAGACACTTTTAAAACCAAAATACCCTCATGTGGACACTTTTGAGGCCAAAACTTCTTGGATCCCAGGTAATTGTACACTCAAACGTGCATTGATAAATACCAAGTGGGAACAACACATTGAGAATATTTTGGTCTCAAACGTGTCCACGTATGGGGGATCAAAGGAGTTGATAGTTAATCATTGACGATTTTCGTTAAAAATGGCGGTTTTAGATATTATGGTAAAACAAATGGGATGCAACTCGAAGTTTTTGTTTCAAGTGGTGTGCACATTAAATAATAATAAAATAAGTGGAATACAACTCAAAAAATTTATTAAAAAAAAATCTACAAGAAAATGATGTTTGCTAATGGAAAAAGTCGTTCCTTTGGATTATGATCTTTACAAAAAGAGAAGTGTTAGGACTACTGTAAAGTGCTTTTCATGTAATTCTTACTTGTCTCCCTCTAGAGATCCTTAAAACAGACCTATCTTATTTAATAAAGGTGTAGAGTGGAGTTAGCTCCCCACATTTTTTTGTTTAGGCGCCTCCAAAGTTGGACGGAGAATTAAGCCTCCCTTAGAAAGAGAACTAATTGAGTGGGTGGGCATTGAGCATGTTCACATAAGAAAAAGAAACTAGGCCTACCTCTTGTTCACACTACTAAAATCCATGATGTCCATTTGGTAATGTTGTAGATCAAGGCATCCATTCATGAGAGTAAGGAATGGTTTGGAAGAATTGGGGCTTTGGTTGAAAACTCAAATTCTACAATCAAACAGTGCTAAATGAAGGATTATTTAGTTTTAGAGTCTTGTATAATATTCAAAATTTATGTTTAGATCTTCATATTATTCCAAAAAAAATAATTAAATTTCGTCCGGCCGATTGATTTGACTGATCGTTAGATCTTGTTTAGATTTCTATAAAATATTTAAAATTTACGTTTAGTTTTGGGTCTCGAATAATATTATAAACTTACTTTTAGATCCTCATTTTAAAAGGTCAGTCAAAGTCAACTATCAGAACGAATTCCAAACTGAACAATATGAAGGCATAATTAAAGATAAATTTTAAATATCATATGGGATCCTAAAATTAAATAATCATTAGATGAATAACAACATCTACAAAGTAAGCCTTTAATTATTCCAAGTTCTTGGAGTGGGCTGATCATTATTCTAAGTGAACTACTCCATAAAATTGGATGGATTTGTTTGAGAATCGTGAATAAGTTTTTTTTTTTATGGGAAATTATTATGAAGTCATTGCCGAAAGAACACGCTCGTGAAGAGGGCCTTGTTGGAGTGGGTGGGATTCCAAACCTATGTGAAGAAGATCCCGGAGTGCGACGAGCGCCGTTCGATGTCGGAGAAGCTCGGGAAGTAGGCGTTGCTGCTGCTGCTGCCCCTAAGGGGGGTTCTGGACTGGGGCTACCGAGTTCGGCCCGAACTCGGTGCCAGGCCGAGTTCTGGCCGAACTCGGTCTGGCTCTTCCAGAAGTTGGCCGTCCAGTGTTGTTTGTCCGACACAGCCCCTAAGGGGGGTTTTGGACTGGGGCTACCGAGTTCGGCCCGAACTCGGTGCCAGGCCGAGTTCTGGCCGAACTCGGTTTGGCTCTTCCAGAAGTTGGCCGTCCAGTGCTGTTTGTCCGACACAGAGTTCTGGCCGAACTCTGTATCGTCGGGGCTGAAGCGGGATTTCGGGTGAGTTTTCACCACTGGATCTAATCCAATGGTCCAGGTTGGTTGCGGGATTGGGGAGTTAAGTTGGGTTTTCCCAACCCTAATTCATTATTGCAACGTAACACAAGTTTGAGAGAGGAGGCAAGAGTGCCATTGCAACTTCGGAGAAGAAGACGGAGGATTGAATGTCGCTATTCGAAGGAGATCGTGTTCGGGTAATCTCTACTCGTCGTTCTCGCTCTTCGTAGCCTTGTAATCATTGTTCTTATTTCTGAGTGTTGTGGGGATCCGATTTGGATCGGGAGGAGTTTGTAGAGGGTGTAATTCTTCTATTCCATTAGTGGAGGCTTCTCAGGGTTGGACTCCGATCGTCCCGTGGTTTTTTCCCGTAAGGATTTTCCATGTCAAAAATTCTCTGTGTCTGCGTGGATTGTTTTTGTGTGATTGTTTTTGGGTTCGTGCGTTGTATTGCTCGGTCCTCTCGCAGGTACTCTCCGGTTTGGGGAAAGGTTTCCGCGCTTCTTTCCCAATAGAGTGGTATCAGAGCCAGGTTCTGGAATTCAGAAGGAGTGTCAGTAGTTGACAGAGAAACCAGAGAGGAGAGATGGACGCGAAGCCGGTGCGCATGGTGAATCTTAATGGCACAAACTATCATTATTGGCGGAGCAAGATGAAGGATTTGCTGTTTGTCAAGAAGCTGCATCTACCCGTGTTTGCATCCGAGAGGCCCAGTGATAAATTCGAGGAGGACTGGACATTCGAGCATATACAGGTGTGTGGGTACATACGGCAGTTTGTTGATGAGAACGTGTACAACCACGTTGCCAATATTGAGCACGCGAAGACGTTGTGGGATAAGCTGGAATCCTTGTATGCGAAGAAGACCGGGGTAAACAAGTTGTTCCTGATTCGGACGATGATGGATCTGCGGTACAAGGATGGGGCGTCTATTTTGGATCACTTGAGTGAGTTCCAGGGCGTGGTTGACCAGCTGTCTTCTATGGGAGTCAAGTTCGACGACGAATTTCAGGGACTATGGCTGCTGTGTACTTTGCCAGACTCGTGGAAGACCGTACGAGTATCTATGATCGCTTCTGCTCCAGAGGGCGTGGTCAGTCTGGAGTTTGCCAAGAGCGGGGTGCTGAATGAAGAGATGCGGAGACGTTCTCAGGGCACTTCATCCACATCCCACCACTCAGAGGCATTGGTTTCAGAGAGCCGCAGAAGGGGCAAAAGCAGGGGTCCAGGTGGTGGCAGAGACAAGAGCAGGGAGAAGTCCAAAGGTCGTTACGAGGACTCAGAGTGTTACCATTGTGGTAAGAAGGGCCATATCAAGCGGAACTGTTTCGTTTGGAAGAGAGAGAAGAAGGGCGACAAGGGGAAGCAAGAAGAGAACACTACAGCGGCGGCCTCGACGCATGGAGGCGATGTGATCATCGTAGGTGATGAGGTCATTACTAACCTCGCCTGCGATAAAAATTCTTGGCTGGTGGACTCAGGGGCTTCAGCACATGTATCTCACAACCGGGCACTATTTGCTACTTACACGACAGGAGACTGTGGCGTGTTGAAGATGGGCAACGGAGATGTGTCAAAGGCGGTTGCTATTGGAGATGTGCATTTGAGAACGAAGACGGGTGCGGTTCTTGTTCTCAAAGATGTTCGTCATGTTCCTGATATCCGTTTCAACCTGGTGTCGGTTGGAAGGTTGGATGACGAGGGATTCTTCAGTCTCTTCGGGAATAGTTAGTGGAAGCTTTCCAGAGGTTCGATGGTGATTGCCAGAGGAAGCAAGAAGTCTGGTCTCTACTATATGGAGGGGAGCGCACAGGGGGCACAGGAGGTGAACGCAGCCAGTGATGCGTCTATCGAGTTGTGGCACAGACAGCTCGGCCATATCAGCGAGAAGGGGATGAGCTACTTGGTGAACAGGAAGTGTCACGTCCCAGAACCAGAATACTGGAGAGCGGGGGCAGACATAGCCAGCTACGTATAATAAAATGGAATCCATCTCATTATATGGTCATGGCTGTCTAGATATATGAGGGTTTAACTACAATCCATCAGTCTCTTAAGGTCATAATCAAGCCTAGTGTCTCAATCACAAGCAAGTAAGTAAATATTACAAGATGTAGATCACCAAATATACAATAGTAAGGCGTCCCAAACTTTACATATCCAGCTGATCATGAGGCTAGCCGTTACAAAATGTGAGGACTAGCAAGAGTTTCAGTCATACATGATCAACCCTAGGTTGCCAATCATGTTACAGCCCGTAGGAAGATAGTAAGTAAAAATGTACACGAGCTAAACAGGTGCTCGTCGGCTAAACGCCTTAAAGAATAATTTTACACTAGAGTGGGAGAGCCAAAAATAACCCACTCATAGCCAGGATTCCGTCTAGTGGTCACCATGTGGCTGGAAGACAGGTGGATCCTCTGGTGCTGCTCCGATATCTGGTCATACAAAACCAGCTGGGTCAAACCCCAGAAAGTGCAAGTGCCACAAATGAGGCTTCACTTAGGAACTAAAACCAGCAAATAGCACAAGAATGTAATTACAAATAAAAGACAATAATTAAAGAAAAAGCATGACAGGTGATATACGATGAGGTAACCATGGAACTATTCCGATAACCAAGTTACAACCCGTAAACCAAACAAGGACCGGGGTTATAACTCTTCATCTGAACGGAGCTTGGTATCCCCACCATTTATCAATAAGGCCAGTATAAATAATCACGATCTTGACGTAAGGTAAAGTATGTCGAGCATGTCAAGGGGTACGACAAAACAATAAACGAAGAGAGGACACAGAACTGCTCCGGGAGCCAGGTTACAACCCTTAAACCAAACAAGGACCGGGGTTGTAACCCTTCGCCTGAACAGGACTGGACCCCCGATCGTTATTGTTAGAGCAAGGACAAGTAATCATGTCATGTAACAATCTTGTACAGGAATCAAGGTAAGAATAGACTGGGTTAGACTCCATTCAATCAATCACGGCCAAGCAATAAGTACGGGCTTGATACTTTAACTAACTAGGGTTATCATAGACCTAATTACTAGCGAGATGCAATGAGATGTTCCCAACAGCCACAAGCCCTGCAGACCATCCGGTTACCTAGGCTAGAAATTAGGAGTTGAATTCAGGTGGGTACATCGTCCAGAAAATGCATGTACCTTTAAGTGACTCAGAGGGTACAACACATAACAGTGTGCTGGAAATGTGCCCTACTCGACGGCAGGCTACAGATCCCTAGAGCGCCCAGGTAACGGGATTGCCTGTAGTTGGAAAATCTCTTCATGACTACTGGATTATTCTAGTTGTTAACCTTAGTCGAATTTAGTGGGTACCCCTGACCGTGGTGCTCAGGGATCCCTGTCCTAGACATGATGCAAGACAAGACGGGTTCATTTGTACAAGCACAATCATCTACGGTGTCCAGGTCATTCATATTTGTCATGTCAAGTTAGCCGTCGCAACAGCAGTTCGAGAGATATCTTGTCAGGCTTATTTGTCAAGAGTGCGCCACGGCGGACCACTATCAAGAATTATCATGTCAAGTTATCATGTCAAATTGTCAGGTCAAGTTATCATGTCAGGAGTGCACCACGGCGGGTCACTATCGTGTCATGTCATTATTTAAAATTATCATTAATCTGGTATAAGCGTGTATACAATAACTAAATATAAACAGGGTGCAAGAATCATGCGGCACAGGGAGACAAAGCATAACTTTCACATGCGAACTCAATTTAAGGTGCTCCAGAGATATTCGGAAAGGTAAAACAAAGATCTAAAACTTTCATGTTTTGAGTTTTTCGAAATTCTGGCTAGAAAATAGCTTAACTTGGCAAAAACAGTCACTCGGTACACTTTTTAAGCCAAAAATTCGATTCTGTGTAAAATATGCAAAAGGGGAGGGTTCCAGCGTAAAATTTCACATTCTGGATGTTATCCAGCATATAATACGCAATTTCAGGGTTTCCTGCGTAAAATATTACATCCTGGATACATTCCAGCGTAATTTACGCAATTCCAGGGTTCCCTGCGTAAAATATTACATTCTGGATACATTCCAGCGTAATTTACGCAATTCCAGGGTTCCCTGCGTAAAATATTACATTCTGGATACATTCCAGCGTAATTTACGCAATTCCAGGGTTCCCTGCGTAAAATATTACATTCCAGCGTAATTTACGCAATTTCCTGCGTAAAATTTGATTTTACGCTGCTCCCTGCGTAATTTCTCATTTTACGCCAGAATCAGATCCTTCAGCCGACATAAAAATTCAGAAAACTTGTTTTGGCCATAAAAATTTTATTTTAACTCGAAATGAGGTGAATCAAAAACCAAATTCACACAAAATTTCGTGCTCTTGCTCATGGAACTATTAGTTTTCGAAAATAACAAGTTTTAGTAGATCAAAACCAAAAAAACTTCATGAACTCAAAATTAAAATGTAGATCTAGAAGAATCTATCCATCAAAATCAAAAACTCCAAGTTCTAAAGAGGTTTATAATCATGTAAATAAAAGAATAGAACAATAAAAATCAAGATCCCTCAAGAAGCAAGTTGCACTTGCCTAAACCTCTTGGTAGGTGGAGAGCAACGGTGAGGAAGAAGAAGAATGAATGATGAGAGAGAAAGAGGGTGGGGTTAATAAATGGGGATGGTGGTGGTAGGTAGGGGTTCACCTTGGTTCATGATGAACCAAGTAACCCAAGCCAAGCCGAACCAACCCAATCCTTCTCCTATCCGAATAAAATCAAGCTCCACTTAATCAAAATAAATCCATGAACGATAAATGACAATTAAACCACAATACTAAATATGAAAATAAACCATAACTAACTAATCAAAGAAAAGAGAAAATTATGGGTCAGAAATACGAGCACGTATAAAATACGTATCACGAATTTCGGGACACTACATCCTAAAAAGAATTCCGTCCTCGGAATTTAATCAAGAGGCTAGAGATGTCGGGACAGCTATAATATCGCAAGCAATCTACGCTACCAATCAACCATATAATCATACATGCAAGCAAGGAATCGAAGTGCAAGGCGTAAGGAAGATATTACACCTTACGAGCCAAACCGATTGGGATGACGTGATCGGATATCATCCTCACACTCCCACGTTTGACTCTCCCAAAGAGCGATGAACTCAAGCAACACGAACTAAACTGATAGTCTTGCGCTTAATGTCTCTCTCTTTGGTCAAACAGGGACACGGGCCTCTCCTTATACGAAAAGGTTGGTACCAATAACCGTTTTCGAATGATCTAGGACATGGCTCGGGTCTGGGACATACCGTCGCATTTAGGATACAGGAAATACATCATGTACCCTGCATAATGACGGCAGGAAAATAAGACAATATGATACAGATACCTCTCTGTCGATTCTGGACCTGAGCCTGGGATAGAGCAAACTGCTGAGGTCCCTGCTGCTGGAATCTCCTCTGCCTATACTGAACTTGCGCCTGGGCATACTGCTGAGGCCTTTGCTGCCGAAAAGCTTGGGCCTGCGTCGGCAACGGCCTCGGGGATGGAAACTGCTGTTGGACTGGTACTGGGGCTGGTCCCCTAACCGATGAACTGGTCATGGCTGGTGATGAGTCAGTCCTGAACGGGCAGGACCTTACCTTGTGGTCCGGCGCTCCACATAGCAAACACAATCCTCGATCCTTGCGACATTCTGAAACAACATGTCCATGCTTCCCACAATGAGAGCAGCCCATTGCGGAAGACTGCTTCTGCTTCTGCTGCTGAGGGGACGTGATCGACGTCACTGAGGCCGCCTGCCTCGGAGTTCCAATTGTCAAAGCCCTGACTGCCGGGGCTGGTGCTGAAGACTGGATCATCTGGCCGTGAGATCGCTTTCGACCTCCGGTCTTATTACTGTTCGCTGCACTGTTCCCATGATGTCCACCTCTGCGTAGAGCATCTGCCACCACCTGACGCAAAGCATTTCCTCGAGGATCCTGCGATGCAATTAACTCCCTGATAAGTCCAACCAAGGCTTCATCATCCTGCCTTGCGTGCTGGGCTGGCTGAACTGGTGGCTCGGGACCCTCAGTAGGCATAACCCGGAAGGGTGCTTCTGAGTTCTGGGCCTGATCCCCAGGTTGCTGCTGGTCCACGGGAGGTGCTCTGCCTTGCTGATCGGCAGGTCCAGGAACAATGCCGCTGAAGAAGACGACATAGGGAACAATAAGGAAGGAGCATGATAGATCAAGGATTACAAGCATGTGATCAGGACAAGAATTTCAGGAATCAAGGGAATACGGGCAGAGATCAAGGACGAGTACTGATTGAGACATCTATTCGGTAAACCCTCACATATCTTGATTGACAAGACCTGCATGGGCCACCACTAAAACCATGTCATGCCCCAGAACTAGAATACTGGAGAGCGGGGGCAGACATAGCCAGCTACGTATAATAAAATGGAATCCATCTCATTATACGGTCACGGCTGTCTAGATATATGAGGGTTTAACTACAATCCATCAGTCTCTTAAGGTCATAATCAAGCCTAGTGTCTCAATCACAAGCAAGTAAGTAAATGTTACAAGATGTAGATCACCAAATATACAATAGTAAGGCATCCCAAACTTTACATATCCAGCTGATCATGAGACTAGTCGTTACAAAATGTGAGGACTAGCAAGAGTTTCAGTCATACATGATCAACCCTAGGTTGCCAATCATGTTACAGCCCGTAGGCAGATAGTAAGTAAAAATGTACACGAGCTAAACAGGTGCTCGTCGGCTAAACGCCTTAAAGAATAATTTTACACTAGAGTGGGAGAGCCAAAAATAACCCACTCGTAGCTAGAATTCCGTCTAGTGGTCACCATGTGGCTGGAAGACAGGTGGATCCTCTGGTGCTGCTCCGATATTTGGCCATACAAAACCAGCTGGGTCAAACCCCAGAAAGAGCAAGTGCCACAAAGGAGGCTTCACTTAGGAACTAAAACCAGCAAATAGCACAAGAATGTAATTACAAATAAAAGACAATAATTAAGGAAAAAGCATGACAGGTGATATACGATGAGGTAACCATGGAACTATTCCGATAACCAAGTTACAACCCGTAAACCAAACAAGGACCGGGGTTGTAACTCTTCATCTGAACGGAGCTTGGTATCTCCACCATTTATCAATAAGGCCAGTATAAATAATCATGATCTTGACGTAAGGTAAAGCATGTCGAGCATGTCAAGGGGTACGACAAGACAATAAACGAAGAGAGGACACAGAACTGCTCCGGGAGCCAGGTTACAACCCATAAACCAAACAAGGACCGGGGTTGTAACCCTTCGCCTGAACAGGACTGGACCCCCGATCGTTATTGTTAGAGCAAGGACAAGTAATCATGTCATGTAATAATCTTGTACAGGAATCAAGGCAAGAATAGACTGGGTTAGACTCCATTCAATCAATCACGGCCAAGCAATAAGTACGGCTTGATACCTTAACTAACTAGGGTTATCACAGACCTAATTACTAGCGAGATGCAATGAGATGTTCCCAACAGCCACAAGCCCTGCAGACCATCCGGTTACCCAAGCTAGAAATTAGGGGTTGAATTCAGGTGGGTACATCGTCCAGAAAATGCATGTACCCTTAAGTGACTCAGAGGGTACAACACATAACAGTGTGCTGAAAATGTGCCCTACTCGATGGCAGGCTACAGATCCCTAGAGCGCCTAGGTAACGGGATTGCATGTAGCTGGAAAATCTCTTCATGACTACTGGATTATTCTAGTTGTTAACCTTAGTCGAATTTAGTGGGTACCCCTGACCGTGGTACTCAGGGATCCCTGTCCTAGACATGATGCAAGACAAGACGGGTTCATTTGTACAAGCACAATCATCTACGGTGTCCAGGTCATTCATATTTGTCATGTCAAGTTAGCCGTCGCAACAGCAGTTCGAGAGATATCTTGTCAGGCTTATTTGTCAAGAGTGCGCCACGGCGGACCACTATCAAGAATTATTATGTCAAGTTATCATGTCAAATTGTCAGGTCAAGTTATCATGTCAGGAGTGCACCACGGCGGATCACTATCATGTCATATCATTATTTAAAATTATCATTAATCTGGTATAAGCGTGTATGCAATAACTAAATATAAACAGGGTGCAAGAATCATGCGGCACAGGGAGACAAGGCATAACTTCCACATGCGAACTCAATTTAAGGTGCTCCAGAGATATTCGGAAAGGTAAGACAAAGATCTAAAACTTTCATGTTTTGAGTTTTTCGAAATTCTGGCTAGAAAATAGCTTAACTTGGCAAAAACAGTCACTCGATACACTTTTTAAGCCAAAAATTCGATTCTGTGTAAAATATGCAAAAGGGGAGGGTTCCAGCGTAAAATTTCACATTCTTGATGGTATCCAGCATATAATACGCAATTTCAGGGTTCTCTGCGTAAAATATTATATCTTGGATACAATCCAGCGTAATTTACGCAATTCCAGGGTTCCCTGCGTAAAATATTACATTCTGGATACATTCCAGCGTAATTTACGCAATTTTAGGATTCCCTGCGTAAAATATTACATTCTGGATACATTCCAGCGTAATTTACGCAATTCCAGGGTTTTCTGCGTAAAATATTACATTCTGGATACATTCCAGCATAATTTACGCAATTCCTTGCGTAAAATTTGATTTTACGCTGCTCCCTGCGAAATTTCTCATTTTACGCCAGAATCAGATCCTTCAGCCGACATGAAAATTCAGAAAACTTGTTTTGGCCATAAAAACTTTATTTTAACTCGAAATGAGGTGAATCAAAAACCAAATTCATACGAAATTTCGTGCTCTTGCTCATGGAACTATTAGTTTTCAAAAATAACAAGTTTTAGTAGATCAAAACCAAAAAAACTTCATGAACTCGAAGTTAAAATGTAGATCTAGAAGAATCTATCCATCAAAATCAAAAACTCCAAGTTCTAAAGAGGTTTATAATCATGTAAATAAAAGAATGGAACAATAAAAATCAAGATCCCTCAAGAAGCAAGTTGCACTTGCCTAAACCTCTTGGTAGGTGGAGAGCAACGGTAAGGAAGAAGAAGAATGAATGATGAGAGAGAAAGAGGGTGGGGTTAATAAATGGGGATGGTGGTGGTAGGTAGGGGTTCACCTTGGTTCATGATGAACCAAGTAACCCAAGCCAAGCCGAACCAACCCAATCCTTCTCCTATCCAAATAAAACCAAGCTCCACTTAATCAAAATAAATCCATGAACGATAAATGATAATTAAACCACAATACTAAATATGAAAATAAACCATAACTAACTAATCAAAGAAAAGAGAAAATTACGGGTCAGAAATACGAGCACGTATAAAATACGTATCACGAATTTCGGGACACTACATCCTATCCACTTTAAAAGAATTCCGTCCTCGGAATTTAATCAAGACGCTAGAGATGTCGGGACAGCTATAATATCGCAAGCAATCTACGCTACCAATCAACCATACAATCATACATGCAAGCAAGGAATCGAAGTGCAAGGCGTAAGGAAGATATTACACCTTACGAGCCAAACCGATTGGGATGACGTGATCGGATATCATCCTCACACTCCCACGTTTGACTCTCCCAAAGAGCGATAAACTCAAGCAACACGAACTAAACTGATATTCTTGCGCTTAAGGTCTCTCTCTTTGGTCAAACAGGGACACGGGCCTCTCCTCATACGAAAAGATTGGTACCAATAACCGTTTTCGAATGATCTAGGACATGGCTCGGGTCTGGGACATACCGTCGCATTTAGGATACAGAAAATACATCATGTACCCTGCATAATGACGGCAGAAAAACAAGACAATAAGATGCAGATACCTCTCTACCGATTCTGGACCTGAGCCTGGGCTAGAGCAAACTGCTGAGGTCCCTGCTGCTGGAATCTTCTCTGCCTATACTGAACTTGCGCCTGGGCATACTGTTGAGGCCTTTGCTGCCGAAAAGCTTGGGCCTGCATCGACAACGGCCTCGGGAATGGAAACTGCTGCTGGACTGGTACTGGGGCTGGTCCCCTAACCGATAAACTGGTCATGGCTGGTGATGAGTCAGTCCTGAACGGGCAGGACCTTACCTTGTGGTCCGGCGCTCCACATAGCAAACACAATCCTTGATCCTTGCGATATTCTGAAACAACATGTCCATGCTTCCCACAATAAGAGCAGCCCATTGCGGAAGACTGCTTCTGCTTCTGCTGCTGAGGGGACGTGATCGACGTCACTGAGGCCGCCTGCCTCGGAGTTCCAATTGTCAAAGCCCTGACTGCCGGGGCTGGTGCTGAAGACTGGATCATCTGGCCGTGAGATCGCTTTCGACCTCCGGTCCTATTACTGTTCGCTGTACTGTTCCTATGATGTCCACCTCTGCGTAGAGCATCTGCCACCGCCTGACGCAAAGCGTTTTCTCGAGGATCCTGCGATGCAAGTAACTCCCTGATAAGTCCAACCAAGGCTTCATCATCCTGCCTTGCGGGCTGGGCTGGCTGAACTGGTGGCTCGGGACCCTCAGTAGGCATAACCCGGAAGGGTGCTTCTGAGTGCTGGGCCTGATCCCCAGGTTGCTGCTGGTCCACGGGAGGTGCTCCGCCTTGCTGATCGGCAGGTCCAGGAACAATGCCGCTGAAGAAGACGACATAGGGAACAATAAGGAAGGAGCAGGATAGATCAAGGATTACAAGCATGTGATCAGGACAAGAATTTCAGGAATCAAGAGAATACGGGCAGAGATCAAGGGCGAGTACTGATTGAGACATCTATTCGGTAAACCCTCACATATCTTGATTGACAAGACCTGCATGGGCCACTACTAAAACCATGTCACGCCCAGAACCAGAATACTAGAGAGCGGGGGCAGACATAGCCAGCTACGTATAATAAAATGGAATCCATCTCATTATACGGTCACAGCTGTCTAGATATATGAGGGTTTAACTACAATCCATCAGTCCCTTAAGGTCATAATCAAGCCTAGTGTCTCAATCACAAGCAAGTAAGTAAATGTTACAAGATGTCGATCACCAAATAGACAATAGTAAGGCGTCCCAAACTTTACATATCCAGCTGATCATGAGGCTAGTCGTTACAAAATATGAGGACTAGCAAGAGTTTCAGTCATACATGATCAACCCTAGGTTGCCAATCATGTTACAGTCCGTAGGCAGATAGTAAGTAAAAATGTACACGAGCTAAACAGGTGCTCGTCGGCTAAACGCCTTAAAGAATAATTTTACACTAGAGTGGGAGAGCCAAAAATAACCCACTCGTAGCCAGGATTCCGTCTAGTGGTCACCATGTGGCTGGAAGACAGGTGGATCCTCTGGTGCTGCTCCGATATCTGGCCATACAAAACCAGCTGGGTCAAACCCCAGAATGAGCAAGTACCACAAAGGAGGCTTCACTTAGGAACTAAAACCAGCAAATAGCACAAGAATGTAATTACAAATAAAAGACAATAATTAAGGAAAAAGTATGACAGGTGAAATACGATGAAGTAACCATGGAACTATTCCGATAACCAAGTTACAACCCGTAAACCAAACAAGGACCGGGGTTGTAACTCTTCATCTGAACGGAGCTTGGTATCTCCACCATTTATCAATAAGGCCAGTATAAATAATCACGATCTTGACGTAAGGTAAAGCATGTCGAGCATGTCAAGGGGTACGACAAGACAATAAACGAAGAGAGGACACAGAACTGCTCCGGGAGCCAGGTTACAACCCTTAAACCAAACAAGGACCGGGGTTGTAACCCTTCGCCTGAACAGGACTGGACCCCCGATCGCTATTGTTAGAGCAAGGACAAGTAATCATGTCATGTAACAATCTTGTACAGGAATCAAGGTAAGAATAGACTGGGTTAGACTCCATTCAATCAATCACGGCCAAGCAATAAGTACGGCTTGATACTTTAACTAACTAGGGTTATCACAGACCTAACTACTAGCGAGATGCAATGAGATGTTCCCAACAGTCACAAGCCCTGCAGACCATCCGGTTACCCAGGCTAGAAATTAGGAGTTGAATTCAGGTGGGTACATCGTCCAGAAAATGCATGTACCTTTAAGTGACTCAGAGGGTACAACACATAACAGTGTGCTGGAAATGTGCCCTTCCCGACGGCAGGCTACAGATCCCTAGAGCGCCCAGGTAACGGGATTGCCTGTAGCTGGAAAATCTCTTCATGACTACTGGATTATTCTAGTTGTTAACCTTAGTCGAATTTAGTGGGTACCCCTGACCGTGGTACTCAGGGATCCCTGTCCTAGACATGATGCAAGACAAGACGGGTTCATTTGTACAAGCACAATCATCCACGGTGTCCAGGTCATTCATATTTGTCATGTCAAGTTAGCCGTCGTAACAGCAGTTCGAGAGATATCTTGTCAGGCTTATTTGTTAAGAGTGCGCCACGGCGGACCACTATCAAGAATTATCATGTCAAGTTATCATGTCAAATTGTCAGGTCAAGTTATCATGTCAGGAGTGCACCACGACGGGTCACTATCGTGTCATGTCATTATTTAAAATTATCATTAATCTGGTATAAGCGTGTATGCAATAACTAAATATAAACAGGGTGCAAGAATCATGCGGCACAGGGAGACAAGGCATAACTTCCACATGCGAACTCAATTTAAGGTGCTCCAGAGATATTCGGAAAGATAAGACAAAGATCTAAAACTTTCATGTTTTGAGTTTTTCGAAATTCTGGCTAAAAAATAGCTTAACTTGGCAAAAACAGTCACTCGGTACACTTTTTAAGCCAAAAATTCGATTCTGTGTAAAATATGCAAAAGGGGAGGGTTCCAGCGTAAAATTTCACATTCTTGATGGTATCCAGCATATAATACGCAATTTCAGGGTTTCCTGCGTAAAATATTACATCCTGGATACAATCCAGCATAATTTACGCAATTCCAGGGTTCCCTGCGTAAAATATTACATTCTGGATACATTCCAGCATAATTTACGCAATTCCAGGGTTCCCTGCGTAAAATATTACATTCTGGATACATTCCAGCGTAATTTACGCAATTCCAGGGTTCCCTGCGTAAAATATTACATTCTGGATACATTCCAGCGTAATTTACGCAATTCCTTGCGTAAAATTTGATTTTACGCTGCTCCCTGCGAAATTTCTCATTTTACGCCAGAATCAGATCCTTCAGCCGACATGAAAATTCAGAAAACTTGTTTTGGCCATAAAAACTTTATTTTAACTCGAAATGAGGTGAATCAAAAACCAAATTCATACGAAATTTCGTGCTCTTGCTCATGGAACTATTAGTTTTCGAAAATAACAAGTTTTAGTAGATCAAAACCAAAAAAACTTCATGAACTCAAAGTTAAAATGTAGATCTAGAAGAATCTATCCATCAAAATCAAAAACTCCAAGTTCTAAAGAGGTTTATAATCATGTAAATAAAAGAATGGAACAATAAAAATCAAGATCCCTCAAGAAGCAAGTTGCACTTGCCTAAACCTCTTGGTAGGTGGAGAGCAACGGTGAGGAAGAAGAAGAATGAATGATGAGAGAGAAAGAGGGTGGGATTAATAAATGGGGATGGTGGTGGTAGATAGGGGTTCACCTTGGTTCATGATGAACCAAGTAACCCAAGCCAAGCCGAACCAACCCAATCCTTCTCCTATCCGAATAAAACCAAGCTCCACTTAATCAAAATAAATCCATGAACGATAAATGACAATCAAACCACAATACTAAATATGAAAATAAACCATAACTAACTAATCAAAGAAAAGAGAAAATTACGGGTCAGAAATACGAGCACGTATAAAATACGTATCACGAATTTTGGGATACTACATCCTACCCACCTTAAAAGAATTCCGTCCTCGGAATTTAATCAAGAGGCTAGAGATGTCGGGACAGCTATAATATCGCAAGCAATCTACCCTACCAATCAACCATACAATCATACATGTAAGCAAGGAATCGAAGTGCAAGGCGTAAGGAAGATATTACACCTTACGAGCCAAACCGATTGGGATGACGTGATCGGATATCATCCTCACACTCCCACGTTTGACTCTCCCAAAGAGCGATAAACTCAAGCAACACGAACTAAACTGATAGTCTTGCGCTTAAGGTCTCTCTCTTTGGTCAAACAGGGACACGGGCCTCTCCTCATACGAAAAGGTTGGTACCAATAACCGTTTTCGAATGATCTTGGACATGGCTCGGGTCTGGGACATACCGTCGCATTTAGGATACAGAAAATACATTATGTACCCTGCATAATGACGGCAGAAAAACAAGACAATATGATGCAGATACCTCTCTGCCGCTTCTGGACCTGAGCCTGGGCTAGAGCAAACTGCTGAGGTCCCTGCTGCTGGAATCTCCTCTGCCTATACTGAACTTGCGCCTGGGCATACTGCTGAGGCCTTTGCTGTCGAAAAGCTTGGGCCTGCATCGGCAACGGCCTCGGGGATGGAAACTGCTGCTGGACTGGTACTGGGGCTGGTCCCCTAACCGATGAACTGGTCATGGCTGGTGATGAGTCAGTCCTGAACGGGCAGGACCTTACCTTGTGGTCCGGCGCTCCACATAGCAAACACAATCCTCGATCCTTGCGACATTCTGAAACAACATGTCCATGCTTCCCACAATAGGAGCAGCCCATTGCGGAAGACTGCTTCTGCTTCTGCTGCTGAGGGGACGTGATCGACGTCACTGAGGCCGCCTGCCTCGGAGTTCCAATTGTCAAAGCCCTGACTGCCGGGGCTGGTGCTGAAGACTGGATCATCTGGCCGTGAGATCGCTTTCGACCTCCGGTCCTATTACTATTCGCTGCACTGTTCCCATGATGTCCACCTCTGTGTAGAGCATCTGCCACCGCCTGACGCAAAGCATTTTCTCGAGGATCCTGCGATGCAAGTAACTCCCTGATAAGTCCAACCAAGGCTTCATCATCCTGCCTTGCGGGCTGGGCTGGCTGAACTGGTGGCTCGGGACCCTCAGTAGGCATAACCCGGAAGGATGCTTCTGAGTGCTGGGCCTGATCCCCAGGTTGCTGCTGGTCCACGGGAGGTGCTCCGTCTTGCTGATCGGCAGGTCCAGGAACAATGCCGCTGAAGAAGACGACATAGGGAACAATAAGGAAGGAGCAGGATAGATCAAGGATTACAAGCATGTGATCAGGACAAGAATTTCAGGAATCAAGGGAATACGGGCAGAGATCAAGGGCGAGTACTGATTGAGACATCTATTCGGTAAACCCTCACATATCTTGATTGACAAGACCTGCATGGGCCACCACTAAAACCATGTCACGCCCCAGAACCAGAATACTGGAGAGCGGGGGCAGACATAGCCAGCTACGTATAATAAAATAGAATCCATCTCATTATACGGTCACGGCTGTCTTGATATATGAGGGTTTAACTACAATCCATCAGTCTCTTAAGGTCATAATCAAGCCTAGTGTCTCAATCACAAACAAGTAAGTAAATGTTATAAGATGTAGATCACCAAATATACAATAGTAAGGCATCCCAAACTTTACATATCCAGCTGATCATGAGGCTAGTCGTTACAAAATGTGAGGACTAGCAAGAGTTTCAGTCATACATGATCAACCCTAGGTTGCCAATCATGTTACAGCCCGTAGGCAGATAGTAAGTAAAAATATACACGAGCTAAACAGGTGCTCGTCGGCTAAACGCCTTAAAGAATAATTTTACACTAGAGTGGGAGAGCAAAAAATAACCCACTCGTAGCCAGGATTCCGTCTAGTGGTCACCATGTGGCTGGAAGACAGGTGGATCCTCTGGTGCTGCTCCGATATCTGGCCATACAAAACCAGCTGGGTCAAACCCCAGAAAGAGCAAGTGCCACAAAGGAGGCTTCACTTAGGAACTAAAACCAGCAAATAGCACAAGAATGTAATTACAAATAAAAGACAATAATTAAGGAAAAAGCATGACATGTGATATATGATGAGGTAACCATGGAACTATTCCGATAACCAAGTTACAACCCGTAAACCAAACAAGGACCGAGGTTGTAACTCTTCATCTGAACGGAGCTTGGTATCCCCACCATTTATCAATAAGGCCAGTATAAATAATCACGATCTTGACGTAAGGTAAAGCATGTCGAGCATGTCAAGGGGTACGACAAGACAATAAACGAAGAGAGGACACAGAACTACTCCGGGAGCCAGATTACAACCCTTAAACCAAACAAGGACCGGGTTTGTAACCCTTCGCCTGAACAGGACTGGACCCCCGATCGTTATTGTTAGAGCAAGGACAAGTAATCATGTCATGTAACAATCTTGTACAGGAATCAAGGCAAGAATAGACTGGGTTAGACTCCATTCAATCAATCACGGCCAAGCAATAAGTACGGCTTGATACTTTAACTAACTAGGGTTATCACAGACCTAATTACTAGCGAGATGCAATGAGATGTTCCCAACAGCCACAAGCCCTGCAGACCATCCGGTTACCCAGGTTAGAAATTAGGGGTTGAATTCAGGTGGGTACATCATCCAGAAAATGCATGTACCCTTAAGTGACTCAGAGGGTACAACACATAACAGTGTGCTGGAAATGTGCCCTACTCGACGGCAGGCTACAGATCCCTAGAGCGCCCAGGTAATGGGATTGCCTGTAGCTGGAAAATCTCTTCATGACTACTGGATTATTCTAGTTGTTAACCTTAGTCGAATTTAGTGGGTACCCCTGACCGTGGTACTCAGGGATCCCTGTCCTAGACATGATGCAAGACAAGACGGGTTCATTTGTACAAGCACAATCATCCACGGTGTCCAGGTCATTCATATTTGTCATGTCAAGTTAGCCGTCGCAACAGCAGTTCGAGAGATATCTTGTCAGGCTTATTTGTCAAGAGTGCGCCACGGCGGACCACTATCAAGAATTATCATGTCAAGTTATCATGTCAAATTGTCAGGTCAAGTTATCATGTCAGGAGTGCACCACGGCGGGTCACTATCGTGTCATGTCATTATTTAAAATTATCATTAATCTGGTATAAGCGTGTATGCAATAACTAAATATAAATAGGGTGCAAGAATCATGCGGCACAGGGAGACAAGGCATAACTTCCACATGCGAACTCAATTTAAGGTGCTCCAGAGATATTCGGAAAGGTAAGACAAAGATCTAAAACTTTCATGTTTTGAGTTTTTCGAAATTCTGGCTAGAAAATAGCTTAACTTGGCAAAAACAGTTACTCGGTACACTTTTTAAGCCAAAAATTCGATTCTGTGTAAAATATGCAAAAGGGGAGGGTTCCAGCGTAAAATTTTACATTCTTGATGGTATCCAGCATATAATACGCAATTTCAGGGTTCCCAGTGTAAAATATTACATCCTGGATACAATCCAGCGTAATTTACGCAATTCCAGTGTTTTCTGCGTAAAATATTACATTCTGGATACATTCCAGCGTAATTTACGCAATTCCAGGGTTCCCTGCGTAAAATATTATATTCTGGATACATTCCAGCGTAATTTACGCAATTCCAGGGTTTCCTGCGTAAAATATTACATTCTGAATACATTCCAGCGTAATTTACGCAATTCCCTGCGTAAAATTTAATTTTACGCTGCTCCCTGCGTAATTTCTCATTTTACGCCAGAATCAGATCCTTCAGCCGACATGATAATTCAGAAAACTTGTTTTGGCCATAAAAACTTTATTTTAACTCGAAATGAGGTGAATCAAAAACCAAATTCATACGAAATTTCGTGCTCTTGCTCATGGAACTATTAGTTTTCAAAAATAACAAGTTTTAGTAGATCAAAACCAAAAAAATTTCATGAACTCAAAGTTAAAATGTAGATCTAGAAGAATCTATCCATCAAAATCAAAAACTTCAAGTTCTAAAGAGGTTTATAATCATGTAAATAAAAGAATGGAACAATAAAAATCAAGATCCCTCAAGAAGCAAGTTGCACTTGCCTAAACCTCTTGGTAGGTGGAGAGCAACGGTCAGGAAGAAGAAGAATGAATGATGAGAGAGAAAGAGGGTGGGGTTAATAAATGGGGATGGTGGTGGTAGGTAGGGGTTCACCTTGGTTCATGATGAACCAAGTAACCCAAGCCAAGCCGAACCAACCCAATCCTTCTCCTATCCGAATAAAACCAAGCTCCACTTAATCAAAATAAATCCATGAATGATAAATGATAATTAAACCACAATACTAAATATGAAAATAAACCATAACTAACTAATCAAAAAAAAGAGAAAATTACGGGTCAGAAATACGAGCACGTATAAAATACATATCACGAATTTTGGGACACTACAGGAAGGTGATTCCGGGGCTCAAGTCTACAAAGTTGGAGAAGTGCACGCACTGTTTAGCTGGAAAACAAAATATGGTGTCTTTCCAAAGTCACCCAAGTTCAAGGAAGCCGGCATTGCTCGAGTTGATTCACTCGGATGTCTGCGGTCCTATGAAGGTAAAATCTCTTGGTGGTGCTTCTTACTTTGTAACTTTTATTAATGACTGTTCCAGGAAGGTTTGGGTCTATGCCTTAAAGACCAAGGATCAGGTGCTGCCTACTTTCAAGGAGTTTCAGGCCTCTGTTGAAAGGGAGACGGGCAAGAAGTTATTGTGTGTTCGGTCCAACAATGGCGGCAAATATATTGGTCCCTTTGATGCGTATTGCAGAGAACAAGGGATACGACACCAGAAGACTCCGCCAAAGACACCTCAGCTCAATGGTGTAGCGGAGCGCATGAACAGGACACTGATGGAGAGGGTGCGGTGTTTGCTGTCAGAAGCAAACTTGCCGGGCAGTTATTGGGGTGAGGCTCTTCTCACAGCTGCTTATATTATTAAGTTGTCTCCTAGTGCTCCTTTGCAGGGTGATGTGCCTGACAAAGTATGGTACGGCAAAGAGCCGTCATACAATCACCTGCAGGCGTTTGGTTGTAAGGCCTTCGTGCATGTACCGAAGGACGAGAGGACCAAACTTGAGCCGAAGACGAGGCGATGCGTCTTTGTCGGCTACGGTCGGGATGAGTTTGGCTATAGACTCTACGACCCAGTGGAAGAAAAGCTCTACAGAAACAGGGACGTGGTGTTCGTCGAGGATCAGACCATGACCAACACTCAGGATTCCGAGACGCCTTCTAAGGCTGGGGAATTGCCTGAGTTAGAGTCATTTCGCTTCGAGCAGTTTCCAGAGGACATCGCAGAGAATCCAGTTATGGGGGAGCCGGTACATGGAGTTGCTCCCAACCTTGATCATCAGCCTGCTGATGGTGGTCAGGGCGTTCTTCAGGAGGATGAGCATGCCGGAGAGGTAGTTCCTGAGGAAGAGGAGGCTGTCGGTATACTGCCAGCACCAATAGTTCCTTTGAGGAGTGACAGGGATCGTCGACCATCTACGAGATACTCACCGGATGAGTATGTGCTATTGACTGACGGGGGAGAGCCCGAAAGTTTTACAGAGGCTATGGAAGACGAACACAGGCAGGAGTGGATGGAGGCTATGCAGGAGGAGATGAGTTCCTTGCACACCAATTCCACTTATGATCTGGTACGGTTGCCAAAGGGCAAAAAGGCTTTGAAGAATCGATGGGTGTTCAGAGTGAAGCAGACGGATGATGCTACTCGCCCTCGATACAAAGCGAGGCTGGTAGTTAAAGGCTACGGTCAGCAGAAAGGCATGGATTGTGATGAGATCTTTTCGCCTGTCATCAAGCATTCGTTTATTCGGGTGGTGCTAGCATTAGCAGCCAGTCTCGACTTGGAGGTCGAGAAGATGGACGTGAAGACGGTATTCCTCTACGGTGATCTTGATGAGGAGTTGTACATGGAGCAGTCGGAGGAATTCTGTGAGAAGGGCAAGTCACATTTGGTCTGCCGGTTGATGAAGAGCTTGTATGGTCTGAAGCAGGCTCCGAGGTAGTGGTACAGGAAGTTTGAGTCGTTTATGGGGGAGCATGGCTATGCACGGACGACGTCGAACTATTGTGCATTTGTGAGGTATTTTGCCGAGGATGATTTCATCATTTTATTGCTCTATGTTGATGATATGCTATTACTGGGTCGGAATGCCACTAGGATAGCGAAGTTGAAGCACCAACTGGGTGCGGCCTTCTCTATGAAGGATTTGGGCACAGCGAAGACTATTCTTGGGATGGAGATCAACCGAGAGAGAGTCCAAGCTGCTACACTTGTCCCAAACGAAGTACATTCACCGGGTACTTCAGCGTTTCGGGATGGACGGGTCGAAGAAAGTGAGTTCTCCCCTCGCGGCTCACTTTAAGTTCACTGAGGAGCAGTATCCATCTACCGAGGACGAAAAGGAAGATATGGAGCGGGTTCCATATGCCTCAGCTGTGGGAAGTCTTATGTATGCTATGGTGTGTACGAGGCCAGATATTGCTCATGTAGTTGGTACGGTTAGCAGGTATCTTTCAAATCCTGGAAGGGTACATTGGAGTGCGGTCAAGTAGATTCTACGATATCTTCAGGGCACTGCTGGTTGGAGACTTTTCTTTGGTGGTGACGAGTCGAAGCTGATTGGGTATACCGACGCTGATATGGCTGGAGATGTAGACACGAGACGATCGACTTCGGGCTACGTGATGATGTTTACGGGAGGAGCGGTGTCGTGGCAGTCGCGGTTGCAGAAGTGTGTTGCCTTATCGACGACGGAGGCGGAATACATTGCAGCGACGGAGTCTTGCAAGAAGCTGTTGTGGATGAAGAAGCTGTTGCAGGAAATAGGACTGAAGCAAGAGCAGTATACTTTGCTTTGCGACAGTCAGAGTGCTATCCACCTTGTGAAGAATCAGACGTTTCATAGCCGATCCAAGCACATCGAGATTCGGTATCATTGGATACGGGATGTGGTTGAGAAGAAGGACGCGGTGCTTGAGAAGGTTCATACAGATGACAACGAAGCTGATATGTTCACGAAGATTCTACCAAGGGGAAGTTTGAGTACTGCAGGCAGATCGTCAAAATGACGACATCCTCTCCATAGTTGTGAAGGGGGAGATTTGTTGGAGTGGGTGGGGTTCCTAACCTATGTGGAGAAGATCCCGGAGTGCGACGAGCGCCGTTCGATGTCGGAGAAGCTCGGGAAGTAGGCGTTGCTGCTGCTACCCCTAAGGGGGGTTCTGGACTGGGGCTACCGAGTTCAACCCGAACTCGGTGCCAGGCCGAGTTCTGGCCGAACTCGGTCTGGCTCTTCCAGAAGTTGGCCGTCCAGTGCTGTTTGCCCGACACAGAGTTCTGGCCGAACTCTGTGTCGTCGGGGCTGAAGCGGGATTTCGGGTGAGTTTTCACCACTGGATCTAATCCAATGGTCCAGGTTGGTTGCGGGATTGGGGAGTTAAGTTAGGTTTTCCCAACCCTAATTCATTATTGCAACGTAACACAAGTTTGAGAGAGAAGGAGGCAAGAGTGCCATTGCAACTTCGGAGAAGAAGACGAAGGATTGAAGGTCGCTATTCGAAGGAGATCGTGTTCGGGTAATCTCTACTCGTCGTTCTCGCTCTTCGTAGCCTTGTAATCATTGTTCTTATTTCTGACTGTTGTGGGGATCCGATTTGGATCGGGAGGAGTTTGTAGAGGGTGTAATTCTTCTATTCCATTAGTGGAGGCTTCTCAGGGTTGGACTCCGATCATCCCGTGGTTTTTTCCCGTAAGGATTTTCCACGTCAAAAATTTTCTGTGTCTGCGTGGATTATTTTTGTGTGATTGTTTTTGGGTTCGTGCGTTGTATTGCTCGGTCCTCTCGCAGGTACTCTCCGGTTTGGGGAAAGGTTTCCGCGCTTCTTTCCCAACAGAGATTTGGGGAAAGGTTTCCGCGCTTCTTTCCCAACAGAGACACTCTGTTGGAAAAGAAGCGCGGAAACATTTCCCCAAACTGGAGAGTACCTGCAAGAGGACCGAGCAATACAACGCACGAACCCAAAACAAACACACAGAACAATCTACGCAGACACAGAGAATTTTTGACGTGGAAAACCCTTGCGGGAAAAACCACGGGACGATCGAAGTCCAACCCTGAGAAGCCTCCACTAATGGAATAGAAGAATTACACCCTCTACAAACTCCTCCCGATCCAAATCGGATTCCCACAACACTCAGAAATAAGAACAATGATTACAAGGCTACGAAGAGTGAGAACGACGAGTAGAGATTACCCGAACACGATCTCCTTCAAATAGCGACCTTCAATCCTCCGTCTTCTCCTCTGAAGTTGCAATGGCACTCTTGCCTCCTTCTCTCTCTTTCTTGTGTTACGTTGCAATTTTGAATTAGGGTTGGGAAAACCCAACTTAACTCCCCAATTCCGCAACCAACCTGGACCATTGGATTAGATCCAGTGGTGAAAAGTCACCCAAATTCCCGCATCAGCCCCGACGACACAGAGTTCGGCCAGAACTCTGTGTCGAGCAAACAGAACCTATCGCCCACATTTTGGAACAGTCAGACCGAGTTCGGCCAGAACTCGCCAGAACTCGGCCTGGGACCGAGTTCGGGCCGAACTCGGCAGACCCAGTCCAGAACCTCCCTTAGGAGCAGCAACAGCAGTAGCGACTCCGCGTCGCCTACTTTCCGAGCTTCTTCGACATCGAACGGCGCTCGTCGCACTCTGGGATCTTCTCCACATAGGTTGGGAACCCCACCCACTCCAACAGGCCTAGCTACTTATCTCTAATCCTAGCATGTTTGGTAAATCGTATATGTAGAAAAAGTTAGATTTAGATTTTGAAGAAATAGTTGGATATGAATTTTGAAGAAAAGTTGGATTTGGATGACTAGTATTCCATATAGAGGTATTTGGTTGAAATAGAAAAGGAAAAAGTGAAAAGTAAAATAATATATTATAATAGTAAAAATTATGATAATTATTTTAACAATAATAATAATAATAATTGGTATTATTATTATTATTATTATTATTATTATTATTATTATTATTAGTAGTAGTAGTAGTAGTAGTAGTAGTAGTAGTAGTAGGAATAATATGTTATAATATAAAAAATATTGATAATTATTTTAAGTAAAATAATAATAATAACAATAATTATTATTTTAATTCTCATTATATTATTATTATTATTATTATTATTATTATTATTATTATTTGGAATAATATGTTATAATAATAAATTATGAAAAAATTTCTAATTAAAATAATAATAATAATAACAATAATAAGTTTTAAATTTATCTTATTATTATTATTATTATTATTATTATTATTATTATTATTTACTTTTTTAAAACCAAATTCGCTGGAGAAATGAGGATTTTGGGAGATGTGAGATTTCATTCCAAATTCAAAAATGAACCAAACAAAGAAAATGTGGGATTTCATCCAAAATTCGGATTTGGAGCAAAACCACTCCAAATCCTGGTTACCAAACAACCCCGCATCTCTAGGTTCACAACTCGAGTAGAGTTAATCCAGCCTTTTTTCAATTAGTTGCAACAATTTCTTTTTTTTTCTTCTTCCGATATTATTAAAAAATAGCTTAAATATTTAAATATATTTAAATTAAGATTTGTTATACATATATATTTATATTTTAATTATGATTTATTTATATGTTTATATTTTATTAGAATTTGTTATAGGTACATGTGAAGGCAGTAAGATAATATCATATAGTTAACTATTAGTTAAAATATTTTCCTTAATTTTTAATTATGACGACTATTTTTTAATTATGATTAAAAGTTAATTTGAAAATTATTTTCTTGTGTACAAACTTTTACAAATTTCAACCACTAAGCGATTACAACAGTAAATGAAATTGCAACAAACATAGTCGAGCACTATAAACATTGAAATGCTAATACAAGAACAAGGCTTTGGAAAAATAACAACAAATTTGCTAAATACATAGTTAATGAAATCTGCAACTTGTCGAAAAAAAAATTCTTGTTGGGACGATGACAATCACCGTAGCTCATAATATGATTTGACCATATTTTTCGTCGATCCACTTCTATGAACTAACAACAGCAACTTCTTACGAACTATTGGAACACCCCTAAATCAACCATTTGCGTCGAAAAGTAGTTGGATTCCGTACAACTGCTGCTATTGCTCGTTGTTGCCAAACTCTCATCTCTCGGTGCAAATATTATTTTCAATTCAGCCTACGTAAGAACAAAAATTTTGAGAAAACATAGAGGAGCCAAATCCCTAGCGGATGTAATCATCCACTACCGGCATGAGTGAAAATCCGGAGAAAACTCTCCATGATATTGACGGTTATAGCAGTAACTTTCCACTATTGGACAGTTACGAAGCTGAAATGCCTACTCATGATCTATTGTTTCCACTAGAATAACAGTAAACGTGGAGTACATTTGCCTACGTACGAAGTACAAAATATGCTATCAAAATATCACTTTGAGTCCTTTGTCCGAGTCCGAATGACGGACGTAACTTTAGAAAAAAATTTCCAAGAATTGGGTTACGAAAATAATTATTCTTGAAGGATTTGACCCTTACTCTATAGTAAAAAAAAACCTCCACTATATCAAACACACGGGCTACGACTTTTCATGTGTGCAAAACAATAAAGGATGGATCTTATATTGAAATAGACACTTAGAAGTTATTGTCAGTGTTGTTGCTCTTATTTCATTCAAAAACTAACCTCCTCACAAATGTTTAGTCCCACATCGGCTATGACATAGACTTTTATTGAGCATATAATATTTCACACTTGTTTGCTTCATTGAAGTGTTTTGAGGTAGCCCATGGGTCACACGTGCGCACTGCTACCGCCACCCGCCGGATAGAGCTAAATCAGGAACAATCTTCCGAAGTTGTGTGCGACGACGGAATACCGGTAGAGCGGAAATTTTACCACTAGGAGCATTCGAAAAAGTTTGCACATAGACCCGGATTAACTCATAAGGCAGTGCTACATGCACGACTTCCCCGGAGGCTGGTAACTTTTAGTTTTTGTTTATTTTGTTTACAGAATTTTGAGGATAAAGTTAATATCCAACAATCTAAGAGTTAATTCATGTTCATTTTACATGTTCTGTTTAAACAAAGTTTGACTCATGATATTTCACATGCATATATACATATTTTGTCAAATTTTCAGTAGAATTTATTCAGTAACATTTTCTTGTATATGTTACTCGACATCATAAGATTACTCAATCTTTTGAATGTCATTTGGCAATATAATTGTATGTTAGCCTCTGCAACAAATCGTTGTATATATATACTTTAATATAAAAAAAAAAATCCTATATGGCGTTTATTGTACTCTTCATAAGAATATGGCGTTTATTGTTAGTATGTTGTTAGGCATTAATCCCTAAACAAATTTATGCTATATCTTTGTAAATTTGAGAAGACCTTAGTCCAAAATTTTGTTCGCTATTGCTTGCTTAATTATGTGTATCCTAATATGAAAATTTCATATGATTGAACATCTAGAGATGAATTATATAGTTTGTTCCGCTCTTATAATACAATTCTAAATAATGTCTTCAAATACTGAAGACGTCATATTCCAAATGTGATCGTTGTCATCCTAACACCATATCATTTTTATTTCATATATTCGGTTTAAGAAACATAATTGTTAATTTAATTTATTGGTCTCTCATGAGAGAATTTTATGCTTTATTTTGTGTTGAAAGGGTTTGAAGAGAATACAAGACCCTTCATATTCCATTTTTTGTGTCATAAAATAGTTCATTCCCTTTATGCCAGGGAATATTAACCCTAATGTGAATTTTGTAATTTTCTATTTTTTTAATGTGTATTTAATTTTGTATGAAATAATGATATATTATTACAGATCGGGTTTGAAAGAATTTGTTACTTTGAGATTGTTAAGGCTATAGAATTGGCAATTATTTTGTGGAACATTGTAATTTGCAGACATATGTTAGCAATTATGTCCTAATGCAAATTGGTAACTTTGGTGCCAATGGCTGAACTATATAAGTTCTAATGCAATATTGTTGAGGTTGCATATTTATTAGAAACTTTTGTTGACCTTATTTGTTGTTACATGTTTTTATAGTATACAAGAACACTTTGTCGACAAAATATTGTGATGAATATCTACTATTTTAATATGTATATTGTTTACTTAACGAGCTATTAATAATATCCATGTATGTTTTTGCCTAGTAAAATTTTTTGTGTGTGTCTTCCATTAATAAAATTTGAATTTGGACACTTAATGTACAATACCATAGTTGGCCAAAAAAGACATGTGCAGCCAAATGACAAAATAGTTTTTTCTCCTTGTTTTTTTTCTTATTTTCCTTTTTGGAGTTCAATATATTTATTAAAAGAATGTTTCATGTTTTTTGATATATGGATAGAATGAATAATTTTGAGAATATTTATGCCTTGACAATAACTCAAGCTCTTTACTCCTTCAGTCCGTAATGGTTGGATTAATAAATAATCCCTAGTGAATTTTTCGATTTCGTTCATAATATTTGTAAATAGAAGCTAGAAATTATGTTTCATACCATCTAGAATAGTTTTTTATTCTTTTTTGCAATGTTAGCACAAAATATTCTATACCATCATCCTTATACTTGTTAGCACAGAACGAACTTGTCTTTCCATTCCAATTAGGAATAATATGCAACATGTATGGATGAATAAAGTTCACTTCCAAGTTTATTGGAATATCTCGAGCCAATTGTAACATCTTGAAAATATTGTCAATTCCAACTCTATAACATTTAGCCTTTCCACTATTTCATTTGATTGGTAACAATATGTAGCATGTATCGATGAATTATTTTGATGGTAAACTACTTTGTTCAAATTTGCTATATGAAATTACAACAAATAGAATTTTGTGTCTGTATAAATAGAATATGCAAAGGCATTTGACATAACAAAGGGGTTTAGAAAAACCTAAATTCATATACCCAAATTTGTTTTATAAAATATTTTAAATATTTCTCAAATAGATTAGAAATATTACATGGATAATGTATGTAGAGAGATATATTTTTGTAGCATCTGATTTAATTGTGTATATTGTTTAACGTTTCTATTTATAGTATTGTTCTTAAATATACACAATTTTAGTTGCTAAAAATTATGCTAACATATAGAGCAAACTATTGTTTAGCACATACTTTAACACATGTAATTTTATGGTGTAACATATAATAATGCACATGTTATTGCTTTAGTTTTGTGTTTGTTACTTTTGCATATCCTTGGGATAGTGCGAAGATCATAACACATATTTTAATTCTATGTTTTCCATTCCTGATACATCAAGAGGAATCCTTTTAATTTTATATCATTAATAACTAGTTAAGTATCCGGTGTCACGGATAATAACATAGAATTTGGTCAGGTCATGATACAAAACTAGGTATTACTATACATTAATAACACAATTTTAAATTGTTTAATATTAATTATGGATTTTGGCATCTAGAATAAAATTTTGCAAAATCGTCTAAATATAAAAATATTGTTATGTAATTATTTTATTTGTAATGTTTAATTTATGAAAAAAGTTACATGCTGCTATATAGTATTGTCAAATATTTTATTTTACTATATTATGTAACTAAAATATATGTCAGACTTGGGCATACTGATAGCATCTTTATAATTTTTGTTTTCATATTTACATTAAAATATTGTTAAATTATTTTAATGTTAAATATTATATATTGGTGTGTCAGAATGTGCATCAATTCAATTATATTTTTTAAATGCAAACTAACAATTATTTTCTTGAAGACTGAATTGTTAGAAATTTTTATCCTTTTCAGACATGATTTTTGTAATGTTATTTTTTTCAAGTCAGAAGCATTAGAAGTTATGATATGTTAGAAAAGGAATAAACATTCTAAGACATAAGGTAAGTAATACAAAGTTCGTCGTTTTATGATTCTAAACTTGATGTTTGTAAAAAAAAAAAATTCAAATTCTTGGACAAAATTGGATGTCGGTGAGATTATAGAACATCTCAAAACAATGTACAAAATAACATTTATTCTAAAGTGCTATTACTAAGCCGAAATTAAGAAGTACAAAATAGCTCCGAACACGTAGAAAGGTTATTTTTAACATTTACAATTCACATATTCTACTCATTTTGACTCTAAGTTTAGTTGGAGAAATATATGAAGTCTGTGAGCTATCATTTTTAGTTTTTGTATGTAGAATATGATGATAATGGATAATATTCTTTCCTTGATCGGTTTACATGTTTGAACCTTAAATGACTATATTATCACAATATTAGAATTTTTAGTCAGAAAGAAATCACAATATTGTTCTGTCACAATATTTAGACAAACTCTGTCTTTGCTTATATTCCGTGACGCTATAATTATTTTGGCTCATTAAAACAATTTAGTCACAAGAAAGTAGTTAGTGAAATTATAAATTCCTTTAAATATAAAGTCGTAAAAGTTGAGATTATTTTGGGTAAAAGCCGAAAGGTTTCTTCTGTCAACCGGACGTAAATAGCCCTAAGCGACACGATACTTAATCGTCCCCATGTGGACCTCCGCTAGCTTTCCCCCTAGAGCTAACCCAAGTTAATAAACACTTGATAGACTAAAGATTTTTTAAGATTCATTAGCAAAATTACTTAAACTATTATTATACTACTTTAGACTGTCATTTTTGCAAACATGGCTAGTAAAGATAAATATTTAGAGCCATGGCTGAAAGATACTGTCTTACTTTAAGAGATGACGGAATCAGATTATTTTTGACTCACTATCATAAGGCTTATATTAACAATTAGTGGAATCACACATTTTATTAAATGGATTCTGAGGACACGGAGTATGATTTAGGAGTAATCCAAACATCTGGCTCAGTTAAATCAAAAAACTATTAAGAAATGGATTACTATTGGTTTCACAGAATTTTAAGTGTTTTCTGAGTCACTATATGATATTTTCTTCGGATATAAAAAAATAAAGATCACTAAGATCCAGTGTAAGGTTTCACATGTGGAACAACTTAGGTACTCATAAGTTGATAGGTCCTTGTGACAAACTAGCATAGCTAGGAGTATCAAAGAATTTAAAATAGTATATTAAACATAGTTTGTGCTGAAGTTGAATAGCTCAGATATCTTACTATGTATATATATCAAATAAATCAAGGCCAATTTACTCGTGCTATGGCTTTATGATATATTGAAACTGAATAGATCAAGCATACATATACATGATCTATATATTTTTGTACCTGTTATTTTTATAAATTATGCTAAAGAACTAGTAAAGCATGACCTTGTGAAATCTAAGATGAATAGGTAATTATAGCTGCATTTCAAGACACTAAAACAGCCTAAAAGACAAAAATGTGGTTCTTGACTATAAAAGTCATAAAAAGAACTTAACATATCTCTTGACGAAGAGTCTGTTAACTCTTGACGAAGAGTTTGCCTAGGAAATTAATCCTAGAATCATTGAGGGTGGTGGGGTTAAGCCCATAAGTAAGTCACCAGCAGTGGCAACCCAATCGAGTCTGACTGGAGATCCCAAGAAGCCGGTTCAATGGGTAGGAACGAGCTGAACCTATATGACTATTATGGAACACTAAGCCTGAGATTAAATTATCTTAAAATAATGTCCAAGAGTTGTTCGATGTTGTATATGGATACCCAATCCCTATGGTGACAGTGTTTCAGTATAATTTGGTTAAGTTGAGTTTTAAAACTCTTAATAGGTCCAAGCATAGTTCTACAGGGTTAACTCCAATCACCAACCCTTTGAGGACTTACCTATATGAGAGGTCATAAAGTTCGCGATTACAGGACAAAACGATCCTAAACAACTCTCATCAATATAAAAAAGTGCGCATGGCCAATCAAACGCGCCACCCGATAGACCTAGGTACCTCTAGCATACTATGTGCGTTATTTTTTAAATCTAGTTAAAGAAGACTGATTCAAAGCGTAGTCCATCAGCTCTTCTTCCGACAAAAAATAGTCACTAAGTGAGATTCAAGACTGTAGTCCATCTCATCTACCCGTAGTATATAATTGTCCGTAACTTTTTTACTCATATTCTTTTCTTATTAGAAACTTGGTTTTTTGGGGGGATTATTAGTGATGTTTCTCTTGTTTCATTCAAAAATCAAGCTCCTCACAAATGTTTAGTCCCACATCGGCTATGACATAGTCTTTGATAGAACATATAATGCTTCACTCTTGTTTGCTTCATTGAAGTTTTGTGAGGTAGCCTGCAAGACTCTTCTTACAGTATCGGTATTTGTATATGGATATGTATTTAGTATTGTATTTCGTATTTTTTTTGGTTTTTAGAATGCTTTAAAAAATTTCAAGTTTGTAAAGTTTCTTCTTGACTGGCATGCCGCAAGTATACCGGTGTATAACGATGGCATACTGCCCAGATTGATATTCCATATTTTGATATTTTAATTTTAGATATTTTTGTGAATAGTATTTTAGATATTTTGGTAAATAGTATAGATGAACTCTATTACCCAATGTATATTTGGTTTTGTTTGGATGGCCATAATTGACTTAGATTTTGACATGGATCACCATCCAAGGGTTATGATTAATTCCCCCTTCTATATATACCATTTTACTTTCTCTCTCATTCTTTTTTTTACTCTTTCTTCCTTCCATCTTTACTTTCATTCCTCATCCTCAAGGGCTTAGGAAAGCTTGGCCTTAAGGCCTAGAGTGTGGTTTCGTACCCCTCTTGGTGGTTGAGTAGAAGATTAGGCTTGGAGCTTAACATAGGCAAGTACATCTTTCTAAATCTTGAATAATATTTGCTATCATTTTGTTTGTTCTATTATTTACCTTGCACGATTCTAATTCGTCTTTAGAGCTTGAAATTTTTTATGGTTACATATTTGTAGATCTAGGTTTTAAGACTTTTCTTGTTTTCATGGTTTTGATCCCTATAAGTTTGTTATTTTTGAAATCTAATGGTTCCTTGTTGTGAGGATTTCATTCTACCCAATTTTGGTTTTTGAACCGCTTGATTTCGACTTCGTATGAAAAAGTTATGCTATTTTTCGTGTTCATGGGTTCCCCACACCTTCGATGCTGCGGGAGCGATGAACAGTGCCGTGCAGTCTGTACGTCGTGCTTGCGTGCAGCGTATGCCGTGGGTAGTTTTGCTTTCACGCGCAGTGTGTTTTATGCTTAGTGCGCAGTCTGTGCGCCGTGCTTGTGCACGGCATACGCCGTGGGCAGTTTTGCCTGTGCGCTGTCACGTCCCAGAACCAGAATATTAGAGAGCGGGGGACAGACACAGCCAACTACGTATGTTGAAGTGCAACACACCTTGCAATATGGTCATGACTTTCTAGATGCATGAGAGTTTATCTACAAGCCATCAGTCTCTTATGGTCAAGAACAAGCCTAGTGTCTTAATCTCAAGTAAGCAAGTAATAGTTAGAAGATATTAGATCATCAGATATACAAAGTAAGGCATCCCAAACATTACATATTCAGATGATCATGAAGCTAGTCATACAAAATGCGAAGACTAGAAAGAGTTTAAGTTATACAAGATCAACCCTAGAATGTGTCGATCATGTCTCAGCCCTTAGGCAGACAGAGAATATAAGTTTCAACACGAGCTGACACTCGTTCGACGGCTAAACGCCTCAAAAGAATAATTTACAATAGAGTGAGAGAGCAAAATAAAATACACTCTTTCCAGGGTTGCGTCTAGTGTTCACCATCTGGCTGGAGGGCTGGAAGATCCTTGGGTAATACTCAAAAATTTGGCCATACAAAACCAGCTGGGTCAAAACCCAGAAGAGTAAGTGCCACAAGGGAGGCTTCACTTAAGAACTAAAATCAGCATATTAGCACATGACACATAAATGATAACAAAAGACAAGAGAGAAAATAGGGTGACGATAAGATAACTAAATGACTATTCCGGTAACCAAGTTACAACCCGTAAACCAAACAAGGACCGGGATTGTAACCCTTCACCTGAACAGAGCTTAGTCTCCAATCATTTATCAACAAGAGTAAAGCATAAATAGTAACGTACTGAAGTAATCATAGACTGACACTGCCTAGACAAGACTAGACTAGGCTCTATTCATAAGTTCATGGCAAAGTAATGAGTACGGCTTGATACTTTAACTAACTAGGGTTATCACAAGCCTAGTTACTACAAGATGCAATGAGACGTTCCAGCAGTCACAAGCCCTGCAGACTATCCAGTTATCCTTCCACAGGTTGAGAGAGTTGATTAGGTGACGTTGTGGTGCAACACATGATAGCGTGCTAAAAATGTGCCCAACTCGTCGGCAGGCTACAAGTCCACTTGAGGCGCCCAGATAACGGGATTGCCTGCGACTGGGAATTCTTTTTATGATCTACATGATCAAACTAGTCATTAACTTAGTCAGATTCAGTATGAATCCCTGACCGTAGAAATCAGGAATTCTTGTCCTAGACAAGATGCAAGGCGAAACATATGGTTTGTACAGACACAATCAAGAGAAATTACCCACGGTGTCAAGACCAGAGTTACTTATTACTTGTCAAGATTACTTGTCAGGAGTGTGCCACCACGGGCCACTATCAAGCTTGTATATGTCATGTTTACTTGTTACTTATTAGGAGTGCACCACGACGGGCCACTGCTAGAGTTATCATGTCAAGGGGCTTGTCAAGAGTGCACCTCAACGGGCCACTATTAAGAGTTATCATGTTGAGCCATATTGCCATGTCGTGTTCATGCTAAGTGTACATGTATGCCAAGGATTTACTGGTCAAGGGTGCGCCACGATGGGCTACCGAAAGAGTTATCATGGAGTATACATGTCATGTTAAGATCGTGCTTAAATCCCAGAGTACATACGAAATGCAGATAATACATTATACAAGGCCATCATGGAAGATGCCCATCATGCTCAAATGTCACAACTTACACTAAGGACCGTGGGGTCAAGCATGGGGAAGGTAGCATATATTATCATGGCAAAATGAAGGGGGCCAGGGACAACATGCGCTCAAGGGTAGCATGTGCCAGCACATCATGCGCCCAAGGAAGCATGCACCAGAAGGGAGCATACACCTAAAGAGCATGCGCCCAGGGTGCATGTACTATGGAAGGGCATGCGCCCAAGAGAGCATGCGCCCACCTACTTAGGGACAGGGTATCACGACCCGCATCCGCTTTTCGGATGCAAGCACAAGAGCAACCCAGCTACGTATCAAGCGGACTCTAGTCCGACTCAAATACGTAAATGCTGTCAAGGCTATGGTATATTGCCAAATCATGTCAAATAAATCTATATCTCAAATTCACAATAAGTGTACGAAACATGAATGAATACAATGGATTGTGGTCTGCAGCCCACTAGCATATATGTCCTATAAGACTCAAAGAAGATAACAAGAGTCTCTAAAGTGAATCAATAAGCATGATATCTTATGATAAGGAATGTAAAGCACGAAAGGATAATACTATAATACCACTGACAAATACCTGAGTCATGCATCACAATCATCTACCATCCCGCTCTGCAACTAACTCCACGCAATTGCTAAACTTGAAGAGATCATCAGGTCCTCAGGGGACATAGCAAGATACATAAAAATATGCCTATCTAGCAGTTTAATTATGCATGATAATATAAACAGGATATAACAAGGAACGACACTTAACATGGTAAGAGACTATGACCACACTGCTAACAAGTGACTAATGACACGTGGCTACTGACAGGTGACTATGAACTGGAGCACAAGAACAACTACACGTAACTGAACTGCTGGATGAACAAGTGAACACGAGATCAATGGAATACCAAACTCTCATCCCGAGTAGACTCGCAGGTTTAAACTAATTACTAACCCTCGTCCCGAGTATGGACTCTCTGGTTAGTTCACGGCAAGGCACCCTCGTCCCGAGTGTGGACTCTTTGCTGCAAATAAATATGACAAACACCCTCGTCCCGAGTATGGACTCTCTGGTACAATTGGTACATCCTCGTCCCGAGTGTGGACTCACGGATGTAAACAGATCAAGACAATCACTCTCGTCCCGAGTGGACTCTCTGGTGCCAAGGAAACAAACACCCTCGTCCCGAGTGTGGACTCCCTGGTGCAACATATCAACCCTCGTCCCGAGTGTGGACTCTCTAGTTGAGAACAAAAATGATACAGGGAAATAGCAGTTCAACTACACGTACTTGTTCCAAGACACGACTCAGTCAGGGTATAACTTGGTCAAGACACAGGTAAGGACTGCTCTAGCATGGACTAAAGTGTGAACAAGATGGTATACTACACCATCAAGTCAAGCAAGATAATAAACATGTGAACATGGTATGAAGAAAATATATCAATTCAATTTAACTAGAGAACTATGATAAGATATAAATCCATCACAACTGGAGAACTGGATAATAACATATAAAATAAAAGACTATAAACATGTAATTAAACTGTAGAGGAAGGTAAGGTATCTTGCCTGGTGGTAGCGCGAAGATCCAATAATATATCGTCAGCTAGAGCCAGAAAGTCCAAATCTCACAACTGTCTCCGGAAGCTGAAATAGACATTTCCAACATTTTTAGAATAGTCAAAATAGCTATGATTGCATGTTCTTAAGTTCAATTCTAGACACAGGGGCAAAACGATAATTTTGGATCAAAACGATGTCCGCCGTTGGACCCGCTTTGTACCGAAAAGCGTGTCAGGGTCAATGGTCTCTAAAGTCGTCAAACTATATGTCTACGGATTCATTTTGACGATACGAACCCAATGGTATATCCAATTTTGGATTTCGGCAGGCGGTGCATAAAATTGCCCGTTGAATCGGATAGTAGGACCCGCAAAACGGCGATCTGATCAACTGTCTCAAAATTGGACCAAATTTGGCATACAGGACCAGAAAAATGATACGGTCCTAATGGCGTAAGTTTCATCTCGATCTGACGAACGTGCATAAAATAATTAGGAAATTTGTACAGAGGTCGATACGGTGAATTTTGACGGATACGCATCAAATTTGTCGCGCACACACAACCAATTTGAATTCTGTCAAAGCCCACACGTCCACGAAGCCGATACGCACCTTTCGATGCTTTCGGTTCACGACCACGTCGCCCGGAATAGCGGGACGCACGTCGTATCAAAGGTTTTCATGATTTTCAAAACAGATTTTTCTTGATTTTTAACCATGAATAACTTCCAGTATATTATCTTTAAAACAATTCTACGAAAAGGAGTTCGATCTCGTATAGGTTGTCTACAAGTCTGTTCAAATGGATTTTCAAAAAGGTTATTAGGTTAACAAGGATTCATTCGTAAACAGGGGTACTTCGACTACTTAATGTCCTGTTTTGAACAGGATTTTTGATAAAGTTTTTGTCAAAATTTTGGGCAATAGGGTCGTTTATGACAAAGTCTATGTACTAGGATATAAATTTGGTTATATTGGTTTCGTACCTGCGAAACCAGTTCGTGAAACGAATGATCGGGTGATGGAAAACATTGCGCAAAGTTGGGTGCGCAACTGTCCTGCTACTGCCACTGTCCTGCTGCGCTGTCGTGCGCGTCTGTGGCGCTCGATTGCTGACCGTGTCTGGCCGCGCCCTGCCGCTGGGGCACGCGCATGGAGAGGGGTCGCCTGGGGTCGTCGCTGGTGTGGGTAGAGCTAGGGTTTAAGGTTTTCGAACTCCTCCCCTCTGTCAATCGCTACATACATATATTCAATCGTATGGTTACAGGGTCGGGCCTATAAAGACCCATGAGCTGGGTTGCTCGGCCTGCTGTGGGGCTGAGTTATGGGGTTTTGACCGGGCTTGGATATTGGCCTGCTGTTACTGGGCTGTGGGGAGGGTGATTCTGTCGGGCTGGGCCTATGGGCTAGGCTGGGTGCATGCTTGGGATGGGATTTTGCATGGGCTTGCTTTGTTTTTAGTTTAGTTTAGTCTTTCTATTTTCTTTTTGTATACACATTTATATACATATACACATATATATTATGTATAACTCTCTCTCCATTTATATATGTATATATCTATATATATGTATATATATACAGTATGTGTATGATGGCTATATGTACAACCAAGATATAATATACCTATATACAATCATCATATATAATATTAATTTAAATACTAAAATTTATAATTAAAATTATTGGGAATATATATAAAGAACATCGTTTACCATTTATGAACATATTTATGCACAAGTATCTATATATAGCCTATGTAAATCCCAAAGTCCAAATATCATTCTACGAGAATATTATCATATTTACAAGAATAGTAACCTAATAGCAAGAATATTTATGATATAAATTATACATATATAACAATCATTTCCAAAATACTTTCTAACTCACTAAAGTAAAATGCCAATACAACATACATCTATATGGTCGTCTCTGAACACACTACCCGATAACGTGGGCTTGAACTTGGTTCGGGTTCGGTCCGGACTAGTTCGGTACAACCGGGTTCCTGCAAAGTCAATAAATTTAATAATAAATAATTAAACTATTTATAATGGTCATGTCACAACTTGGCCTGATTTTCCTAGTTTGGACACACTTATGGCTGGATCTCCCTTGGCATAGCTAATACACTAGTTAAGGCATGCCACTGCACTATCCGTGCCACGATTTCTAATCACCTTGTACTTCAAAACTCAACCATGGTTAAAGTCGTCTACTGTAATAATTAACTAAATAATTATTTATAAAAATCTAAAAATCACCATTTAAATCAAATAATAGTAAAAATATTTCAAAATTTTCGGGAAGGGGAGCTACAAATCTACCCACCTTAAAAATAATTTCGTCCTCGAAATTCCAATTCATGACTATCCCTTAAAATTCAAAGTCTACTATCACCTTAATATCCTCAAATTTAATTTCTCAAACATATTTTATAACCTTCTTTAGTCATTTTATAACTCTGAATACTTGAGGACTTCTATCCACCTTTGGTCATACTACTTTCCAAAATACGGTCACAAAAATCTTATAATCTTCTAACTAGTTGCTAACAATCCTTCCAACAATATCTAGGGCATATGACATCTATAATCCCTCATATCTATAAAGAACCAAATATTCCATAGTCAAGCAATATTATACTATAATTTAAGAATTTCTGATAGATTCTAGACAGCACGATCGTTCGTCACCACGAAATAAAAATGGACGAGAATCAATAGTACAAAAAACAAGAAAGTACAATCGAGAGCAAATATAGAGTTTTCAAGAGAATTTTTAGAAGAATTTTCAAGGCAGTGTGGATTGAGATTTCAAAGGTTTAGTCATAGTCGCAGGCTCGTATCAGTACAGTTACGTAACCGATACGATATGCTCTGACCTGCATGGGCCACCAAAAAACTTATCACGACCCGCATCCGCTTTTCGGATGTAAGCACGTAAGCAAGCCAGCTACGTATCAAGCGGACGCCAGCCCGACTCGAATATGTAAACGCTGTCAAGGCTATAAGGCTATGCTATACTGCCAAATCATAGCAAATAAATCTATATCTCAAATCCATAATAATTGTACGAAACATGAATGAACACTATGGATCGTGGTCTGCAGCCCACTAGCATATATGTCCGATAAGACTCAAAGAAGATAATATGAGTCTCTAAAGTAAATCAATAAGCAGGATATCTCATGATAAGGAATGTAAAGCACGAAAGGATAACAATGTAATATTACTGAAAAATACCTGAGTCATGCATCACAATCATTTACCATCCCGCTCTGCAACTAACTCCACGCAATCGCTAAACCTGAAGAGATCATCAGGTCCTCAGGGGACATGCCTATATAGCAGCTTAATCATGCATGATAATATAAATAGGATATAACAAGGAACGACACTTAACATGGCAAGAGACTACGACCATACTGCTAACAATTGACTAATGACACGTGGCTACTGACAGGTGACTATGAACTGGAACACAAGAACAACTACACGTAACTGAACTGCTGGATGAACAAGTGAACACGAGATCAATGGAACACCAAACCCTCGCCCCGAGTGGACTCGCAGGTTTGAACTAATCACTAACCTTCATCCCGAGTGTGGACTCTCTGGTTAGTTCACGGTAAGGCACCCTCGTTCCGAGTGTGGACTCTCTGCTGCAAATAAAAATGACAAACACCCTCGTCCCGAGTGTGGACTCTCTGGTGCAACTGGTACATCATCGTCCCGAGTGTGGACTCACGGATGTAAACAGATCAAGACAATCACCCTCGTCCCAAGTGGACTTTCTGGTGCCAAGGAAACAAGCACCCTCGTCCCGAGTGTGGACTCTCTGGTGCAACAGATCAACCCTCGTCCCGAGTGTGGACTCTCCGGTTGAGAACAAAAATAATACAGGGAAATAGCAGTTCAACTACATGTACTTGTTCCAAGACACGACTCAGTCAGGGTATAACTCGGTCAAGACACAGGTAAGGACTGCTCTAGCATGGACTAAAGTGTGAATAAGCTGGTATACTATATCATTAAGTCAAGCAAGAGAATAAACAGGTGAACATGGTATGAAGAAAACATATCAATTCAATTTAACTAGAGAACTAAAGATAATATATAAATCCATCACAACTAGAGAACTGGATAATAACATGTAAAATAAAAGACTATAAACATGTAATTAAACTGTAGAGGAAGGCAAGGTATCTTGCCTGGTGGTAGCGCGAAGATCCAATAATATACCGTCAGCTGGTAAGACAAAAAGTCCAAATCTCACAACTGTCTCCGGAAGCTGAAATAGACATTCCCAACATTTTTAGAATAGTTAAATTATCTAGGATTGCCTGTCCTTAAGTCCAATTCTGGACACAGGGGTAAAACGATAATTTTGGATCAAAATGATGTCCACCGTTGGACCCGCTTTGTACCAAAAAGCGTGCCAGGGTTAATGGTCTCTAAATTCGTCAAACTATAAGTCTACGGATTCGTTTTAATGATACAAACCCAATGGTATGTCCAGTTTTGGATTCCGGCATGCCGTGCACAAAATTTCTTGTTGAATCGGATCGTAGGACCTGCAAAATGGCGATCCGATCAATTGTCTCAGAATCAGACCAAACTTGGCATACAGGACCACAAAAATGATACGGTCCTGTTGGCACAAGTTTCATCTCGATCTGACGAACATGCACAAAGTAATTAGAAAATTTGTACAGAGGTCGATACGGTAAATTTCGACGGATACACATCAAATTCGTCGCGCACACGCAACCAATTTGAATTCTGTCAAAGTCCACACATCTACGAAGCCGATACGCACCTTTCGATACTTTCGATTCGCGACCACGTCGCCCGAATAGCGGGACGCACGTTGTATCGAAGGTTTTTATGATTTTCAAAACAGATTTTTCTTGATTTTTTAACCATGAATAACTTCCAGTATATTACCTTAAAAACAATTCTACGCAAAGGAGTTCGATCTCGTATAAGTTGTCTACAAGTCTGTTTAAATAGATTTTCAAAAAGGTTATTGGGTTAACGAGGATTCATTCGTAAACATGGGTACTTCAACTACTTAATGTCCTGTTTTGAACAGGATTTTGGATGAAGTTTTCATCGAAATTTTGGGCAATAGGGTCGTTTATGAAAAAGTCTATGTACTGGGATATAAACTTGGTTATATTGGCTTTGTACCTGCAAAACTCGTTCGTGAAACGAATGCTCGGGTTGACGGGAAACATTGCGCGAAGTTGGGCGCGCGAATGTCCGGCTACTGCCACTGTCCTGCTGCGCTGTCGTGCGCGTTTGCGGCGCTCAACTACTGGCCGTGTCTGGCCGCGCCCGGCCGCCGATGCACGCGTGTGGGGAGGGGGTCGCCTGGGGTCGTCGCTGGTGTGGATAGAGCTAGGGTGTTTTCGAACTCCTCCCCTCTATCGATCGCTATATATATATATATATATATATATATATATATATATATATATATATATATATATATATATATATATATATATATATATATACAATCGTATGGTTACAGGGTCGGGCCTGTGCAGACCCATGAGCTGGGTTGCTCGGCCTGCTGTGGGGTTGAGTTATGGGGTTTTGACCGGGCTTGGATTGGCTTGCTGTTACTGGGTTGTGGGGAGGGTGGTTCTGTCGGGCTGGGCCTATGGGCTAGGCTGGGTGCATGCTTGGGCTAGGATTTTGCATGGGCTTGCTTGGTTTTTAGTTTAGTTTAGTCTTTCTATTTTCTTTTTGTATATACATATACACATATACATTATGTATAACTCTATCTCCATTTATATATGTATATATCTATATATATGTATATATATATAGTATGTGTATGATGGCTATATGTACAACCAAGATATATTATACCTATATACAGTCATCATATATAATATTAATTTAAATACTAAAATTTATAATTAAAATTATTGGGAATATATATAAAGCACATCATTTACCATTTATGAACATATTTATGCACAAGTATATATATATATAGCCTATGTAAATCCCAAAGTCCAAATATCATTCTACGAGATTATTATCATATTTACAAGAATAGTAACCTAATAGCAAGAATATTTATGATATAAATTATACATATATAACAATCATTTCCAAAATACTTTCTAACTCACTAAAGTAAAATGCCAATACAACATACATCTATATGGTCGTGTCTGAACACACTACCCGACTACGTGGGCTTGGACTTTGTTCGGGTCCGGTCCGGACTAGTTCGGTACAACCGGGTTCTTACAAAGTTAATAAATTTAATAATAAATAATTAAACTATTTATAATGGTCATGTCACAACTTGGCCTGGTTTTTCTAGTTAGGACACACTTATGGCTGGGTCTTCCTTGGCATGGCTAATACACTAGTCAAGGCACGCCAATACACTATCCATGCCACGATTTCTAATCATCTTGTACTTCAAAACTCAACCATGGCTAAAGTCGTCTACTGTAATAATTAACTAAATAATTATTTATAAAAAAAATTTAAAAATCACCATTTAAATCAAATAATAATAAAAAATATTTCAAAATTTCCGGGAAGGGGAGCTACACATGGTGTACTGGAAGAGAAGCAAGTAGACTATCTCTCTTGACTAAGTGGGCGCATATCAGGAGCCATGCACACAAGATGAAAAGCCATGGGCGCATATCAAGAGCTATGTGCCCAAGCTGAAGAGCCATGGGCACATGTAAATGGACATGCGCCCAAGCTGAAGGGCCATGGGCACATGTCAAGAGCTATGCGCCCAAGATGAAGAGCCATGGGCGCATGTAAATGGCCATGCACCCAAGCTGAAGGAAGTAGGGTGCTTTGGGCACATATATAGGGCTATGCGCCCAAAGGAAAAGATGCTATGGTCGCATAAAAAGAGCTATGCACCCAGCACTGTTTTTTTTCTCCATGCCGAGAGAATTAGTTCATGGAACCCATGAATTTCCCAATTTCATAAATCCCTCAAAACAACTCGAAATTGGGACTTTCAAAGGTCTAAATTGGTAGAACGAAATTTTCTACGACATGGAACAGTCAAAACTTGAAAATAATAAAGTTTGATAAATCAAAACCCAATAAAACCAAGATTTGAGTAAACTTAGATCTACAAGATTTTGTCCACCAAAACCAAAATTTCCAAGTACGAAAGAGTCATAGAACTATGTAAGGAAGATATTGGAACAATAAAACATGAGATCTTTCATGAAGCAAGATTACATTTGCATATGGGTTTGGGAGAAAATAAATGAAGGAGAAAAAGTAGATGAGGAAATAAATGAAAAAGTAAATGAGGAGAGAGAAAGGGGTTGGGTTATATAGAGGGTTCAACATGATGAACCATCTTGACCCAAACCAAACCAAAATAAACCAAGCCAAGCTAAACCAAGACCAAACCATGCTAGACAAGTCAGAATACGGGTCGGGAATCTGTACACGTATACTGAAAATATGTATAATAGAAAATGGGAGTACAACTCTACCCACCTTAAAAGAATTCCATACTCAGAATTTAATCAAGAGGCTAAAGAAATCGAGGCAAGCTATACTAATCACAAGAAATCTTCGACTAGCAGTCAATCAAGCAATCATTCATAAAAGCAAGGAATTAAAAGTATAAGGCATAAGGAAGTCATTATACCTTATGAGTCAAACAGGTGTGGATATCGCGATCGGATATCATCCTCACGTTTCTACGTTGACTCGCCCAAAGAGTGATGACCCCAAGCAACGTGGACTAAACTAATATCTTATTCTTGAGTATCGTCTCTCTTCGATTCAATATGGATATAGGCCTTTCCTCATACGAAAGGTTGGTACCAATAACCAATTTTGAATGATCAAGGATATGGCTCAGATCCGGGATATACTGTCGCAACTGGGATACATGAAATACGTTATGTACCTCACATAACGACGGCGGAAGAGCGAGACGATAGGACACATCACCTACTCGCTCAAGAATATCGAATGGCCCTATATACCTAGTACTGAGCTTTCCTCGTATGCCGAATCGAATGACGCCACGGGTAGGCGAGATCCTAAAGAATAGTGATCGTCGATAGAAAATTCAAGGGGACGTCGATGAGAATCGGCCAAATGACGCTGGCGATCTTGCGCAACTCGAAGATGATTTCTGACTTACCTGACCACCTCGATAGTCTTCGTAACCATCTCTGGACCAAGCATCTGCCTCTCGCCTATATCATCCATACTAAAGGGAATCTGTACTTTCTGCCATTCAATGCCTCAAATGGTGCCATCTGAATACTGGCCTGGAAACTGTTGTTATAGGAGAACTCTACTAGATGCAGGTGATCTTTCCATGAACTATCGAAGTTAAGCGTACAAGACCGCAATATATCTTCAAGAGTCTGGATTGTACGTTTTGACTGACCATATGTCTGTGGATGATACGCTGAGATAAACTTGAGACGAGTCCCCAAGCTCTCTTGAAGACTCTGCCAAAAGTGTGATTTATATCTTGAATCTCTGTCCGATACAATACTGATGGGTACTCCATGCAACCTGACTATCTACCTCAGGTACATCCCTGCTAGCTGATCTGTCGATTGGGCAATCCTGAAAGAGAGAAAATGAGCTACCTTGGTGAGTCTGTCAACTATAACCCAGATAGCATCTCTCCCAACTGGGGATTTAGGTAACCCAGTTACAAAATCTATGATAATGTGCTCACATTTCCATTCTGGGATCGATAAAGGTTAAAGAAGTCCAGCTGGTCTCTGATGTTCAGCTTTAACTTGCTGACAAACTAAACAACGAGAGACAAATCGGGCTATCTTCCTCTTCATGCCATTCCACCAAAAATGCTGACGGATATCATGATACATCTTCGTACCGCTACGATGAATTGAATACTGTGAACTATGGGCCTCTGCCATAATCTCCCGCCTGATGTTGCCATTGGGTACACAAAGACGCCTTCCATGTCGAAGTGTACCGTCCTCATGAATACATAACTCTGATCTCCGTCCTGCTACACATTCTGTCCTAAGCCGTTGAAGCTTAGAATCAGCTGACTGAGCTAGCTTAATCCTCTCAACTACTGGAATGAACTTGAATACTGGCCATCAATGCTACATTGGTAGAAAGAATTACCTCAATACCTATCTTCTGAAGATCTGCTAACAACTATGGCTGTGCTGTTAGAAAATAAATTCTGGCTCTTCTGTTCAATGCATCTGCAACAACGTTGGCCTTCCCAGGATGATACTGCAGGTTGATATCGTAATCCACAAGTAGCTCTAGCCATCTTCTCTGACGCATGTTAAGATCCTTCTGGGTAAACACATACTTAAGACTCTTGTAGTCGGTAAAAATCTCCATCCGATCTTCATACAAATAATGCCTCCACAACTTAATTACAAAAACCATCGCTGCTAATTCCAAGTCGTAGGTTGGGTAATTCCTATCAAGATCACGAAGTTGACGTGATGCATAAGCTACTACCTTACCATGCTGCATCAAGACGTATCCCAATCCTCTGCTGAAAGCATCACAATAAACTGAAAATCCTCCAGTCCCATCTGGAAGCGTGAGAATGGGGGCCGTCATCAATCCTAGCTTCAACTTCTCAAATAAACTCTGACACTCTGTTGTCTAAGCAAATTGTACATCCTTGCGGGTCAACTGCATCAATGGTGCTAAAATCTAAGCAAAGTCTAATGCAAACTGTCGATAATAGCCGGCCAATCCTAGAAAACTTTGAACTTCTACGACAATACTGGGTACTGGCCATGTCTCTATAGCCACTATCTTCTGGAGGTCCACTTCCATTCCACTTCCGGTAATGATATGACCTAAGTACGAAATACGATTCAGCCAAAATTTGTACTTACTGAACTTCGCGTACAACTGGTGCTTTCTGAGAATCTGAAGAACTACACGGAGATGCTACTCATGCTCTACCTCATTCTTACTATAGACTAAGATGTCATCTATAAACACTATCATGACTGGTCCAAATAGGGCATGAAGATACGATTTATGAGGTCCATGAATACAGCTGGCACATTGGTCGCTCCAAATGGCATAACAAGGAACTCCCAATGTCCATATCTTGATCTGAATGCTGTCTTTGGGATATCTTGTTCTCTTACTCTTATCTGATGGTATCCTGACCGCAAGTCAATCTTTGAGAATAATGCCGCTCCACTGAGTTGATCAAATAAATCCTCTATCCTTGGTAGGGGATATCTATTCTTGATTGTTACAGAGTTCAAGGTACGATAATCAACACATAATCTTGATGTACCATCATTTTTTTATAAGAAGCATCGAGACTTTTCAAGGCGATCCACTAGCACGAATGAATCCCTTGGTTCTAAGTTCTTCAATCATCTTGTAAAGGATCTCCAATTCTGAAGGTGCCATTCTTTAGACTCTCTCTAACACTAGTGCCGTCCTTGGAAGCAAATTAATGTTGAACTCTACCTCTCTCTCTGGAGCATGCCTGGAAGCTCTTCGAGAAATACATCGAGAAACTCTTCTACTACTCTGGGAAACTAAACTGCTACTGCCATCCGCAAGACTGGTGGAGAAGGTTCTACTTTGCCTCTAGAAAATGAAACTCTGGTTCGCCGAAAATACCAAAAATAATCCTACCAAGATGACAATCTATTCTTGCATATTGATCCTTTAACCAATCCATTGCTAGGACCACATCATAGTCTGGCATCAAAAATTCTATCAATCTAGCAGAAAACTCTCTACCGCTAACTACGATTCGACACGAGAAAAAGGCTCCATTTACTCCCATAAGACCGTTACCAGTAAGTATTTTGAGCCTTACTGATAATGACTCGGGCTCCAATCCTATCCGTGTAGCAAATCATGCATAGATAAATGAATGCGATGCACCCAAATCAAATAGATGCTGGAAAAGAGTTGACGATAATGGTACCTGCCACCACCTCACCTAATGCCAATTCTTCTACAACGGTCAGAGCTATAGCCTGACCTTGTCCTCTTGGTGCTGGTCCCCTCTGCTGGAAACCTCTCTGTCAGTTTTGAATCTAAGCTTGGCCATACTGTGGAGCCTGAGGCGACAATGGCCTCGGAGGCTGGTACTGCTGCTACATTGCTACTGGACCCATAACCGATAGACTGGTTAAGGTTGACGACGATGAACCGACTCTATACGGATAGGACCCTATCTTCTGATCTGGTGCCCCACATTCCAAGCACAATCCCTGTGCTCTACGACACTCTGATATTACATGTCCTGGCTTCCCACAATGAGTGCAGCCTATTACGAAAGACTGCTTCTGCTTCTGTTGCTGAGGATACATCGGTGTCGAGTGCTGAACCGACGAGACTGTGGTCGCCCTCCTAGGAGCTCCAATAGTCAAAGCCTTAGCTGTCGGGACTGATGCTGATGACTGGAATATCTGTCCATGGGACCCCTTCCTTCCTCCGATTCGATATACTATCCTCTGAGAAGTATACTCATACCTCTTCGCTGCTCGCAAGACGGCATCAAACGTCTGGTGCTCAAACTGCTCCACAGATAAAATAATCTCTAGGTAGAGTCCCTGTTGGAATCATTGCGCTCGGTCCAATTCGGTTGCCACCAAGGTAGGAGCAAACCGACTAAGCCTTGAAAACTCGATCGTATATTCATCGACCGTCCTGCCCATCTGCTTAAGATTAGTGAATCTCGTATGCAGATCATACCGAGCTGCTATATCAAAATACTTCGTCTGGAACTTATTGCTGAATACCGTCCAAAAAATAGGTGTTGCTAATCTAACTGCTAACTGTAGAAGAATGGAATTTCAGGACCAGAAATCCTATGCGCCAAACACTACATGCGCCAGGGAGCTCAGATGAAGTACTTGGCACAGCAAATAGCAAAAGCATAGACATTAAAAGAAGATTTTTATATAAAAGTCTATTACATGTCTAAAAAAGAGAGCTGTACAAAGGAGAATTTTTATAAAGAAAAGACCCTAAGTCTACAGCTAGGCGCAATAACCACCCTGCGCTCTCAAACAGGCGCATCCCTTCAGCAGCTCAGTTATGTGCATCCCTCCAGTGGCTCAGTTATGTGCATCCCTTCAGCAGCTCAGTTATGTGCCGGCCTTTCAGTCAGGCGCATCATAAAGTCTCAGCATATGTGCCATTAAATGCTTCGACTAATGAAGTATTTATTAAGCAGAACGAGGGTGGACAATCAACCCTCTAGCTGGAGGAAGAGCTCTCCAAACCAAGGAAGAGGAGAGCTCCGCAATCGACCCGCGGCTAAAGGAGCAGCTTTCAACCCAACCAGAATGGGCAACACCCACTCTAGCGGGAGGATGAGCTCTCCCAAAGCCCAAAGAAGATGATCGGAGCACCGCAATTCTGATCTGTGACTCTTCTAGCATAACGGAGACGAGGCTCGAGCATCCCGAGCTTTGGATGCAACAGGCACCTTCCGCCTGCCTTAGAAGCCCTCGACTCCGACTTTTGGATGTAACAGTTACCTTCAAGTGCATCAATGAAGACAATGCGTCGCATCTTCACTCTCGGGAGCATCTCTTCAACAGAATGTCCTCGAGCAAACAAGTTTATTTCGGGAGGATGTGAGAGAACGAGAAGCAAACTCTCTCCATGCCACTATTTATAGGCCGGGCAAATCAAACCCATGCGCCAAGTGGCTGACCCTCCGAATCCCGTGCAATGAATTTGCATTAAATAGGTGATAAACCTGACGCTTCGAATTCGGCCAAGAATTGACTATTTAAAGCACTCGAAGAACGTAACAGTCGGACCAATAAAGATGTGTCATGCAAAGCGGATGCGCCGGTCAGACCGTGCATCATACAGATGCGCCCATCAGCACCAAGCGTCTTATGAGGATGCGCCCCCATGCGTCCCCATGCGCCTAGTGGAACAAAGATCGATGCGCCCACTCAAAGGAACATCACCTGTCAATAACATTAAATGCTGAAGTCTGACAGAGTTGGCAGCACGTCCCCCGAGGACTGAACTGTTGACAGCTTTTTAAGAAGACGAAGCGTCGCCGACGTCAGCATCATCATTACTTTCCTTCGGCGGTTACAAGCCACGTGGCCGCCCTACCATTCGTATGCGCCGTCACAGCTATGCGCCCAAATCTCTGCATACGCCTCAAAAGTCGTGCACCTCGGACTTTTCTTTAATCCCTAAAGACAGAAGTCAAGTCACTACTAAAGCCTCGCATGCGCCTCAAAAGCCGTACGCCCAGACTGGTTCATGACTCCTAAAGGTTACAAGCCAAAGTCTCCTCATGCGCCCAATCCTAGGTGCATCCTATCTGATCACTCTCCATCAAATCCGAGATCTTTGAGCCATGGACCTACGACACGTGTCTTTTGACTCAATTCAGCCTATGAAGGGGGGATAATAACCCAAGATCTCAGCAACTGAAAGATCCTCTCTATTCCTACGTGTCATCTCGGTCGCAGCCCACGAAGGCAACAGGAAGGGTTCAACTCCTCAATCAGAGGACATCGCCCATGCGCCTCCATCAGCAATCACCACGTGGCATCCACACAAACAGGCGTATCCTATATATGCGCGCATAAGCAGCCAACCTGCAAGATATAGATAGAGGGATCATTTCCTTCTTCCACATCGACATACATATATAGAGACAGACCTACGAATACACACAGAGAGGAAAATATAGACACTCAACGTCTTCTTCCTCTCCGCAAGCTCTGACACCCAGAGCAACTCAGACCTTCAGAGAACCGAGAACCGTCGTCAGATCGTCAACAGAGTCAACGCATTACCACTCGCTCCATCGGCACAAGGGACCCAGATAAACAAAAGTGTACTCCTAGGACTACGTCTAAGTCCTATATTGTAACACTGTTCTATTTGTAATTGAAATTTGTAATCAAAAGATTTTAATGGCAAACAAGCTGGCGACTCTGCTGGGGACCTCTTTCTCCTCCACCGAGAAAGTTGTGTCACAATCTGACGACGTGAAGGTGGGCTCCTCCCGCATGACGCTGGTCGTACGCCTCAATCAACAGGCATATGAGGAGTTCATCTCTGAAGGCAGTACGAGTCCTTCGAAGTGGCTATCGAAGTCGAAGAAGACTCACCAAGTCTGGGTGCGCAAGGTCGACGCCTCTGGTACCACCACCGAAGGGGATGCACCGATGCAGCCTACCCTTCCTACTGACGTCCTCAGCAGCCAAGATGCGCCCACCGATGCAACACATCTCTCGGGGAAACGTGTGGCTAACTACATTCTCCAGCCATCTCCCTCTCAGACGAGAAAGATGCATCGACAGAGCAGGGGCGCAGCTAATGCCCTGTGCATCATCTCTGATGCGCCATAGAAGGTCTGTCTTTGACAGACTCACTCACTGTCGTGGCAAGGAGAATTTGGACTCTGAGTACTATGCACCCCAGCAGGTTGGTACGAAGAAGTCCAAGGCAGCATGGGCCATGCACCTCAAACGTGCTATGCCGACAACAAACCAGAAGCATGCGCTCACAATCATGCGCGTTGCTGATGGTAAGTTGTATAAGGTCGACTCGGGTGCTTCTGCGTCGAAAATGAGTCAACCTTCAAAGTCCTTGTCTCACTTGGGCGCATCTGTTGCGTTCGCAACCAAGTCGAGCAAGGCAAACCCTGTGGTCTTGAACTCCCGCGCCTCCACTGATTGTGCGTCTGAGGTTCGTTCAAGTCACTGTAAATGTTGTTCCCCCACTACTAATCTGAGCACCTGTTTAGTGTTGGATCAGGGGACACAGCATTCACTTGACCACCCTGGTGCTTGGCTTTGCCATGCGCCTGATGGGGGTGCGAAGGTGGCACTCTCTTCCAACGATCTGCGTAACGTGATCACTCACAAACACCGATCAGGAGAGTCGATTAATAAGCACAATGCACCCCTCACAGGGCACACCTGTGCTGTAGTCACCATCAACTGCTGTTGTAAGGCAGCAGTCCCACCAAGACAGTCAGTGTCCCAGTGGCTGCAATTATCAAACCCTTCCGACGTCGCCTCGAGAAGAAGGTGTCAATAAAAGAGGAGCCAGAACTAAAGGTTGCTTCATGCAACGTAATCTCTAACTCCTCGTCAATCCGAAAGGCGACTGGCAATTCCTCGTCCTCGTCCAAGAGCTAGCCGAGGAAAACGAAAACAAATGTCCCGTCCTCCGGAGTGTTTGAAGGCACTCGGGGGAGAAAGAAGATCTTGGAGGAAGCTGGGGGTAGTCAAGCCCTTGTTGATCCTCCTTCTGAAGACGAAGATGTCCTCCGGAGCACAGCTGGGGTGGATCTTCATCCTGGAGATGAAGTCAGCCTCCCGGACGTAGCTGGGGGTAGTCTGGCCCCTGTGGATCTGCGTCTCGAAGACGAGGATGTCCTCCAAGACAGAACTGGGGGGTAATCAGGCCCTTGCAGAAGCTCCTGAAGACGAGGATGTCCTCCAGAATGTAGCTGGAGGTAGCCAAGACGAGGCTCCAGGGGAAGTTTCTCTTCTACAAGAGAGCAAGGTCGAAAGCGAAGCCTCAACTGATCCATCCGACTCCAGCCGTGTCATGACAGTATACATGACTGGGGGTTATACCGAGCCAGATGCGCCGCCAGCAGACCTCGTCCAGCGCATGGATACTCTGGAGGGAGGACTCAAAATCCTCTCTGCCTCCATGCAAACACTGACTCAAGCAGTGTTTAAAATACGGTTCGCTTTAGCCAGAGCGCCTTCTACCGGTCTTGACCTAGGGGCCAATGGAGAATCAAGTGTACTCCTTCAACGGGTATCCTTGGATACAGATCGTCGCAAAGCACCACGGATGTCGGAGCCTTCAAATGCTCAACTCCAGGCGGTACCACCTTTCCCGACTCCCAGCTCCACGGAAGACATGGTCGAAATGATCAGGGACTTGCGCGAGCGTTTTGAGTCCAAGAATAGACAAGAGGAGCACCAAAAGATGGGGATCTCCCAACCATATCCTCTCGAATGGAACAAAGTGGTTTATCCTCCTAAGTATAAACCACATACATTGATGCCATACGACGGGAAGGACTCTCCACGTCGCTATCTGACGTACTTCCAGTCTCAAATTGGACATCTCCCGAAGGAGGACACACTACTCACCAGCATATTTATCGGGGCACTGAAGGGAGTGGCGTACGACTGGTACTGCAGTCTCCCCGATAACTCCATATCTTCCTTCGACGACTTAATGCATCTCTTCCTCGACCATTTCTACGACGGCGGGAAGGACATGACAATGGCATCCCTCATAGAGATACGTCAGAAGGAGTAGGAAACAGTTTGAATATTCATCGAACGCTTTCGACTGGCCTGCTTCAGACTGCCCCCGAGCATGCCAGAACATGCACTCCTTTCCTCCTGCAGCATGAACATGCTGCTTGCGAAACTCTGGCTCAACTCTACTCTTCCTTCCGACTGGAGTTCCTTCATCATCGAAGCCGAAGCAACAGAAAAGAAGGCGTCCAATGCCCGCCTTCTGGGATTTAGTTTCATGCCTTTGAGGACAAGGGAAAACGGCCTGTAGCCAACAACCCTGGACGAGAGACGAAGGGGAAACAAGCATTGACTGTCAATGCCTCCAAAGGTGCATCAGCACCTACCCAGAAGCCTCCACTTGCACCAAGGCCAAAGGAGGTTTATTCCTTCAATGATGAAGACACCCTGCAACTCTTCGAGATACTGAAGCAGGGTGACAAGATCAAGTTGTCGGACCCGAAGCGTCTCGAAGAGGTTGGAAAAGTGGATAATCCGAGGTATTGTCACTACCATCGGTTTGTTGGACATCCAACTAAGGACTGCTACGTCCTCAAAAACTATATCCAGCACATGATCAATACGGATGTTATCTCCGTCGACTACGAGGAGAAAACTGTCTCGGCCAACCTGGTGTCACTCCAATTTGGCACCTTGCCGCCAACCACAACACAAGATAGCATCGTCCCCATCCCTAAGGCGACAATGGAGGTGGTCAATCTACCACCTACTCAAGACAACGTGAGTGGACCCATCCCACTCACCACATCTTGGGGAGAGGTCTTATGGGTTTACCCTGATCTCGTCTCCGAGGTTACTCAACCGGAGGTACGCTCTGCCTCCAAAACTAAGGACAGGAAGATCAAGTCTTGCCGCATGGTATCTTCCTCTGCAGAAGAGGCATTTCCTATACAGACGCGTTCACATCAGAACGCCCAACCTGACGAAGCTGCCGTCGAGGTGGTGCCTCCTTAAACCGTCCCTGCTGCCCAGGAAGAGGGCTAATCTAGGCCTCCAGCAGCCAATAAGCAGAAGCATGTAGAGGCCCGTTTCGACAAGCCTCTGCGAAAGGAGAATGCTTCGGGGCTAGCCAAGCCCCAAAACTTTGACATACTGACACAACTTGCCAGTACTCCTGCCCGCCTATCTCTGTTTGAGCTCCTTCGTCTTTCCAAGGACACTCGTGAAGCTCTCTGTGAAGCCCTGAAGGATGCTGAGTCCTTCATCTGTCAGGTCAAGCAGCCTGAGGATACTCCGACTACGTGTGCGCACTATCATTGTGCGGATGAAGTTATCCCCAACTTAACCTTCACCCAATAAGACATGCTGCTCAAACACAACCGACACAACAGGCCACTGTATTATACAGGGTATGTCGGTTCCGTCAAGGTGAAGCGGATTCAGATCGATCCGGGGTCTTCCCTCAGCATCTTTCCGAAGACGCTGCTCTCAACACTGGGGATCCCAATGTACCGACTGGCACCTTCCAACACAACAATCAGTGGCTTTAATGCTAGCAAAAGCGAGACGCTGGACAAAATATGGCTGAAGTGTCATATTGGTAACCTCAGAACCGAGGTGACTTGCTATGTCGTGGATGCTGACGTCAACTACAACCTCCTGCTGGGTCGTCCGTGGCTGCATGAGTACATGGGGGTGCCATCTACACTCACCAATGTATGAAGTACATGTCCACCAATGACATCATCCAGACGGAGTTCGCAGACATTGACCCTTTTAAAGGGGTCGAAGCCTACTTTACTGATGCTACCCTATACAAGTCACTCGACGAAGGGTAAGCCAACGACGCTGATGATGAAGCAGAAACAGTGGCAGAGCCGTACATGGAGCCAGAGATGATTCCTGACGCTCCTTTGAAGATCCGACTCAAGGGGAAATCGCCTCAGATACTGCCTCCTATGACTATCAAGCTACCTGGAAAAGCACCAATTGCTCTAGGTAGAACACCTACTGAAGTTCCCTTGAAGATACGGCTCAAGGGAAAGCCGCCTCAAACATCGGCTCCGCTTGTGGCAAAACTACAGGGGATGGCACCAGCCACTGAAGGCGCAGTTGAGGTACCTCTGAAGGTGCGTCTTAAAGGCAAGCCTCCGCAATCATCCGTCTTATCCAAGCTGTCAGAGAAAGCCCACATAGCCCTCTCGGACACCAAGATCAAAGCTGCGGTGGACTCTCCCAATCCAACCCCAGTACTCACAGATGAAGAGCTAGTGGAATATATCTCTGCTGATGTAGATGCACCTTCTCTGGACAATGTAATCCCGCGGAACAAAATCTCGTGTTTCATCAATAATAGAGTGTATTTTAATTATTCTAGTCTTCCACATTGGAATGCCATGTATACATTAAATAACGCTCTACGGTCGTTGCAAACACAAATAATGACCGTCCATCATGTAAATCGAGTAGTCCTGTCCCAATGGGTCTATTTTGTAGTCCCACCACGGAATCGAGACGAAGAATCCATCATCTTCGGCAAAGTCGAGCGTCATCAAGACCTCCCGCTACTCGAGCAAGAACCAGATACCGGCAGAATACAAGTCTATTGGTATACGGACAAGGCAAAGTATCTCATCCAAAAGATGGGGTACGATCTAAAAAATAACAAAGGACTGAACTACGGCAAGGGTCGACGTCTTTCTCTCCGGCCCCCAACACCTAAAGGAAAGCCGCATGACTACTATCATCGAACTCGACGGGGGGTGGGCTATGTCACGCCGTCGTCAACTCCAGAGAGTTCGGAGGCAGAAGAAGTAGAACATTCTCATTCATCCGAAGCATCAACTTGGGATTCCGATACCAGTATCGGATCAGTCTTCAAGAAAGTGCTATCAGCCAATATGACATCTGCACAATCTCAAGAAGATGAAGGCGAAGACCAAATACCAGAATTCTTCGAAGAAGAACCCTGGGCTCAATGCCTAGGAGAACAGTGGGAGTCTCGTTTTGAATTACGTAAACCCCCTACCGAAGACGAAGTCGAGCAGATCGACCTTGGGGATGGATCTTCTTCCAAACCCATCTTTATCAGCAAAAGTCTAAAAGGAGAAGACCGGGAATCTTTAATCTAACTGGCTAAAGAATATATCGATGTCTTCGCCTGGAGCTACGAAGATATGCCGGGACTTGATCCCCAGATCGCGATGCATAGGCTTAACATCTTACCTGATGCCAAGCCTATAAAACAATAACAGCGACGTTTTCGTCCTGACATCATGAACGCTATCGATCAGGAAGTAGACAAACTCCTGACCAGCGGGTTTATTTGTGAAGAACAACATCCGGATTGGGTGGCCAACGTCGTCCCAGTCACCAAGAAGAATGGGGAGATACGAGTCTGTATCGACTTCAGGGATCTCAACACTGCTTGTCCGTAGGACGAATTTTCGCTTCCAATCACCGACGTGATGATCGACAACACATGTGTCTTCGAACGCATGTCTTTCATGGACGGGTATTCGGGATACAACCAGATCAAGATGTTCCCCGATGACATAAAACATACGTCATTTAGTACTCCAAAGGGGGTTTTCTGCTATACAATGATGCCCTTCAGCTTGAAGAACGCTAGTGCGACATACCAACGAGCTATGAGCACCATCTTCCGTCAGCATCTTCGTAAGACAGTCGAATACTATGTTGATGACATTGCAGTCAAGAGCCGTCTCAAAGGAGATCACCTACAAGACCTTAAGACAGTCTTCAATCTCATGCAAGCGCATCAACTTAAGATGAACCCCGCTAAATCCTTCCTAGGGGTTTCTAGCAAAAAGTTCTTGGGCTTCATTATCACGGCGAAAGACATTCATGTCGATCCCGAGAAGACCAAAGCCATCCTTGACATGGACCCTCCGAAGAACCTCCAAGAACTTCGAGGCCTGTAGGGGCGTCTGGCATACATCCGGAGGTTTATAGCAAACCTTTTCGAAAAATGTCAACCCTTCACCCAGCTCATGAAGAAGGGAGTCTCTTACGTCTGGACAGAGGAATGCCAAAAATCTTTCGACGATATCAAGGCTTACTTGACGAGCCCGCCAGTCCTGGTGGCACCCATCGCCGGTAAACCATTTCTCCTCTACGTCCGTGCCATGGATCATTCCCTCGGCGCTCTGCTGGCTCAGAACAACGATGCAGGCTATGAGCAAGCTATCTACTACCTCAGTAGAACACTGATCGGGGCCGAACACCGGTACAACCCCATTGAAAAAAAGTGTTTGGCTTTGGTATTTGCCATCCAAAAGACTCGCCATTATGTCTCGGGCTAGACAATTCATGTCATCTCCCGAGTCAATCCACTTAGAGTTCTCATGACGAAGCCAGGGTCATTGAACTACCGGCTAGCTACATGGGGAATCCTGCTAACGCCATACAACATGGTGTTCATTCCACAAAAAGCCGTCAAGGGTCAGGCTCTGGCTGACTTTTTAGCTACACACCCCATCCCAGAGTCCTCCAGACTCTATGAAGACATCCCGGATGAGGTCCAAGAATCAAACGTCACCGAAGAAAGCTCCGTCTGGCGGATGTTTTTCGATGGCACTTCAAGAATAGGCCCCAAAGGCCAAATCATCGCAGGAGTGGGGGTAGTCTTAGTCTCCCCCGATCAGCTGGTCATCCAGCGTGCCTACTCCCTTTTGAAGTCGTGCTCCAACAATATTGCCGAGTACAACGTGCTCATTATGGGACTCCAGCTGGCGCAACAGCTGGGGTGAATCATCTGGAAGCCTACGGTGACTCAAAACTCGTCGTTAACCAGATCAGAGGACAATACGATGTTTGCCATGAAGATCTGATTTATTACCATGAAGTTGTATTGAACATCATTTCTGTAGGAACGATATAGTAAAGCGTAATACTCTAGAGGGGGGGTGAATAGAGTAGGCAGCGGAATAATGCTAATTAAAAAAGTTAGCAACACAATCACAGTATATAATCACAGATGAAATAAAGTAAAGGCAGAGTTCAGAAAGCAAACGCAAAGACAGCGATATATACTGGTATCCCTCTGTTGAGGACTAATCCAGTCGGTAGAACTCTTGCTACCAGTTTGAATCTACAATAGAAAAAACTGCAAGTTTTCTTACGAAGTCCTTGCAACTTCTACAACGCGAGCTTTGATACGAAGAACTCGTCCAACTTCAAATGTGAAGAGGTATTCTTCAATCAAGCCTTCTGATTACAATCTCTCAGAAACTTCTAGACCGTACCGCACTGGCAAATTGACTAGAGGATTGTAACTGGCTTGGGATCTGAAAATGAAAGCTCTAGAAAACTCTTTGGAAGACAGAAAGCTTTTTAGATAGAGACAAGATTGAAAGTGAATGAGTGATTTGAAATGATCGAAATACTTCTCTATTTATAGGATTTCCAAAGGGAGAACTCTGTCAGAATTCGGGCAGAATTCGGGCAGAACTCTATGAGCAAATCTCGGTCAAATCCGCAACTGCAGGAGGACCAAGTTCCAGAGAATTCAAAATCAAAACGGCCACTAACCGAACTCTGGCCGAACTCTGGCCGAACTCTGGCCGAGTTCTGTCAGGGTTAGGTTAGGGTTTTAAAAATAGGTTTTGGTGATTTTTGAAAACCTTTTTGAAAACCTTTTTGTAAACATTTTGATGGGTCATTTTGAAAACATTTTTGAACTATTTTAGGGATAGCCTATTTGCCAGTACGACTTGGTGTACAATGTATTCCTAGACTCAAATAAGAAGAAAATTACATTACATAAGAAATACAGACTCAAGTAGGCAAACAGATCTTCAGTCTTGCACGAAGTGAATATCCAATCTTGCTTATGTCCAAGAAGCCGAGATGTCCCAACTAGCTTTGTATATCCAGACAGAGTTTTGATCAATTATTAAAATCAGGTTTGACCATATGACCAATGGGCCAACAATCTCTCCCATTTTGATAATTGACAAACTATAAATGATATAACATAAAGCTTGTTCAAAAGAATATCAAAAAGTAGGAATAGTTCATAACCTGTATTCAACTCAAAACAAAAACTCAAAAAAAATGTTAATGTTAGATCTTTTAATTTTCTTCCCCTTTGTCACTTAGCAAAATAAATTCACAAGAGAAGGCTCCCCCGCATGAAATGCAGAAGGCTCCCCCGCAATTAATGCATAAGTAACAAACATCGAGAATACATATAAAAGAAATAAAGCATATTAACTAATTAAATAGCATTACAGGCATGTAAAAAAAAATTTCTACAGATTATCATCACAGGCATGTATTGTTTCAAAAACTCAGGCATAATATTTCACAAGCAGTTTGTAATGAAGAAGCAGTATAAAAAGATAGTGCTAAAAAAATGCTGAAATAAACTGAAATGTCATAAATGAAACATCATAAACATGTCCATGAAAAAAAAAAAATACTGCAAGCAGACTACAAAGTACTAATCAAAAAGTAAATGATAAAAACTTGGAATGTCGGAGCATTTCCAAGTATACAGTAGAATGCCACTAGTAATCAGATCAGATCTCATCATCACTATCCTCATCAATGTCATCAGCAGCACGGCCAGCATGACCAGAAGTACCAGCACCAGAAGTACCAGCGCCAGTAGGATGAGTAGGGGCGCCAGCATAGAACTCGCCAACATAATCTCGAGGAGCACGATACCAATCATAGGCGTTACCGGGCTGGAAGTAGGCATGGACTGCCTCATCCTCACAGCGGTAACCCAAAAAAGCTGGATCTCGAGGAATGGAAGTGGCTGAATGACCAGTCTGGGCAAAACGTAAATCAGCCAAGGAGTTTGCCATCGCCTGGTAACGGGTGACATCGCGAAACTCACGCTCGCGAGCCATGTCCGTCATCGAGACGTGCAAAGCAGATAGGTGCTGATGTATGCCCTCAAAAGTCATGGCATACGGCTGATGTGGTGGAGATGGTGCAGTAGGAGGAACAGGAGGTGGAGCTGAAGCAGTTGGAGGAGTAGGAGGTGGAGCTGAAGCAGTCCGGCTGCGACGAGAAAGCTGGAGTAACTTGGGCTCAGAGTCCTGAGTACAAGTCGATAGATCGATGTCGAAGCGCTGAAAGATACGAGGGAGAATCATCGCGTAAGAGAGATTTCAATCTCTTGCACGACAACGTCCCATCATCTGAATAATAGTCTTGGGGACAGAAAAAGGAATCCCCTTGATGAGATGATACATAGCGGACAGCTCAAGCGAAGTCACATCATCCTTGGAGGTGGATTTTGGAAGTAGAGTAGAGTAGATGATGCGATGCAATTCGTAGTTAAACAAGTTAAGGTTGTTAGCCTTAAACTTTCCAGAACGTACTCTGTCAGGTGTACAAAGTTCCGTTTTGAAACTCGTGAGTGTAGTGCCTTCGGGAAACTCGAATTCCGTGATATCAACTAGCGGTTCACCTTCATTGGGAATCCCAAGAATCTCCGCTAGGAGGACATCATTGAACTCAATATCTATGCCTCCAACACGTGTGCTCACGTCAAAAGTGTTAACTACGAGATTGCAATAGAACAATCTAATGGCATTAGTAGCAATTGGAAAGCACGGTTTAACAAGCAAATGTAACCCTAATGCCTCAAATAAGTGACGATGGTCAGGAAATATCGTCCATTTAACCGGAGCGCCGCTGCATATGGATCGGGTGAAAAAGTCACCGTACCATAATAAAGCTTGATCGAGGGTTTGAAAGAAAAATCCATCGAAAGCACCGTCGCTCTTTTGGTCTGGCGAAAACAAAGAATCCGTGTGAGGATTCGAAGAGGACCCTTCCTCACTAGGAGTAGTCTTCTTCCTCTTAGACGGATTAAATCTAGGTGCCATTGAAATAAATAAGCACAAATTTGAAAGTGGAGAAAGAGAGAGTTATACCTCACAGAAATTAGATATGTTGTAGAGAAGGATGATCTCCGCATGATTCCAAAGTTTGGAAGGATTTCACCAAGTAGATAGGGAGCAAAGAGTTGGTGAATACCTAGGGTTTGGAGAGTTTTCGGGCGGCTGTAGCTGCTGTTTAGAAGTATGGAAGCAATGGAAGAGAAGAAGCTCTCGAGTTGTGTATATATACACAGATACCCTCAACCGAACTCGGGCCGAATTCGGTCAGAGTTCTGGCCGAATTCGCCTAGGGTTCTTTTCAGGTTGATTTTTGCTACTTCTTTTTCATTGACTCGTTTCAAATATTTAATTCAAAGATTAGTTATTTTAGCTTTCAAATAACATAATTAATAGTATTTTATGAGTTAAATATCGTTACACAGCAGCTGTCTCAGATTAGCTGTAGGAGTACTGTCCCAGCTGGCGGAGGTTCACCGGAGAACTCTTAAATACCGCTTCGCTTCAACCGTAGTTATGGTGACAGACAGACTCTTTATTAGCTTGTCTCTAATACAGTTTTTGCATAATGATATACAATCATAAAATAACATCAATTAATATTATTGACGTCCAAAATTCCTAATTCTCGACGTAAATAATTGAAGCGATCTTCCGCTAGAGGTTTAGTGAAGATGTCAGCTAATTGATTATCAGTATCTATGTATACAAGGTTTATATCTCCATTTTGATGATGATCTCTAAGAAAATGATGCCGAACCTCGATATGTTTAGTACGAGAGTGACATACATGATTCTTAGTCAAATTAATGGTGCTAGTGTTATCACAGAAAATGGGAATATGTGTGTAAAATAAATCAAAGTCTTCTAAGGTTTGTTTCATCCACAAAATCTGAGCACAACAACGTCCTGCGGCGATGTACTCAGCCTCTGTTGTTGATAAGGCTACAGAATTTTGCTTTTTACTAAACCAAGAGACTAGAGCCTTGCCTAAGAAATAACATGTATCGTTAGTACTTTTTCTATCAACCTTGCATCCAGCAAAATCTGCATCCGAATAACCAATAAGGTCAAAGGATTTGGATTTGGGATACCACAAGCCGACATAAGAAGTGCCTTTAAGGTATCGGAAGATACGCTTAACTGCGGACAGATGTGATTCCTTTGGGTTAGCTTGAAAACGTGCACACAAGCAAACACTAAACATTATATCTGGACGACTAGCAGTTAAGTAAAGTAAACTACCAATCATACCTCGATACTTACGTGTGTCGACTGGCTTGCCTTGTTCGTCAGAATCAAGCTTTGTTGAAGTTGCCATCGGAGTACCAATAGGTTTGACATTGTCCAGATCAAACTTCTTTAGAAAATCTTTTGTGTACTTGGCTTGATTAATGAATGTCCCATTGTCGGTTTGTTTGATTTGCAATCCGAGAAAGAATTTCAGCTCTCCCATCATGCTCATCTCAAACTCATTCTGCATACACTTAGAGAATTCTTGACAAAGAGATTCATCAGTGGATCCAAATATGATATCATCAACATAGATCTGAATTAAAAGCAGCTTGCCATTAAAAGATTTAATAAAAAGTGTAGTGTCAACCTTTCCTTTTGTAAAACCGTTGTCAAGTAGAAAAGAGCTTAGACGATCATACCAAGCACGAGGGGCTTGTTTCAAACCATATAAGGCTTTCTTCAACTTGAAAACATGGTCAGGATTTTTGAAATCCGTGAAACCCGGAGGTTGTGCTACAAAAACTTCTTCTTTTATAAATCCATTTAGAAAAGCACTTTTTACATCCATTTGAAAAAGTTTGAAATCATGAAAACATGCAAATGCACATAACATACGAATGGATTCTAATCTCGCAACTGGGGCATAAATCTCATCATAGTCGATACCCTCTTCTTGATTGTATCCTTGAGCTACGAGTCGAGCCTTGTTACGAGTTACTAAACCATCCTCATTCAGTTTGTTTCGGAATACCCAACGGGTGCCAATGACCGGATGATCAATAGGCTTGGGAACAAGTTCCCAAACTTGATTCCGTTCGAATTGGTTCAATTCCTCTTGCATGGCATCTATCCAGAAACTATCACTACATGCTTCATCAATAGATTTAGGTTCTAGCTGTGAAATAAATGCAACACTAGAAATAATATCTCTACTGGATGATCGAGTGCTTACTCCTTTGGTAATGTCACCAATTACCAAATCTTGTGGATGATCAGCTGTGAATTTTAACCTTTTCGGTAGACTCTGTAGGTAGCTGGTTCCTGGATCTCCTCTAGGGGGTTCAGCTAGTGCAGAGCTTGGTTCAGGTTCAGCTGATGTTGAGCTTGATGTAGGCAGATCTTCATCATTGTCATCGAGAGTCATTTGGTTCATTTCATCAAAAGTGACGTTGATTGATTCTTCGATGATCATGGTACGTTTGTTGAAGACTCTGTATCCTTTGCTCTTGGCCGCATAACCTAAAAATATACCTTTATCGGCCTTTTCGTCAAACTTTCCCAAATTGTCTTTAGTATTAAGAATAAAGCACTTACAGCCAAATATCTTAAAATATGAAACTGAAGGAATTCTATCAAACCATAACTCAAATGGAGTCTTCTTCGATTTGGGTCGAATTAGAACTCTATTGAGCACAAAGTAAGCTGTATTGACAGCTTCAGCCCAGAAGTATTTGGGTAGGCTAAATTGATTTAACATTACTCTCGCCATTTCGGTTAGAGTTCTGTTCTTACGTTCTACAACTCCATTTTGTTGTGGAGTTCTAGGGCAGGAGAACTCGTGTATAAAACCGTGTGTGTCACAAAATTGCTCGAAATCAGCATTCTCGAATTTGCCTCCATGATCGCTTCTAATACGAGTGATCATGTAACCTTTTTCATTTTGTACTTTCTTGCAAAAGGCGACAAATTCGGATAATGCGTCATTCTTGCGTGTCAAGAAATATACCCACGTGTATCTAGAGAAATCATCTACAATTACAAAGGCATATAATTTACCTCCGAGGCTAGCAACTCTGCTAGGACCGAATAAATCCATGTGTAGCAATTGTAGAGGTCTAGTAGTACATACTATGTTTACAGACTTGAATGTGGATCTGGTAGCCTTGTTCTTTTCACATTGGCTGCATACCGAATCCTTCTTGAATGTTATGTCTGGTAAACCGCGTACTATCTTCTTTGTGGATAATCTTGAAATCGTATCCATATTTGCATGACCGAGTCTCATGTGCCATAGGTGACTCTCATCACTTTTGGCCAATAAGCATCTATCTGAAATGTTAGCTTCTTCCAACAGATAGAAAACATATATATTGTCTTCCCTGATACCTTCAAAGATAGTGCTACCAGTTGAACTATCAACTATAGTACATTTGTCTTTGCCAAAATTGATACCATAACCATGATCAGCTAGATGACTTATGCTGAGCAGATTATGTTTCAACTCGGTAACCAGACAGACATCTTTAATCACGGGATAGGGAGACTTACCAACATCACCGTTACCAACAATATACCCTTTCAAATTATTACCGAAGGAAACATAACCTTCCTTCTTCTTCTTCGACAGTGTTGCAAATAGGGTAGCGTCACCGGTCATATGCCGTGAGCAACCACTGTCGAGGATCCATTTGCTTCTAGCATGTGAAGGGTGTTCCACCTACAAAACAGTTTGCAGATGAAACCTTTGGTACCTATTTCTTGTAGGGTCCTGAATTGTTAGCTTTAGGTATCCAAGCATAAACATTTAAATCTACAAGCTTTCTCATTCTACATGCAGATGATATATGACCAATGAGGCCACAATAATGACATTGTGCATGTTGAGTGTTGAAAGCTGTGTGGTGTGTATGGTTGGTAGGTTTGGGTTTTCTAGTATAGAAGAATGCATACCTATGATCATGTTTGGGCTTAACCTTTTGGGGTAAAGGTTTTATATGGTTTGGTCTGACAGTGTTTGGCTTGGGAATGTTCCGAATTTTCGGTAAGTGACACGTGTTAGGATAGGAAGCAGCAGGCTCAGGCTGTTTTCCTAACCTAATTTCCAACTTTTTGGAGGTGTCATATAACTTAGTATAATCAGAAGTGAGTGATTCCATTCTGATTTGTGCAGATTGAAGACTTTTCTTTTCTTTAGAAAGATCTTCTCTCAATTGGTCTATAATCTTGTCTTTCTCTTCGGATGACTGTTTAGTCTCTTGTAATAAGAGCTTTATAGAGGAAAGCTCACCAGACTCACTAACATTAGCTCTAACATCAGCTAGTAGGTCGGTAAGTCTTCCTATTTCTCCTTTGTACTCTTTGAGTACCTTCTTAGCGGTCTGATATTTACTACGCAGTTTTTTATAGTCAAGCATCAGGTCACTGAAGGCATCTCCTAGTTGCTCAAAGGTAAAGTCATCATATGTTTCTACAGGTTCAGTAGGTACCTGATCGATTGCCATGAAGCAGATGTTTGCAGCGTCCTCTGAATGTTCATCTTCTGAGTCGCTAGCTTCACTCTCATGCCATATGCTGGTGTTGGCATATTTCCGAGACGTTGATCTTTTCAGGTTGCCTTTTTCATACCTGTTGTTCTTCTTGCTCGATGATGAGTTGATGGGACAGTCTTTCTTCATATGTCCCTTCTTCTTGCAGCCATAGCAGATAGCATCTTCTTGGTACCAGTTGTTGCTGTTGTTCTCTTTGACTCTCTTCTCATGTCTCATAAATCTTTTGAACTTCTTTGCTATGAGAGCTTGATCTTCAGCGTCAGATCCACTGCTGTCTGAGTCATCTTCAGTAGCTTTTCTGTGCTGAGCCTTGAGGGCGATAGTCTTCTCCTTTGGTGCAGGCTCTTCAAAATCTTGTAGATCTAGTTCATGAGTGAGTAGCTTACCCATGAGTACTTCAAGTGACATTGTGGTGAGGTCGTTTCCTTCAATGATAGCTGTAGCCTTCGGAATCTAGTTCTTGGTGAGAGCTCGCAGGAGTTTGCGAATCTTTTCGTGGTTACTGTATTCTTTGCCTAGGGAGGACAAAGGGTTTACAATATCCAAGAACCTCTCGAACATTTGTGTGACTGTTTCATTTGGCTTCATTTTGAACGCCTCGTACTCTTGAGTAAGTCTGCTGACTTTTGACTCCTTGACTTGAGTCGTGCCTTCATGTGTAACTTCGAGAAGCTTCCATACACCATTTGCCGTTGTGCATGTAGATACCCTGTTAAATTCTGTTCTGTCTAAGGCACAAAAAAGAGCATTAATGGCACGTGCGTCAAGACTGGCCTTTTTCTTTTCTTCCTCTGTATAACTGTTTTGGGGTTTTTCAACTAAAACACCCTCGACATTTATACGAGGTGGCTTCTGATAGCCATCAAGAACAATAGCCCATAAGTCAAAATCAAGAGACTTTAAGAAGAAACTCATCCGTGTTTTCCAATAAGTGTAGTTAGTACCATCAAACAGAGGAGGTCTGTTTGTGGCCTGACCTTCACTTGTGAATTTCATAGTAGCCATGTGATGTGCTGTGATCTAATAAATAATGAATAAATAATAGCACTTTTACCTTGCTTTACCTGTAACACCCGCTCTGATACCAATTATAGGAACGATATAGTAAAGCGTAATACTCTAGAGGGGGGGTGAATAGAGTAGGCAGCGGAATAATGCTAATTAAAAAAGTTAGCAACACAATCACAGTATATAATCACAGATGAAATAAAGTAAAGGCAGAGTTCAGAAAGCAAACGCAAAGACAGCGATGTATACTGGTATCCTTCTGTTGAGGACTAATCCAGTCGGTAGAACTCTTGCTACCAGTTTGAATCCACTATAGGAAAAACCGCAAGTTTTCTTACGAAGTCCTTGCAACTTCTACAACGCGAGATTTGATACGAAGAACTCGTCCAACTTCAAATGTGAAGAGGTATTCTTCAATCAAGCCTTCTGATTACAATCTCTCAGAAACTTCTAGACCGTATCGCACTGGCAAATTGACTAGAGGATTGTAACTGGCTTGGGATCTGAAAATGAAAGCTCTAGAAAACTCTTTGGAAGACAGAAAGCTTTTTAGATAGAGAGAAGATTGAAAGTGAATGAGTGATTTGAAATGATCGAAATACTTCTCTATTTATAGTATTTCCAAAGGGAGAACTCTGTCAGAATTCGGGCAGAATTCGGGCAAAACTCTATGAGCAAATCTCGGTCAAATCCGCAACTGCAGGAGGACCAAGTTCCAGAGAATTCAAAATCAAAACGGCCACTAACCGAACTCTGGCCGAACTCTGGCCGAACTCTGTCAGGGTTAGGTTAGGGTTTTAAAAATAGGTTTTGGTGATTTTTGAAAACCTTTTTGAAAACCTTTTTGTAAACATTTTGATGGGTCATTTTGAAAATATTTTTGAACTATTTTAGGGATAGCCTATTTGCCAGTACGACTTGGTGTACAATGTATTCCTAGACTCAAATAAGAAGAAAATTACATTGCATAGAAATACAGACTCAAGTAGGCAAACAGATCTTTAGTCTTGAACGAAGTGAATATCCAATCTTGCTTATGTCCAAGAAGCCGAGATGTCCCAACTAGCTTTGTATATCCAGACAGAGTTTTGATCAATTATTAAAATCAGGTTTGACCATATGACCAATGGGCCAGCAATTTCAACCTTCACCAAGTTCTTCATCGAACATGTACCTCGTTTACAAAATCTGGAGGCTGACGCTCTGGCTGGCCTCGCTCTATCATTTGCCGTACCCCTCGGGACTCAACATTACGTCACGGTAGTTGGTTGAGACTTAGTGTGTCCTAAAAACAATCTATGCTCACAAATAGCCCATGCCATGTCAACAAGTGCTGGTGTTAACGTCCGAGACTGGAGATTCCCGTTCATCGACTTTGCTGTCTACGGAATTCTTCAGAAGACCCGAAAGAAGCCGTCTCAGTCAAGAGGCATTCCCTTCGATTCTATTATGATACAGTTACTAAAATGCTGTACCGATGCTCCTACGATGGACTTCTCCTTCGATGCCTATCCAACGAAGAAGCAGCCGAAGCCCTTCGAGAAGCTCATGACGGAACTTGTGGGCCCATCAACCTAGACCTAAGTTGCAGGATCGACTGCGACGCATGGGTTACTACTGGCCAACCATGGCAGCTGACGCTGTCGACTATGCCAAAAAGTGCCATGCTTGTCAGCTCCACGCCGACTTCATCCATACACCATCAGAACCACTACATCCTACGATCGTCTCCTGGCCCTTTGAAGCTTGAGGCATGGACATTGTGGGACCTATCACCCCTCCTTCATCGATGGGACACCGCTTCATCCTAGCCATCACCAACTACTTCTTCAAATAGACAGAAGCAGTTCCACTTGCGGAAGTAAAGAGCTCCAGGGTGGTCAGCTTCATCAAGCACCATGTCATCTACCGTTTCGGGGTACCTTAGAGGATTATCCACGATAATGGTCCTCAGTTCATCAGCCATGTTTTCAGCAGATTCTGTGACAAGAATCGTATTCAAAACGTAGCATCAACCGCCTACAATCTGGCAACAAACGGATTGGCCGAGGCATTCAATAAGACTATCGTCAGGCTACTCAAAAAGGTCGTATCATCCAACAAACGCGACTGGGACGAAAAGCTCGGCGAATGCCTTTAGGCCTACCGCACAATGGTATGGACCCCGACGGGCAACACACCATTCTCTCTGGTCTACATGAGCAAAGCTATACTGCCTCTTGAGATCCAGATACCCTCACTCCATGTAGAGATCATAAATCAACTAACAGAGGAAGACAATCAACGTCATCGTCTGCGAGAATTGGAGGCACTTAACGAAAAATGTCTCCTAGCTCAACAGCGCATCGAACTCTATCAAGCCCGTATATCACAGGCTTTCAACAAGAAGGTCAAGCAGAGGACTTTCCAAGTAGGCGACCTGGTTCTGGCAGTCAGGAGGTCGATGGTGTTGGCTCACAAGACACCAGAAAAGTTCGAGCCCAAGTGGGAGGGGCCTTTCATCATAGAGACGGTATACTCAAACGGTGCTTTCCGCCTCGCCAAACCCAATGGGGACTTGTTCATGATGCCCATCAACGACAAGTTCCTAAAGAAGTACTACTCTTGACATCCTTCAAACATGTACTTCTATCTTCACCCAACAAGGGAGTTTGTGGACCCAATCATCGGGGCTCACGTACAATTCCCTTTTACAAAATCTTATGCTTCCGGAACCCAGCTGTTCCGTGGCGTTCTATCCTCCAGTAGAAGGGCAACCACGTCCACATTACCTCTGAGTTGTTCTCCTACGCCCTACAAAGCAGAATCTTACGCTCCGTAAGACTATGCTACCCAACATGTTTACCACGTCCACATTACCTCTGAGTAAACATCCCGTACAGACAACCCCTGCGTTGTCGTACATTGATCGCAGAACTTCCACGTCCACATTACCTCTGAGTAGTTTCGCGTATCCCTCTTGAGTCACTCCTACCACGTCCATAACACCTCTGAGTAGGAAGATTCCATCATTTGAACCACATATTTGCCATGTCCATATCACCTCTGAGCAAACATGTCAGGTTCTCTCAAACTTATTATCTGTACCTAACAACCAAGGTGCATAAAAGATAATAGGTCCACACAAATCATCAAGTTCATGACAGCAAAAATGAACACACTATAAAACTCTTCATTCTTTATTTAAAAGTAAAGAAATATATCCCCAGCAAGAGTTGCAAATTACACAAAATAACAAAAGATTTCAAAACGCCACGCTCCATCATCCGTTGGAGGAACTCATGTTGTTGTTCCCGGATTTGAGTCATTCTTTTGGGAGGCTGATCCAGCATAATGGCAGCTTGGGCAAGGTTTATCACCTCCTCATTATAATCCACTCCCATATGACAGAGGGCAGCGTCTAGAAGCACTTCATTCAAGAGCGGGACAGTCATCGACACTGATGGTCAACAAAAGAAGGCAAAGATTCAGATATGTTAGAAACAACAAAAGAATCTGAGCCACGTTCCCATCAGAAGCGTATACCCTGAACCAAGGCTCAGGCGCATCTAAAAAGAAGCTTCGGCACATCATCAGGGTCTAAACCCATGTGCGTCAGTAGTGGAGCTTCGGTGCATCATCATGGTCTAAACCCATGCGTATCAGCAGTGGAGCCTCGGCGCATCATCAGGGTCTAAACCCGTGTGCGTCAGCAGTGGAGCCTCGGCGCATCATCAGGGTCTAAACCCATGCGCGTCAGCAGTGGAGCCTCGATGCATCATTAGGGTCTAAATCCATGCGCGTCAGCAGTGAAGCTTCGGCACATCATCAGGGTTTAAACCCATGCGCATCGGCAGAAAAGCTTCAGCACATCATCAGGACTCAAGGTCCATGCGCGTCGGCGTATATGAGTTCTAAAAATGGTACAGAAAGATATGGTAAAGAATGATGAAACCCACCAATCACCGCCGGCCGAACGTCGACGGGCGTCCGGGGGACATCATCCGCGGCAGCCTCTACAGGCTCTTTGCCTTTGCCTCGTCCACGGCCAGCACCGCCGCGAGAAGTCTTGGGAGCCATTTCGTGGAAGAAGTGTCACGACCCGCACCCACCGTGAGGGTACGAGAACGTAACAACGCCCAGCCTACGCTGCAGTATCGGTGGTAGAACGCTGTCCTAGGTCAATCATCTAACAATATAAAGGTACCTATACAGTATATACACTCCGAATGGAGGTGACATAATGATATACAGTCTCAATCACATCTAAGGCAGGATGAGGAAAATAAAAGATAGATAGATACTGGAATAAAAGATCCACAGGATACAATCAGAGAGAAAGAGTCTAAGTGTCTACTGCCACACAAACAGAACATCCAACCCAATACAAGTCTCTAAAACTGGAATAAAAGAATATACAATCAGATCTCAAAAGACAGTAAATGTAAACCTAGACTAGGGAGCCACAATCTCTAAGCTAGTGGATCAGGCTGGGAATCTGGGTCACACAAGTCATCAACAGCTGTCCCATAGTAGGTGTCTATGCAGGCCTCCTCATCATCCTCTGTAATATTTCAACAGGTCCAGTCAGGACGGGAGCGAGCACAAAACATCTCACGCAGTTCATATCGAGTTAGGAAATATAAAGCATGCAATAGAGTAAAGTACATGAAACGCTGAAAGAAGAAGATATATGAAAAACAGTAGAGATTTGATAACAGGAAATATCTAAATACGATAAGTAAGAACTGTAAGGAACATGTGATTTTAGAGTACAATCTGGTTATGTAAACGGGCTAGGAAAATACAATGGTAACTCCATTGTACGTGGGTGTACAATAGACATATATAATAGTTATACAATGTTGTACAATAGGATTTGAGTACATAACCAATTCTACTCCCCCTCCCCAATCAATACACAAGGATCTTCTCCAGTTACGTTATCTTATACAATAGTGTACAATGTTATACAATGGATGTACAATGTTATACAATAGTGTACAATGGTCTATCCCTGGGCTCATGTGATAATGCGAGTACAATATGCACAATGAGTATACAAGGATATGGGTATTCAATAAATACAATATGGAAGTGAAACGCACGTCACAATATGTATCTAGTGAATACAAGGAGATAACATCTCAAAAGGAGATCCAAATAGTACCAATCCGTGATAATAATCGTGTCAGCATCAAGTACAGTAATCTAGAGCAAGAATGTAAATCCAGACAAGTATGAAACGGTCAGAGAATGTACTCGCCTGATATCCTGAGTGTCTGAAGAGAATATACTGTCCGAGGAGTGGTGTCTGTCTTCTATAGAACAGCACAAGTCACAACAAGTCTAAAAATGGTAAAATAAAACTATACAATGCATCTACATGATTTCTAGGCCAACTAGGCCAAAGTCAACTCTTGGTCAACTCTGGTCAACCCTAGAAGTTAAACTAGGTCATCTATGGTCAAACTAGGTCAGTCTAGTCTAAGTTAGTCAAACTAGATTTAGTAAGTCATTCTAGGCCCTAACTAGTCAATCAGGTCTAGCCAAGCCCTACCAAGACTATACTAGTCAACCACATCACCAATACAAATCCACATCAATGCCAAGCTATCACAATCACATGTATTATATAGCTTACATACTCATAGGCCATATACCATAGGCTAAGATACATGCATTTATACTTGTCACTCCTACATTGCAATACCACATGCATATCTATTGCATTCATTATATTACATTCAACTTACATATCTACAACTTACATAGATACATATATATAGAGGGAGATAGAGAGGGGCTAAGTGAGTGTGTGCCCATGTTAGATAAATGTGGATATGGTAAAGTGGGTGTGAGTGTTAGTGAAGTGAAGCATGGCATTAGTGTGAGGGTGAGTGTCCAATAGATGTAGGCTAATGTGTGTAGCAAAGAGTGAAAACAGTGTCATATGTGAGAGAGAGGTGAGTGTGGTGTCAAAGGAGAACAAGTGTGCATGTAGGGAAGTCCAAAACTAGACTGTGAGTGAGCAAGGCACAGTGTACAGGAAAGGGAAGACAGTGTCAACCAACATACTAATGTGTGTGCATGTGTTTACAAATGATATGTTAAAACTGAGTTGAAAAGGGAAGGAAAACAGTACAAAAACAGTGTATAAAATAGTGTGTGATATGAATGGTGTCAAGTGAGTGAGCAGTGAAGAAAGTGGGAAGGAAAATCAGTGTAAAACAGTTACAGTGGGGTGTGTGTGTGTAGGATGCTATATGACAGGTTACATATATTTAATATAGATCAGATTTAGATTATGAAAAGGGGAGGAAATCAGCACTTACCTACACACTAATCTCAGGTATCATGAACCTAGGTCTTTAAGCTTCTAACAGTAGGCATGCTCCCAACCTTTCCTCCCACTCTCAATTCTCCTCTCTCAAACCCTCTACTCTCTCACCCTCTCAAACTCTATACAACACATACACACTTATGATATATATATCCATATATATGTATAAACCATGTCATATAGATCAATATATGGATCATCAAATCAGAAGGAAACTGAACCCTGACATTCAGTTTCCATACAACTCCCTGTGATCCTCCACACACCACCAATTAACACCAAAACTTTCACACAACTAGTTTATGTATAGGAGAACCTATTTTGGGACTAAAACCAATATTTAAACAACATTAGATGGGTTGAAACAGTTGCCCAAGTTCAATTTCTAAATCTGGAATGCTAAGGACAGATACATAGTTTAGGAATTGGGTAAATGAGAAATTGTAATTAAAAACAAACTAAAATGCATAAATAAAGGTTGGTAATTAAGATATACATTACATATGTGTCACATGATGTGTTTGTGTCCACAAAAGTGGACACAAACGTGTCCAACCAATTTAAATACACAAATCAGTAAAACTGTGCACACAGGGAACAATCGTCGTGCACGTGTTCCTAGAGCTCGTGCACATGACACGACACGACACAGACCCTGTGCTCTTGTCCCAGTGTCGAGTAGGACTAGGGCTAGGACTAGGGTAGCCTGAATCGTGTCCTCGACGTGTCCAGAGGAGATACGAACAGCGTATCAGTGGCTAATTGTACACTGTGTGCAGAACTGTGTATAACCAATGCACTGGGGATTTCTCCCTCGACACGCCACGTGGGCACCTGAAACTTGACACGTGGCGTGTCAGTCAGTGTCCCGTGGTGTGTGTCGAGTTTCGTGTCCTCTAGACGCGTGTCGTGTCCGGAACAAGCCCCGCACAGCAGGACAGTGCAGACCCAGCGCGCGCGAGCGTGTCCCCGTGTCCAAAATGACTCGACACCACCACGAAATCACCTCAGAGACACAAAAATGGATAAGCGACACCACAATACAAATTTCCATTCAAATCAAATTCGAAAATAAACACGAACTGTTCTCTGTGGCATTTACACAAACACATTGCATAGCCCACTGATACGTGTCCTGTTAGGACACGAATCGACACAGAAACTTAGGGATTCCTATTCCTATAGTTAGGTTAGGTCTAGGGCTCCCTATACATGCAATAATTTCAGGATTCCATGGTGAAAGTAGAGAGTTACCTCTATGTATCAAAATCTCCAAAAAGCTCTAAAGAGAGGGGTTCCTCTTGAGAGTCAAACTCCTCCAAATTGATTTGAATCTGAGAATAAAATGTAAAAACAGCAAGAATACTCAGATTAAAACCTATTGCAATTTGTTTGGGGGAAAAAGGAGCTAAAATGGATTTTCTATGGATTTTTGAAGTAGGGACATTACCTCTTCCTAAAGCTTGTTCTTCCTTAGAGGCTAGCCCTAATTCCAAGAGAATATTTATAAGAGGGGAATCCCAATGAGGGTTAAGTGGCTGGACAAAATGGTTAGGGTTAGGGTTGGGCACTTGGCTAATGGGCTTTGGGCCTAGCCATTAAACAAATGACTTAAAATCACAAGTCATGACTTATGGTTAAATCTCTCCATTCAAAACTCAATATTCTCAAATGTTTTCACTAACTAGAGTATGGTTGACCTAACTTAACCTAGGTTCTCATATCTAGTCAAGTCCAACCTAACTAGGGTTAGGTCACAAAGTCAAAGCTAGTCAAAGTCAACCTAGTCAACCTTCAATCAAACAATTTCAAAATAAATTCTAAAAATTCCTAAAAATTCCAATAAATTCTAAAATGACCAAAATATCCTCTAGGCTAAAATATACCAATCAATTATCCTAATCACAATGACTAGGCTCTAGGTCATCAGTATAAGGCTACACTAGTCAATGCACCAAAATCACAAGTCATGATTAAATAATTTTAAAAAATGATTAAAAATTACCAAAAATCATATTATTAAATAAATATCATAATTAAATAAATTAAAATACAAAATTTCAAAATTACCCTCATTTTAGAAACTGGGTGTTACAAGTCTACCCACCTTAGAAGAATTTCGTCCTCGAAATTAAAATGGTAGTAGTCCTTCTAGGTCAAACACCCCACAATCAGAGTCTCAAACATACCGTCAGATAATCATATGCGTCTGTCCAAAACTATGATACTCAGAATCTCTGTCATGCCAGTGAGCAAGGCTACGATAATCACAGAGTCCTCAACTATGGTACATACCTCTAGAATTGTGGTATTTAAAATTTTCGCATTGCCGTGCGCTTGGCAACGAAAACCTTAAATTCCCACACCCGAGAAATACATCCATAGTCCGACTATATGTCCTCACTATGCCTGCTAGCATGACCCTAGAGGATTCTAAAATCTCCTAATCGAGGCGACCTAGCCCATACGACTTATCTCAGAAGAAAATTAAATCAAAATGAAGCCCCAGATCGAAACTTATCAACAATAAAGAAACAGATAGGAACAGATGGAATTAAATTTTCAAGGCAGGAATTGCGGAATTGAATCAAAAGAACGGAACCTGCAACTAGATCTCCAATGGCCTGAGCATCCTCGGCTGTCATGGCGAAAGCTCGCCCTGGCTGGCCTCCCCTGGCCTGCTGCTGATGCTGGACGAACCTCTGCTGCTGAGTCTGCAATGGTGGTCCCCTCTGCTGCCCTGCCGGAGCTCTAGCTCCTGGTGCTACCTGAGCCAATGGTGTCGGGTTCTTGGGACACTCTCTATACTGATGCTCCACTGATCCGCAAAGCAAACACATGCCCAGCCTCTTCCTGCAGTCGTCCCACCCATGGCCTTGCTTCTTGCAGAAGTTGCACAGAGTGTTCTGCTGCTGCCTGGGTGCCTGCTGATGCTGCACCTGTCTCTGTCCCTGATACTGAACAGGCCTCTGCTGCTGCTGCTGGAAATGGGCCATCGGCTGCTGATACTGCTGCTGAAACTCATGCTGAACGTGCAGCCTCTTGGCCGGTCCTCCGCTGCTGTTACCCCCAGCTGGGTCTCGTCCTCTCTTGAGCCTAAGCTCAAGATCATCCTCCGCCAATAAGGCTCCCGTCAAAATCTCCTCAAAAGTAGCATCTCTGTTCCCCTTGGTCAGGGACTTGACCTCCTTGACCAGACCCTTCCGGAACCTCTGGGCCTTCGCCGTCTCGCTCAACCCCTCACCAAACCTGCCAAGACGGCCAAACTCTCCCGCATACTCCTCTACTGAGAGGCTCCCCTAGACCAAGTTCTCAAACTGCGTCTCCAAGGCTCTGACTGCTGAATCTGGGAAGAACTTCTTCTTGAAGAAGCCCCTGAACTGCTCCCAAGTCTGCCCTGGTATTCCTACCCTGGGGTCCGACTGATACCAGGTGCGAGCGAGATCTCGCATTCTACTAGCTGCTGCCTCGATCTGAAGGTCTGCTGGGTTCCTGGCCAAGCGGAAGATCTCCTCCATATGCTCGATCCACTCGTCGGCATACAGGATCCCCTCTGTCCCCAAAAAGTCTCTGGGGCTCATCTTCTGAAACTGCTCGATCCCCGGTGTCTTCGGCTGCTGTACCACTGGTCGAGTTGCGGCTGTCGTGACAGCCAACTCCATGCCTCGGTCCTGCCGAGCCTGCTGTCGGTCCATGAACTGCTGAAAATACGCAAACATCTGAGCTGCGTCCACATGTCCTGGAGGCGGTGGCGGCTGGAAAGGATCCTCTGGAATGACTGGGTCCTGCCTTCGAACTGGTGAAGGCATACCCTCAGCTGCTGCTGCTGCTGAAGTCCCAATATGAGCAGAGGTGGCAGGAGCTGTAGCCTCCCGATCCTGCCGAACTGGCTGAGAGGTAGCAGTCCCCTCCACAGTATCTCCCTGAATGGCACGCTGTAATCACGTCTCCACCATCCTGAAGACAGATCAAAACAAACAATTGCTGAGAATGAGTCGAAATAGCAAAGGAGGACAGTTATATTCAAGGAGAACAATATCAGCAAGAACTGAGATGGCATGAATTTGATGTAAGTTTTTCCTAGTATGATTGAGTACCTTAAAAAAATATTCTAATCCTACTGCAGGATGTAGTGATACTCTAGTTCGAATACCACTACATGAACTCGACCTGCATGGGCCACCACTAAAAACGTGTCACGACCCGCACCCACCGTGAGGGTACGAGAACGTAACAACGCCCAGCCTACGCTGCAGTATCGGCGGTAGAACGCTGTCCTAGGTCAATCATCTAACAATATAAAGGTACCTGTACAGTATATACACTCCGAATGGAGGTGAAATAACGATATACAGTCTCAATCACATCTAAGGCAGGATGAGGAAAATAAAAGATAGATAGATACTGGAATAAAAGATCCACAGGATACAATCAGAGAGAAAGAGTCTAAGTGTCTACTGCCATACAAACAGAACATCCAACCCAATACAAGTCTCTAAAACTGGAATGAAAGAATATACAATCAGATCTCAAAAGACAGTAAATGTAAACCTAGACTAGGGAGCCACAATCTCTAAGCTAGTGGATCAGGCTGGGAATCTGGGTCACACAAGTCATCAACAGCTGTCCCATAGTAGGTGTCTATGCAGGCCTCCTCATCATCCTCTGTAATATTTCAACAGGTCCAGTCAGGACGGGAGCGAGCACAAAACATCTCACGCAGTTCATATCGAGTTAGGAAATATAAAGCATGCAATAGAGTAAAGTACATGAAACGCTGAAAGAAGAAGATATATGAAAAACAGTAGAGATTTGATAACAGGAAATATCTAAATACGATAAGTAAGAAATGTAAGGAACATGTGATTTTAGAGTACAATCTGGTTATGTAAACGGGCTAGGAAAATGCAATGGTAACTCCATTGTACGTGGGTGTACAATAGACATATACAATAGTTATACAATGTTGTACAATAGGATTTGAGTACATAACCAATTCTACTCCCCCTCCCCAATCAATACACAAGGATCTTCTCCAGTTACGTTATCTTATACAATAGTGTACAATGTTATACAATGGATGTACAATATTATACAATAGTGTACAATGGTCTATCCCTGGGCTCATGTGATAATGAGAGTACAGTATGCACAATGAGTATACAAGGATATGGGTATTCAATAAATACAATATGGAAGTGAAACGCACGTCACAATATGTATCTAGTGAATACAAGGAGATAACATCTCAAAAGGAGATCCATATAGTACCAATCCGTGATAATAATCGTGTCAGCATCAAGTACAGTAATCTAGAGCAAGAATGTAAATCCAGACAAGTATGAAACGGTCAGAGAATGTACTCGCCTGATATCCTGAGTGTCTGAAGAGAATATACTGTCCGAGGAGTGGTGTCTGTCTCCTATAGAACAGCAAAAGTCACAACAAGTCTAAAAATGGTAAAATAAAACTATACAATGCATCTACATGATTTCTAGGCCAACTAGGCCAAAGTCAACTCTTGGTCAACTCTAGTCAACCCTAGAAGTTAAACTAGGTCATCTATGGTCAAACTAGGTCAGTCTAGTCTAAGTTAGTCAAACTAGATTTAGTAAGTCATTCTAGGCCCTAACTAGTCAATCAGGTCTAGCCAAGCCCTACCAAGACTATACTAGTCAACCACATCACCAATACAAATCCACATCAATGCCAAGCTATCACAATCACATGTATTATATAGGTTACATACTCATAGGCCATATACCATAGGCTAAGATACATGCATTTATACTTGTCACTCCTACATTGCAATACCACATGCATATCTATTGCATTCATTATATTACATTCAACTTACATATCTACAACTTACATAGATACATATATATAGAGGGAGATAGAGAGGGGCTAAGTGAGTGTGTGCCCATGTTAGATAAATGTGGATATGGTAAAGTGGGTATGAGTGTTAGTGAAGTGAAGCATGGCATTAGTGTGAGGGTGAGTGTCCAATAGATGTAGGCTAATGTGTGTAGCAAAGAGTGAAAATAGTGTCATATGTGAGAGAGAGGTGAGTGTGGTGTCAAAGGAGAACAAGTGTGCATGTAGGGAAGTCCAAAACTGGACTGTGAGTGAGCAAGGCACAGTGTACAGGAAAGGGAAGACAGTGTCAACCAACATACTAATGTGTGTGCATGTGTTTACAAATGGTATGTTAAAACTGAGTTGAAAGGGGAAGGAAAACAGTACAAAAACAGTGTATAAAACAGTGTGTGATATGAATGGTGTCAAGTGAGTGAGCAGTGAAGAAAGTGGGAAGGAAAATTAGTGTAAAACAGTCACAGTGGGGGGTGTGTGTGCATGATGCTATATGATAGGTAACATATATTCAATATACATCAGATTTAGATTATGAAAAGGGGAGGAAATCAGCACTTACCTACATACTAATCTCAGGTATCATTAACCTAGGTCTTTAAGCTTCTAACAGTAGGCATGCTCCCAACCTTTCCTCCCACTCTCAATTCTCCTCTCTCAAACCCTCTACTCTCTCACCCTCTCAAACTCTATACAACACATACACACTTATGATATATATATCCATATATATGTATAAACCATGTCATATAGATCAATATATGCATCATCAAATCAGAAGGAAACTGAACCCAGACATTCAGTTTCCATACAACTCCCTGTGATCTTCCACACACCACCAATTAACACCAAAACTTTCACACAACTAGTTTATGTATAGGAGAACCTATTTTGGGACTAAAACCAATATGTAAACAACATTAGATGGGTTGAAACAGTTGCCCAAGTTCAATTTCCAAATCTGGAATGCTAAGGACAGATACATAGTTTAGGAATTGGGTAAATAAGAAATTGTAATTAAAAACAAACTAAAATGCATAAATAAAGGTTGGTAATTAAGATATACATTACATATGTGTCACATGATGTGTTTGTGTCCACAAAAGTGGACACAAATGTGTCCAACCAATTTAAATACACAAATCAGTAAAACTGTGCACACAGGGAACAATCGTCGTGCACGTGTTCCTAGAGCTCGTGCACATGACACGACACGACACAGACCCTGTGCTCTTGTCCCAGTGTCGAGTAGGACTAGGGCTAGGACTAGGGTAGCCTGAATCGTGTCCTCGACGTGTCCAGAGGAGATACGAACAGCGTATCAGTGGCTAATTGTACACTGTGTGCAGAACAGTGTATAACCAATGCACTGGGGATTTCTCCCTCGACACGCCACGTGGGCACCTGAAACTTGACACGTGGCGTGTCAGTCAGTGCCCCGTGGTGTGTGTCGAGTTTCGTGTCCTCTAGACGCGTGTCGTGTCCGGAACAAGCCCCGCACAGCAGGACAGTGCAGACCCAGCGCGCGCGAGCGTGTCCCCGTGTCCAAAATGACTCGACACCACCACGAAATCACCTCAGAGACACAAAAATGGATAAGCGACACCACAATACAAATTTCCATTCAAATCAAATTCGAAAATAAACACGAACTGTTCTCTGTGGCATTTACACAAACACATTGCATAGCCCACTGATACGTGTCCTGTTAGGACACGAATCGACACAGAAACTTAGGGATTCCTATTCCTATAGTTAGGTTAGGTCTAGGGCTCCCTATACATGCAATAATTTCAGGATTCCATGGTGAAAGTAGAGAGTTACCTCTATGTATCAAAATCTCCAAAAAGCTCTAAAGAGAGGGGTTCCTCTTGAGAGTCAAACTCCTCCAAATTGATTTGAATCTGAGAATAAAATGTAAAAACAGCAAGAATACTCAGATTAAAACCTATTGCAATTTGTTTGGGGGAAAAAGGAGCTAAAATGGATTTTCTATGGATTTTTGAAGTAGGGACATTACCTCTTCCTAAAGCTTGTTCTTCCTTAGAGGCTAGCCCTAATTCCAAGAGAATATTTATAAGAGGGGAATCCCAATGAGGGTTAAGTGGCTGGACAAAATGGTTAGGGTTAGGGTTGGGCACTTGGCTAATGGGCTTTGGGCCTAGCCATTAAACAAATGACTTAAAATCACAAGTCATGACTTGTGGTTAAATCTCTCCATTCAAAACTCAATATTCTCAAATGTTTTCACTAACTAGAGTATGGTTGACCTAACTTAACCTAGGATCTCATATCTAGTCAAGTCCAACCTAACTAGGGTTAGGTCACAAAGTCAAAGCTAGTCAAAGTCAACCTAGTCAACCTTCAATCAAACAATTTCAAAATAAATTCTAAAAATTTCTAAAAATTCCAATAAATTCTAAAATGACCAAAATATCCTCTAGGCTAAAATATACCAATCAATTATCCTAATCACAATGACTAGGCTCTAGGTCATCAGTCTAAGGCTACACTAGTCAATGCACCAAAATCACAAGTCATGATTAAATAATTTAAAAAAATGATTAAAAATTACCAAAAATTATATTATTAAATAAATATCATAATTAAATAAATTAAAATACAAAATTTCAAAATTACCCTCATTTTAGAAACTGGGTGTTACAAGAAAAAAGTTAGGGTTTTTTCAAAAGAAGAACTCTAAAAGAGAAAGCAAAGAGAGGAAGAACTCTCTCTCTCTCTTTCCATCAGATGCCTATTTATAGGCTTAGTCGCACGCGTGAACCGATGAAGTGTGACCTCAGCCGCCGCCTCGGGTTCTGTGAGGAGATAACTGTAAATAAATCCAAAAAGATCATCATTAATCTTCTTGGTTATCGAAGCGATATCATTTGCATTAACTGAGAGGAGCATGTGCCCCATCACCGATGCGCGGAGTATCCATGCACCCGAACAGTCATGCGCCCCGACCACCATGCTTCTTATTCAAAGTATTCCAAAACTTGACAAAAAGTTTTAAAAACTTTGAAGGGGGACTTGTAGAAGCATGAAATTTTAGGACCAAAAATCCTATTCGCCAAACATTACATGCGCCATGGAGCTCAGATGAAGTACTTGGCACAACAAATAGCAAAAGCATGGACATTAAAAGAAGATTTCTATATAAAAGTCTATTACATGTCTAAAAAAAGAGCTGTACAAAGGAAAATTTCTACAAAGAAAAGATCCTAAGTACACAGCTAGGCGCAGCAACCACCCTGCGCTCTCAAACAGACGCATCCCTTCAGCAGCTCAGTTATGTGCATCGTCAGTTATGTGCATCCCTTCAGCGGCTCAGTTATGTGTATCCCTTCAGCAGCTCAGTTATGTGCCGCCCTTTCAGTCAGGCGCATTATGAAGTCTCAGTATATGTGCCATCAAATATTTCGAATAATGAAGCATTTATTTAGCAGAACGAGGGTGGACAATCAACCCTCTAGCTGGAAGAAGAGCTCTCCAAACCAAGGAAGAGAAGAGCACCGCAATCGACTCGCAGCTAAAGGAGCAACTTTCAACCCAACCAGAATGGACAACACCCACTCTAGCGGGAGGAGGAGCTCTCCCAAACTCCAAGGAAGATGATCGGAGCACCGCAATTCCGATCTGTGACTCTTCCAGCATAACGGAGACGAGGCTCGAGCATCCTGAGCTTTGGATGCAACAGGCACCTTTCGCCTGCCTCAGAAGCCCTCGACTCCGAGTTTTGGATGTAACAATCACCTTCAAGTGCATCAATGAAGACAATGCGTCGCATCTTCACCCTCGGGAGCATCTCGTCAACAGAATGTCCTCGAGCAAACAAGTTCATTTCGGGAGGACGTGAGAGAACGGGAAGCAAACTCTCTCCATGCCACTATTTATAGGCCGGGCAAATCAAACCCATACGCCAAGTGGCTGGCTCTCCGAATCCCGTGCAATGAATTTGTATTAAATAGGTGATGAACCCGATGCTTCGAATTTGGCCAAGAAACGACTATTTAAAGCACTCGAAGAACGTAACAGTCGGACCAATAAAGACGTATTATGCAAAACAGATGCGCCGGTCAGACCGCGCATCATACAGATGTGCACATCAGCACCAAATGCCTTATGAGGATGCGCCTCCATGCGTCTAGTGGAATGAAGATCGATGTGCCCACTCAAAGGCCCATCACCTGTCAAGAACATTAAATGCTGAAGTCTGACGGAGTTGGCAGTACGTCCCCCGAGGAATGAATAGTTGACAGCTTTTTTAGAAGACGAAGCGTCGCCGACGTCAGCATCATCATTACTTTCCTTCGGCGGTTACAAGCCACGTGGCTGCCCAACCATTCGCATGCGCCTCCGCAGCTATGCGCCCAAATCTCTGCATGTGCCTCAAAAGCCGTATGCCTCGGACTTTTCTCTGATCCCTAAAGACAAAAGTCAAGTTACTACTGAAACCTCGCACGCACCTCAAAAGCCGTGCGCCCAGACTGGTTCGTAACTCCTAAAGGTTACAAGCCAAAGTTTCCTCATGCGCCCCATCCCAGGCGCATCCTATCTGAACACTCTCCATCAAATCCTAGATCTTTGAGCCATGGACCTACGACACGTGTCCTTTGACTCGATTCAGCCTATGAAGGGGTGCTAATCACCCAAGATCTCAGCAACTGAAAGATCCTCTCCATTGCTACGTGTCAGCTCGATCGCAGCCCACAAAGGCAACAGAAAGGGTTCAACTCCTCAATCAGAGTGCATCGCCCATGTGCCTCCATCTGTAAGCTCCATGTAGCATCCCTACAAACAGGAGCATCCTACATATGCACGCATAAGCAGCCAGCCTGCAAGATATAAATAGAGAGATCATTTCCTTCTTCCATACCGACATACATATACAGAGACAGACCTACGAATACACACAGATAGGCAGATACAGACACTCAACGTCTTCTTCCTCTCCGTAAGCTCCGGCACCCAGAGCAACTCAGACTTTCAGAGAACCGAGAACAGTCGTTAGATCGTCAACGGAGTCAACGCATTACCACTCGCTCCATCGACACAAGGGACCCAGATAAACAAAAGTGTACTCCTAGGTCTACGTCTAAGTCCTACATTGTAACACTGTTCGGTTTGTAATTGAAATTTGTAATCAAAAGATTTTAATGGCAAACACTAGCATCCCCTACCAGCTGCGGGCTAAGTCCAATAACTGTAGGTGCACAACGACCACCTTCTCTTCCTCAGGAATCATACCTGCCTTCAGGATAAGTTCTATGTCCTGAAGCCAAGCATCGACAGCAATAACATCTTCACTGCCATTAATGAAGGGAGGGTTCAGACGCTTGAAGCTGTTGGTCGCGTTGTTTCCTTGATAACCAACTCTGTCTACGGTATCTTGTACTATCTGGTGCAGGTCATCGCCCTGACGATCTTTTGAGGCAATCAATTCCCTAATGATTCCCACCAGGGTCCCATTGTCAGGCTTCTCAAGCTGGACTGGCTGAACTGGAGGCTCTGGGTTCCCAGAATACATGACTCGGGAAGCTACTCCAGAGTGCTGGGCTTGGTCCCCAGGTTGTTGTTGGTTCACTGGAGGTGCTCCACCTTGCTGATCGGTAGGATCAAGAGCAACGCCACTGAAGAAATGACATTGGAAATAAAAAGGAAGGACCAAGATAGATCGAGGATATGAGCATGTGATCAGGTCAAAATTTTAGAAAAATTAGAAGACATGAGTAGAGATCAAGTGCGAGTGCTGATTGAGACATTTATCTGGTAAAATTCTCACACATCTTGATTTACAAGACCAGCATAGGCCACCACTTAAATCGTGTTACACCCCAGAACCAGAATACTGGTGAGCAGGAGAAAAACACAGCCAGCTAAGTACATTGAAGTGCAACCCACCTCACCATACGGTCACGGCTGTCTAGATGCATGAGGGTTTATCTACAAGCCATCAGTCTCTTATGGTCAAGAACAAGCCTAGTGTCTCAATCTCAAGCAAGCAAGTAATAGTTACAAGATATTAGATCATCAGATATACAAAGTAAGGCGTCCCAAATATTATATATTCAGATGATGTCACGACCCGCACCCGCTTTTCGGATACGAGACGTGCCCAAGCCAGCCTACACCGCAGAGTCGACGGTAGAACGCTGTCAAGCCCGCAAGAAATAAATGCTCAAATAAAACAATATTGCTCATTCATATTTCTAGATTTATTACAACATTTATAATTTAAAGGAAAGTACAAAGTTTTACATTTAATGAAATGATACAACTGCTTTCTATATCTAGGTTGTCTTCAGCATACCCAAGCGTTCCCCAATGCTAAGAGTGATCGCGGCTAAACCTGAAAAATATTGGTTATCCAGTCAGGATTGGAACAAGTACACAAACCGACGGCAATGCAAAACATAACAGAATTAACAAGATATGAAAATAGCATATGAGATATGAAAGCTGGTAATAAACTGATGACATGGCACGGTGGAAAAGTAAAAAGGAAAAACTAATAAAAGACATCTATCTAGGTGGTGTGAAATATCCTTTTCGACATGTGAACGGCTAGGGGGTAAATAAGGCACACTGCACGTGTCGTGTGCAGCGGCTAGCATTCACGAGAGACACTGGGATAATTCTGGGTAGTCCACATGTATACTAAGATATTTTCCCTCCCGACAACTCCGTGTGACGAGCGTGTCAACAAGCAACAAGATATATGTATAGACATGAAATAAAAAGACTACTATGAATCGGAAAGCAATCAGAAAGTGCACTTGCCTGAGGTCCTTTGCTGGTGAAACCCATAATGTCGTTGCGTTCACAATAGTCCAGTTAGCCTAGGGTCGATATGAAGTGATTAGAATCACAAGAAGTAGGAGCATATGACTAGTCGAGAGAAAAATTGATTTATAATATAAAGGAAAATCATAAAGTATATATATAACTACTTTTAGAAGTTATTTATAATAATGAAAAACAAGATTTTATTGGTAAAATAGTTATTAAGTAAGTAATTTCATATCAAGAAAATTGTTTAAGAAAATAATTATTGTTTAGAAAATATATCTATTTTATTCAAAAATTAATTGTAGATTACTTAGAAATATATTCAGAGCATATTAGGTATTACCCTCTTCAAGAAAATATTGGTTTTATAATTCTTCATATACGCCCATAGAATAGTAATCTCTGTCAAACAAAACCCAAAAGTGACAAAGCCCATACTAAAATTTACTTATCTAAAACTTATTTATGAACTATATTTAAATATTCTCTATAAAAAAGTATTTACGTCTTATATACCAAATTCTATATTCCACTATAATTCTAAAATAATTAACAATAAAAGAAAATAACATGGTACTAATAATATCAAATATAAGGGTACAGACCATACATAATAAACCATACTAATTTACCCATTATTTATACTATTTTATTAGTAAAATAAACACTAACCTACTTTAACCAGCATTTGGGAAAAATCCTAATAGTTACTAACATATAATATCCTCACCATTTGTATTTGCAGAATAATACCTATTCATTTTGGTGTACCAATATTGCTAATAAGACAACCATATAAAATGATGAAATAAAACTACTCTGGTAGCAGCTGTTGGTTTCATTAATTAGGAATGAGGGAGAGCTTAAGAAGAGGGAAAGAGAGCTGAGAGGGATCGAGAGGAGAAGGGAAGGGGACTCACTGAAGAAAGCTCCGGCGGCTCCGAATCTGAGAGGCAGCGTAGAACTTCGGCGCGGCGACGGGCAAAGGTGCGGACGGGACGGATCTAAGGTTCAGCATAGGAGGTCGGTCCTGCCGGCGGAGTTTTGCGGCTGCTCACCGGCGCGAAGTTCCATCGGCCACGGTGGCTCGAGAGAAGGGCCGGGCACAGGCACAGAGGAGCGGTAGAGAGGGCTCTCCCCGGGTCGGCGCTTGGCTCGTCGATGGCGAGCGCTCGGCACGAATCCATGGAGAGGCGCGGCGATTGGTGTTGTTCGTCGACGCGCGCTTGAGCGGCGGCTCGGCTGCGTACGTCCATGGCGGAGGACGGTCGAACGGCGACGCGGAAGCAATCGCGAATGCGGATCTGGAGGGCTCTGGTGATGGTGGTCAACGACGTTCACCCGTGGAGTTGCGGCGCTGGCGCTCCGGGGTTCTGGAACGGTGGTCGCGGCGGTGGGCTACCACGAAATCGGGGCTGGCGTCGAGGCGGAGATGGAGTGGCCGAGGCTCGACTGCCGAGGCCGGAGGGGACTCGGACGGCGCGCTCGCCGTGGATCTGGGCGCTCCGCGGTGTCGCTCCGCAGCTCACCACAATGGCGTACGGGGCTGGGCTCCTATTCATATAGGGGGTTGATGGAGTCCCGACGGTGGTGATGTCTGGCGCTGACGGTCACTCGCGGGGACGCGGTTCCAGGAGGGCAACGTGCCGCAGACGGGTGGATCTCGTGCCCTGTCGATGATGGCTCGTCGGACAAGGTGAGTGGTTGGGATATCTGTGTCGGCCTGTCGACACAGGACATGGGATTTGGTCGTAGTTGTAATCTTGTGGAATAAGATGGGAATGACACGGACGCACGGGTCCGACCACGGTCGTGGTGGTGATAATGGTGGTAGCTGGGATGGCGTGGTTGCGGTGTATGGTGATGGCAGGTTGACGCTCAGGGCCGAGTGGAGTCGGGTGCTGGTGTTGGTAGGAGGGCGAGGGTCGGGTTGCCGAGAAGGAGAATACGGTCGTGGCGGGTGTGAGGAAGGCTGCGGCTCTGGGTTTAGGGTTTTTAGGGATCGCGTGATGATTATATATACCAGGAATAAATTTGATTTTGAATCAAATCCCTGTCTCAGTTGAAATATTTGATTCAATCCATAGGGGGATTGGTTCAGGTGGTGCAAGAGTAGAATTTCAAAGGAGTTTGAATTCGAGACTACCAGAGAACAAAAGGGGAGGGGCTCGGGCTCTATCGGGTTAGCGCATAACCATCTCTTCCTCCTATAACTGCTCGGCTATTGGGGATTTACGGCTGGGCTTGGCTAGTCTGTTGTCTGGGCTGAGGTGTTTGGATACGTGGCCTGTTTTGGGTTTATTACCGATATATCTGTAGATACGCTTCCAGCCGCTAGTTGCCCATCAAGTTGTTTTCACAACTTGCTCAACAGAAATCAGTTGATCCAAACATTGTTAATGCAGACCCACTAATTTAAAATACAATAATAGGCAAACAAGGGAATATAGGACACCATGTGTAATATGTTCCTGAATATGCTTAGCACAAATCTAGACATGATAATTGACCTGAGCTGGGAAAGGTCGGCTGACTTGGGCTTGGGTTTTAATCTTATTTTTTTTTCTTTGCTTCTGATTTGAACACTAGCCATTAACACACTATAGGAAGAATACAGGGACTACTATTACTATGGTCAATTTTATAGATCCAATAGTTCAAACCATGCTTCCATCTTTCCTATTAGGACTTGTATGACAATTAATTCCTACACTCACACATGCGCACCCACACAAACACATTCAAACTTTAAACAATTTTAAAAAAGGAGTAACAGATTATGATCTATAATTATTATTCTCAACTTGATTCATATCATGTATAATTTCTACTTATTGACATAACATAAGTTTACGCCAAGCTATGTGGATCGACCAAAATTTAAATGTACGAAAAATGACAAGCAAGCCAAAAGGGAAAATATGTACATCTATATACATATATATGCGTATATTCATTTGACAATAAATTATCGAAATAGACGAATACTGATAATATAATTTAAGAACAATATATTAATAACAGTACAAATAATAAAAATAATACTAATAATAAAATAAATAACAATAAAATATTTCTAAATTTTGGGAAGGGAAGTTACAAATCTACCCACCTTAAAAATAATTTCGTCCTCGAAATTCTAATTCGCAGTTATTCCGTAAACTTCTAAAAGAAGTCTGCCTTAACCTCAATCTCCTTAAATTTAATTTCTCCAAAAAATATTTCTATGACCTTCTCTAGTGGTTGGTATTTACGAAATCTCGAGGACTTCTACCCACATTTGGTCACACTACTCCCTTGAAACACAGGTTACTAAAATCATATAGTTTTCTAACAAGTGACTAAAAATTCTACCAAAACTATCTAGAACATGTGGTACCTATAATCCCTCATATATAAACAACCAATATTCATTAGTCAAACAATATATACTATAATTTAATGATTTCTAATGAATCCTATATAGCATGATCGTTCGTCACTCTGCAATAGGAAGGACAAGATGATAAGGATGAATAATCGAAGGCAATGTTCTAGTCACCTGGCTGGCCTGATGGTAGTTACCCTTGTGTATATAACCATCATAGCCATGGGAATACACTGTATCTACCTATCAATTACGAGCTTTTGCCTTTCTAAATCAGTGAAAGACAAAACAAATAAGGAGTTCAAGAGAGGGGTCACCGAGTACAATTACGTGATTCAAAGGCAAATGTATAATTCAAGAGTAATTATCAAAGCAGTCGCGGATGAGATCCTAGAGGCATCTACATCTCAATTCGCGTAGGGTAATTAGATGAAAAGCGAACCAATTGCATCATGGTTGATCAGACCGTAATACAATAATTTTGATTAGACAATATGTTAGCGAGCGTCCCCAATAAACATATGTCTTGAATCAAGCTCGATAAAAGAGTAAGCTTGCAAAACTAGGCTGTAATTGCAGCGTTTGGTCAAGATAGTCAAAATACAAGTATGTGGGGTTTTTGGGATGAGGAATAAGTAGTTCGAGTTTTGAGGGAATCAAATCCTAACCTGGTGTTCTTGCTTATACAGTCAATCCTACTATCTTCTATTCATAAGGCCTTGGTCGACTAATGAGTTATGGAACTCTAGATTCTATATTATAGGTAAATCCTTGGTTCCGTGATTCAGATGTGATAGGCTATCAGACATTCTACCTATATTGACACAAGTGTATCTAAGATCTAAAGAAGTCAACGAGAACATAGTCTTAGCAATGTTCCATAGACTATGATTCTTCGAAATGATTTCAATTCTGTGGGTTGTGCCTCGCCAGTGCGCTGCTGGCTGCAGTGAACCCACATCTCCACTCTCAGCTAATTGATGACAGTGCGCTGCTGTCTAACTATTATTAGTTAACTAATACTCCTTTAACTATATTCGTAAAAATTCATGGGCCTCTAGAGATTCAAACGGGTTGACAAAAATAAGACGTAGGTATTTGTCCTATTAGTCATCACACTTAATACAAAAGAGTTAACATGGAGAAAATAACTAAAGACAAAAGAGATACAAATATTCTAGTATTTATCTCATATGCATTTCTATGATTGAGGGAAAGTCTCAAGGCAATCTACCTCGAGATTCGCACCCGAATTACAGAATCAAAAATTCTTACAGCAAAAGACAATTTTAAATCATGATATGAAATTTATATCTAAATAGAGTAAAAAAAACTGAACCGGTTATCAAGATCTAAGCCTTAATTATAAGTAAGCCTAACTAGTCAAGCAAATAATATATCCACATTGTCGTATCAAAAGAAATAGTGTGCCTATAGAGATCGGGCAAGTTATCTGAATTCAAAAATAGCATGGCCTATCTAACAACCTTAACTACCCAATTAGTCCAATAATTAAGGGACTCCTAGTCCTAGTCATTATCTTAAATCATTTTAATTCTAGTTTGTGAATGAGCATTTCCTGGGCGCAGGCTCGCAATAGTACGACTAACGTACCATCACGAGTTCGCAATATTTTGCGAAAACTGACCTGCATGGGCCACCACAAAAACTTGTCATGATCCGCACCCGCTTTTCGGATACGAGACGTGCCCAAGCCAGCCTACGCCGCAGAGTCGGCGGTAGAACGCTGTCAAGCCCGCAAGAAATAAATGCTCAAATAAAACAATATTGCTCATTCACATTTTTAGATTTATTACAACATTTACAATTTAAAGGAAAGTACAAAGTTTTATATTTAATGAAATGATACAACTGTTTTCTATATCTAGGTTGTCTTCAGCATACCCAAGCGTTCCCCAATGCTAAGAGTGATCGCGGCTAAACCTGAAAATGTTGGTTATCCAGTCAGGATTGAAACAAGTACACAAACCGACGGCAATGCAAAATATAACAGAATTAACAAGACATGAAAATAGCATATGAAATATGAAAGCTGGTAAGAAACTGATGACATGGCACGGTGGAAAAGTAAAAAGGAAAAACTAATAAAAGACATCTATCTAGGTGGTGTGAAATATCATTTTCGACATGTGAACGGCTAGGGGGTAAATAAGGCACACTGCACGTGTCGTGTGCAGCGGCTAGCATTCACGAGAGACACTGGAATAATTCTGGGTAGTCCACATGTATACTAAGATATTTCCCCTCCCGACAACTCCGTGTGACGAGCGTGTCAACAAGCAGCAAGATATATGTATAGACATGAAATGAAAAGACTACTATGAATCGGAAAGCAATCAGAAAGTGCACTTGCCTGAGGTCCTTTGCTGGTGAAACCCATAATGCCGTTGCGTTCACAATAGTCCAGTTAGCCTAGGGTCGATATTGAGTGATCAGAATCACAAGAAGTAGGAGCATATGACTAGTCGAGAGCAAAATTGATTTATAATATAAAGGAAAATCATAAAGTATATATATATAACTAATTTTAGAAGTTATTTATAATAATGAAAAACAAGATTTTATTGGTAAAATAGTTATTAAGTAAGTAATTTCATATCAAGAAAATTGTATAAGAAAATAATTATTGTTTAGAAAATATATCTATTTTATTCAGAAATTAATTGTAGATTAAATAGAAATATATTTAGAGCATATTAGGTATTAGCCTCTTCAAGAAAATATTGGTTTTATAATTCTTCATATACGTCTATAGAATAGTAATCTCTGTCAAACAAAACCCAAAAGTGACAAAGCCCATACTAAAATTTACTTATGTAAAACTTATTTATGAACTATATTTAAATATTCTCTATACAAAAGTATTTACGTCTTATATACCAAATTCTATATTCCACTATAATTCTAAAATAATTAACAATAAAATAAAATAACATGGTACTAATAATATCAAATATAAGGGTACATACCATACATAATATACCATACTAATTTACCCATTATTTATACTATTTTATTAGTAAAATAAACACTAACCTACTTTAACCAGCATTTGGGAAAAATCCAAATATTTACTAACATATAATATCCTCACCATTTGTACTTGCAGAATAATACCTATTCATTTTGGTGCACCAATATTTCTAATAAGACAACCATATAAAATGATGAAATAAAACCACTCTGGTAGCAGCTGTTGGTTTCATTAATTAGGAAAGAGGGAGAGCTTAAGAAGAGGGAAAGAGAGCTGAGAGGGATCGAGAGGAGAAGGGAAGGGGACTCACTGAAGAGAGCTCCGGCGGCTCCGAATCTGAGAGGCAGCGTAGAACTTCGGCGCGGCGGCGGGCAAAGGTGCGGACGGGGCGGATCTAAGGTTCAGCATAGGAGGTCGGTCCTGCCGGTGGAGTTTTGCGGCTGCTCACCGACGCGAAGATCCATCGGCCACGGTGGCTCGTGGGAAAGGCCGGTCACAGGCACAGAGGAGCGGCGGAGAGGGCTCTCCCCGGGTCGGCGCTTGGCTCGCCGATGGTGAGCGCTCGGCACGAATCCATGGAGAGGCACGGCGGTTGGTGTTGTTCGTCGACGTACGCTTGAGCGGCGGCTCGGCTGCGCGCGTCCATGGCGGAGGACGGTCGAACGGCGACGCGAAAGCGATCGCGGATGCGGATCTGGAGGGCTCTGGTGATGGTGGTCAACGACGTTCACCCGTGGAGTTGCGGCGCTGGCGCTCCGGGGTTCTGGAACGGTGGTCGCTGCGGTGGGCGACCACGAAATCGGGGCTGGCGTCGAGGCGGAGATGGAGTGGCCGAGGCTCGACTGCCGAGGTCAGAGGGGACTCGGACGGCGCGCTCGCCGTGGATCTGGGCGCTCCGTGGTGTCGCTCTGCGGCTCACCACGATGGCGCACGGGGCTGGGCTCTTATTCATATAGGGGGTTGATGGAGCCCCGACGGCGGTGATGTCTGGCGCTGACGGTGACTCGCGGGGACGCGATTCCAGGAGGGCAACGTGCCGGAGACGGGTGGATCTCGTGCCCTGTCGGTGATGGCTCGCTGGACAAGGTGAGTGGTTGGGATATCTGTGTCGGCCTGTCGACATAGGACATGGGATTTGGTCGTAGTTGTAATCTTGTGGAATAAGATGGGAATGACACGGACGCACGGGTTCGGCCACGGTCGTGGTGGTGATAATGGTGGTGGCTGGGATGGCGTGGTTGCGGTGTATGGTGATGGCAGGTTGACGCTCAGGGCGGAGTGGAGTCGGGTGCTGGTGTTGGTAGGAGGGCGAGGGTCGGGTTGCCGAGAAGGAGAACGCGGTCGTGGCGGGTGTAAGGAAGGCTGCGGCTCTGGGTTTAGGGTTTTTAGGGATCGCGTGATGAATATATATACCAGGAATAAATTTGATTTTGAATCAAATCCCTATCTCAGTTGAAATATTTGATTCAATCCATAGGGGGATTGGTTCAGGTGGTGCAAGAGTAAAATTTCAAAGGAGTTTGAATTCGAGACTACCAGAGAACAAAAGGGGAGGGGCTCGGGCTCTATCGGGTTAGTGCATAACCATCTCTTCCTCCTATAACTGCTCGGCTATTGGGGATTTACGGCTGGGCTTGGCTAGTCTGTTGTTTGGGCTGAGGTGTTTGGATACGTGGCCTGTTTTGGGTTTATTACCGATATATCTGTAGACACGCTTCCAGCCGCTAGTTGCCCATCAAGTTGTTTTCACAACTTGCTTAACAGAAATCAGTAAAAATCAGTTGATCCAAACATTGTTAATGCAGACCCACTAATTTAAAATACAATGATAGGCAAACAAGGGAATATAGGACACCATGTGTAATATGTTCCTGAATATGCTTAGCACAAATCTAAACATGATAATTGACCTGAGCTGGGAAAGGTCGGCTGACTTGGGCTTGGGTTTTAATCTTATTTCTTTTTCTTTGCTTCTGATTTGAACACTAGCCATTAACACACTATAGGAAGAATACAGGGACTACTATTACTATGGTCAATTTTATAGATCCAATAGTTCAAACCATGCTTCCATCTTTCCTATTAGGACTTGTATGACAATTAATTCCTACACTCACACATGCGCACCCACACAAACACATTCAAACTTTAAACAATTTTTAAAAAGGAGTAACAGATTATGATCTATAATTATTATTCTCAACTTGATTCATATCATGTATAATTTCTACTTATTGACATAACATAAGCTTACGCCAAGCTATGTGGATCGACCAAAATTTAAATATACGAAAAATGACAAGCAAGCCAAAAGGGAAAATATGTACATCTATATACATATATATGCGTATATTCATTTGATAATGAATTATCGAAATAGACGAATACTGATAATATAATTTAAGAACAATATATTAATAACAGTACAAATAATAAAAATAATACTAATAATAAAATAAATAACAATAAAATATTTCTAAATTTTGGGAAGGGAAGTTACAAATGATCATGAAGTTAGTCATACAAAATGCGAAGACTAGCAAGAGTTTAAGTCATACATGATCAATCCTAGGATTTGTCAATCATGTCTCAGCCCTTAGGCAAAAAGAGTATAAGTTTTTAACACGAGCTAACACTTGCTCGGCTGCTAAACACCTCAAAATAATAATTTATAATAGAGTGGGAGATCAAAATAAAACCCATTTGTTGTCAGGGTTGCGTCTAGTGTTCACCATCTGGATGGAAGGCTGGAAGATCCTCGGATGCTACTCCAAAATTTGGCCATACAAAACCAGCTAGGTCAAAACCCAGAAGAGCAAGTACCACAAGGGAGGCTTCACTTAAGAACTAAAACCAGCATATTAGCACATGACACATAAATGATAACGAAAGACAAGAGTTAGAGAATACATGGTGATAAACGATAAGATAACTAAAGGACTATTTCGATAACCAAGTTACAACCCGTAAACCAAACAAGGATCGGGATTGTAACCCTTCTCCTGAATAGAGCTTAGTCTCCAATCATTTATTGACAAGAGTAAAGCATAAAAAGTAAAGTACTGAAGTAATCATAGACTAGCACTGTCTAAACAAGACCAGACTAGGCTCCATTCATAAGTTCATGGACAAGTAATGAGTGCGGCTTGATACTTTAACTAACTAGGATTATCACAAGCCTAGTTACTACAAGATGCAATGAGATGTTCCAGTAGTCACAAGCCCTGCATACTATCCAGTTATCCTTTCGCAGGTTGAGAGAGTTGATTAGGTGACTTTGTGGTACAACACATGACAGTGTGCTGGAATTGTGTTCTACTCGTTGGCAGGCTACAAGTCCACTTGAGGCATCCAAATAACGGGATTGCCTGTGACTGGGAATTCTCTTTATGATCTACATGATCAAACTAGTCATTAACTTAGTCAGATTCAGTATGAATCCCTGACCGTAGAAATCAGGAATTCATGTCCTAGACATGATACAAAATGGGACATATAGTTTGTACAGACAAAATTAAGAGAAATCACCCACGGTGTCAAGACCAGAGTTACTTGTTACTTGTCAAGATTACTTGTCAGGAGTGGACCACCACTAGCCACTATCAAGCTTGTACATGTCATGTTTACTTGCTACTTGTTAAGAGTGCGCCACGCCGGGCTACTGCTATAGTTATCTTGTCAAAGGGCTTGTCAAGAGTGTGCCTCAACGGGCCACTATTAACAGTTATCATGTTAAGCCAAATTGTCATATCGTATTCATACTAAGTGTACTTGTATGCCAAGATTTATTGGTCAAGGGTGCGCCACGATAGGCCACCAAAAGAGTTATCATGGGTTATACATGTCATGTTAAGATCGTGCTTAAAGCCCAGAGTACATACGGAACGCAGATAATACATTATACAAGGCAATCATAGAAGATGCCCATCATGCTCAAAGGTCACAACTTACACTAAGGACCATAGCTCAAGCATGGGAAAGGTAACATAAATTATCATGGAAAAGGGAAGGGGGCGAGGGACAATATGCGCCCAAGGGTAGCATGTGCCAGCGCAACATGTGCCCAAAGCATCATGCGTACAAAGAAGCATGCACCTAAAAAGCATGCGCCCAGGGTGCATGTGCTATGGAAGGGCATGCGCCTAAGAGAGCAAGCGCCCACCTACTTAGGGACAGGGTACACTGAAAGAGAAGCAAGTAGACTATCTTTCATGACTAAGTGGGCGCATATCAGGAGCCATATGCCCAAGCTGAAGAGCCATGGGCGCATATCAAGAGCTATGTGCCCAAGCTGGAAAGCCATGGGCACATGTAAATGGCCATGCACCTAAGCTGAAGGGCCCTGGGCACATGTCAAGAGCTATGCGCCCAAGCTGAAGAGCCATGGGCGCATGTAAATGGCCATGCGCCCAAGCTGAAGGAAGTAGGGTGCTTTGGGCGCATATATAGGGCTATGCGCCCAAAGGAAGCTATGGGCGCATAAAAAGAGCTATGCACCCAACACTATTCTTCTCCTCCATGCCGAGAGCATGAGTTCATGGAACCCATGAACTTCCCAAGTTCATAAATCTCTTAAAATAACTTGAAATCGGGACTTTCAAAGGTCTAAATTGGGTAGAACGAAATTCTCTACGACATGGAAAAATTGAAACTTGCAAAGAATAAAATTTGATAGATCAAAACCCAAAAAAATCAAGATTTGATTAAACTTAGATCTAAAAAATTTTATCCACCAAAACCAAAATTTTCAAGTACTAAAGAGTCATAGAACTATGTAAGGAAGACATTGGAACAATAAAATATGAGATCTCTCTTGAAGCAATATCTTACTTGCCTAAGGGTTTGGGAGAAAATAAATAAAGAAGAAAAAAATAGATGAGAAAATAAATGAAAAAGTAAAGGAGGCGAGAGAAAGGGGTTGGGTTATATAGAGGGTTCAACATGATGAACCATCTTAACCCAAACCAAACTAAAATAAACCAAGTCAAGCTAAACCAAGACCAAACCATGATAGACAAGTCAAAATACTGGTCGAGAATCCGTATACTGAAAATACGTATAACGGAAAAGGGTAGTGACACGTGCGCAGTACGTTTTACGCACAGTGGACAGTTATCCTGCACGCCGTGGGCAGTTCTCCTACGCACCGTGGACAGTTTTTCCTACGCGCGTAGTGTGTCGTGCATAGATGGCTATTTTTACCCTTTTTAGCTATTTTATGGCTAAAATCTTGAAAAACTCAAAACATAAAAGTTGTAGATCTTTGTCCTGGCTTCAAGAATCTTCATGTCTCATTTTAATTAGAGTTTATATGCAAGTCACCCATGAATGATTTTACACTCTTTATACACTTGACACTAGCTTATGTTCATGTGTTCTTCTATACTCACTAGTTATTGCTATGTCCTTCCAGATTTATTGTACCTTACAATCTATGCCATATCCAAGATTTGCTTGAATGACCCGTCGTGGTGCACTTTTGTACATGTCTTTTCCTAGCTTGCTTCATGGTGGCCTAATATGGCGCATTTTTGATTTTAGTACATGTCTAGCTCCTTGATAGTGGCTCGTCGTAGCGCACACTTGTCTTGATATTGTCATGTATTGTTGTGGCTTGTTGTAGTGCACATTCTTGCTTGTCTTATTTAGTCTCGCATGTCTCATGTCTAGGATAGATTCTGCGAAATGCTACACCCGAAATCCTAAATGAAAATATTAGGAACTATATAGCTAGCTTGATTATCTAGATCATTGGGAGGTGAAATTTTCTCGGTTACCTGTACCCCTTATTTACAGTCTTATATATATACATGAGATTCGGAGCTATCTGTCATGATGATCACTCTTCCAACACACTGTCGAGTGGAGCACCTCTTTAAGACACATGTATCTTACTGCAGTGTGTCTGCTATACTTATTTTCTTTTGGCTTGGATCAATCGAATAGTCTGCAGGGCAGGTAACTGGAATCGGATTTCTCAAACTTATATATGTTAGTAATTAGGATTATGACAAACCTAGTTAGCTAAAGTAGCAAGCCGTACTTATTGCTTCGTCGTGATTGATGGATGGAGTCCATTCCTGTCTTGTCTAGTCTTGCTCCAGTTTATCTAATTTGCAGTACTTAGCTTCCCGTTTATTCTACATATCCACTTTCCATTTCCTTACATGTTTCCAGTTTTCTTTTGTATACACTGTGGTACCATATTATTATTCTAGTCTCGTTTACTGTTTTATCTTAGAGATATTATGAATTGCATGCTGGCTTTAGTTCATAGTTTGGCTTCCTTTGTGGTACTTGCTATTGGGGTTCTGATCCCACTGGTTTTGCATTGACCAGATTTAGTCGAGGAGCCCGAGGATCTTTCGGACCTTCCACTTGATGGTGACCACCCGGAGCACCAGGAAACTTGAGTGGGTGTTCTTTCTCTTACCCACTCTTTCATGTACATATTCTTTTGAGGCGTTTAGCCACCGAGCACGTGTTTAGCTCGTGTTTTGGACTTGACTTTTTAGCCTACGGGCTTAGACATGATGGTATATTTCTAGACTGCAGCTAGAGCTGATCATGTATTACTCAGTCTTGCTTGTTCTTTATTTTGTATTACTAGCTTCATGATCATCTATATATTATAGTTTATGATGCTTTACTGTCTTATATGTATGATGATCATATTCTTATACTTTACTTCTTGTCTGAGACTGAGATTTCTAGGATTATGTGACCTAGGATTGACTGTTGGTTTGTAGCAGTTGTAGAAGCATGGAAAATATTAAAGAGAATGACTCATGCGGCCAGGAAAGACCCATGCGGCTCAGAAAACACATGCGACTCAGGGAGTCATGCAACATAGGAAGCTATGCGGCTCAGGGCATTCCATGCGGCTCAGAAGACACGTGGCCTGATAGTGCTCCCCTCCACCCATGCTGTATTAATTACTATGACGGCTGACCCCTCTGAAAAATTGACAAGCCCTGACACCAAAGGCAGGTAATTATGGCTCTGCCATAATGATGAATCTCTAGGGAAAAGAAAGGAAATCTCTGACACAAATCCCCCCGAGAGCCATAAAAATGCCACGTGGCCTTGCCACGTGGGCATTCGTATGCGGCACGCTTCTCATGCGACTCAGAATAAAACCTATGCGACTCAGTCCATAAGAGCCTCATGCGGCCCGGGCAAAGGCCTTCCTATGCGGCTCAGAGTAAACCCATCTTATGCGGCTAAGGCCATGTAAGGCTCATGCGGCCCGAGCGAGGACTTTTCATGCGGCCCAGGCGGATATATACCTATGCGGCCCACAAGAGTTACCCCCCCAGTGGTTCAAGGACTCACGTGAGAGCCACTGCCCACGCAACCCTGATACGTGGGCTTAACCGTATGCGGCTCACATTCATATGCGGCTCATTAGTCATGCGGTACAAACCCCCCAGCAGCCCCCAGGACACGTGTCCTAAATCGATTAATTCCTCAGATTCGCTGCCATTTAAGATTGGGACAAATCCCAATAAATCTGGGACACGTGGCAGAAGAATAGGTCTGATTTATTCGCAGATATCAGAAAATCATTATAAAGAAGATTTATTCCAATCAGCATTAATTGCTCATGGGATTTTGTGTAATCTGTACCTAATGGCCCAGTTTCATGATCATCAAAACAAATGGCCAGGATGGACCAATCCCCAAGCCGCCGCCATCTCTAAAAGCTAATTATTGACAACCCTAATGATCAGATTCCCCTATTATAAATAGCAAGGTACCGTTCCCTTGTAAAGGGGATTCTTTGAGAAAAAATATGTGTACACAGAGATACTCCCCAATAGTCAGAAAATAAAAAGAATACACAAAGAGAGGGAGAAGCCAGAAGAGCAACAAAGGAGTAAGAAGAGCATTTTTTCGTCAACGCCAATCATCTTTTCAAGGAGCCAAGGCTGCATACCGATCGTCCAAGGAGTAAGGCAGGGCTGCCGTCGCCTTCCCGATCCTCTATCGTCACCCCCCAGAATCTAAAATAAACAATTGTACTTAGACTGTTGTACCTAGGTTTTTGTCCCTAGGCTTTCTTTGTACAAGCGAGTTTGTAACGTGAAGTAAAAGTTCGGTCCTCCGATAATTGTTCTGTTCTTTTATATTTTATGGCAAACACGATGGCGACTCTGCTGGGGACTAACTTCTCCACGACTGAGGAGTTGGTGACGCAATCGGATGCAGCCAAGCTTGGCTCCACTCAACAAAAGATGGTCGCCCGGTTCGACCAACAGGCGTTCGAAGAGATGCTCTCCGACAAGAGCATTGGTCAGGTCCAGAAGCGAGCCCACACAAAGAAGGCCCGTAAGGAGTGGAGACCCCGATCCTTCGTTCCTACTGAAGCTCTTGCAAGGACACCTTCTGTTGTTCAAAACGGCGAGCAAGATTCCCCTGCGGCCCTCCTTCAGATCGTAGACAACTCTGCTGTCCCCAAGTCCGGCAGAAGAAAACACTATGATGCTGGACTTGCAGGGGCAAAGAGGAACTCTATGAGATCCAAGCCGCATAAGGTCATCAGCCGCAGGGAGAACGCTCATGCGGCTACACCCTTCAGTCGCAGGGAGAAAACTCATGCGGCTACGTCCCCCAGCCGCATGAAGAAAACTCATGCGGCCATATCTGTCAGCCGCATAACTTATGCGGCTACAATTGCCAACAACACGAATGAAACTCAAGCGGCTGTGGGAGTCAATCGCTTGCAGAAAACCCATGCGGCCACTATTGCCAACCGCATGCGGCCAGCCTGCACGGTCACGACTCCTAGCCGCACAAGGACAATTCGTCCAATGGCAGAAGACAACCGCATGCAGCCAGCCTGCACGGTATCCAACTCTAGCCGCATAACATCCGTTTCACGCTTCTTTCGATCAGTTTTCGACCATCTCTCATGCGGTCCCAACTCCGATGATTCTCTGGATAATAAGCCAGACTCTGTGGTACCCAACTTGGACTCCTCCTATTTCGTACCCGCAGGTGCTAAAATGAGGAAGTCTATGACAGCACGGGCTCATCAAGCCCAGTCAGCTGTTCCAACCTCTGACTATCGGGGCACCCCGTTAGCTATCACACGGGCCTCAGATGGGAAGTTGTATACAACTGCTCGAGTCCAGCCCTCGGCGGCAAACAGACAGAGTGGTTCCTTTGACCTGCAGAAGGCAATCCTCCAGAAACGCAAGGAAAGAGAAGGAGTGTCGGTGTGCAAAGAGTCCTCGCTTGGACATCGATGTACCCAAATTATCGTCAATTGCTGCTGCAACAATGCGGCAGTGACGGAAGATCGGCCATTCATCTTCCAAAGGCTACAGCACCCAAACTCAGAAGATGAGGCACCTCCTGTTGTCTCCTGCAATTCCGCTCAAAAAGTCCCCGCCGAAGGAAGAAGGAAAAAGACGAGTATCCCCAGTCCCAAGATATCAACCACTACAGCTAAAAAAACTATCATCTAAACGGTTGTCCTCTACTGGTGTCTTCCAATACACCCGTTCGAAGACGAAGTTTACCACAACGGGTAATTCATCCTCCACATCGCTGGGGGTTGAGGGAACTGGGGATAGCACCCCTCCGAACATCTGCAACAATCCGATGTTTCAAGGAGCCAAGCCCGGGGAAACGATTCTCCCATCAGGTACGACAGGCACCGATGTCCCCGAGGACACCCGTGATTCTCAAGACGAAGTAAACTCTGAGGCTGGGGGTACTGCTCCCTCCGAGTCCGAACCCGAAGAGAACATTCCTACTTATCCCGATGACTTCTCGATGCATGGGTACGACTCGGAGGGCACATCCTCCACCGTTCCTTCCATCACTCCTCACGTAAGGACGGTATTCATGACAGACAACAATCAAGGCGGTTCCAGTGATCGCCAGCGCATTGACAGTCTCGAAGCCATATTACTCGCTTTGGTCAAATCTGTAGACGAGATTAAAGCAGCCCTGCCCACTCTACAAGGAGGAGCGCCTGGTCAAACGAGCACGGGCCCCGCGGTCAATATAGATTCAAACTCAGCGGCACCAAACCCGGGCAATAATCTTCCCGAAATAACAGCCCCTACCACGACAGATGAGACCCGAGAAGTAAGGAGAGAGGTCCAAGAGCTCCGAGCCATGTTCCATGCCCGAAAAAATGCTCAAGATCTCAGAATATGGCAACCATACCCTGCTGAATGGAGGGACGTTCCATTCCCACCAAGATATAAGCCGTTCAATATCAACCCGTATGATGGCAAAACCTCGGCAAGTCGGTACATCACTTACTTTGAGGTCACTACCGACCATCTGCCCCATGATGATGCGATCCTCACACGATTATTCATTGGAGCATTGGAAGGAGTCGCCTTCGATTGGTACCACAATCTACCGGACAACTGTATTCACTCCTTCGCCGGCTTCAAGCGCATGTTCTTGGAGCGATTCTACGAAGTAGGATAGGACGTCACTATGTCCACTCTCATGGACGTCGTCCAAGGGGAGAAGGAGTTGACAAGGAAATACATCGAGCGGTTCCGCCAGACCGCCATGAAGCTGCCCTCCGGAAATTCAGATTCCTCTTTGATTGAGATCTGCCAAAAGAGACTGCTTCCTACGATCAGTCTCTGGATGGGCGAAAGTCAATTCAAAGATTGAAAGGCATTCATCATCAGCGCCACAAGCGTCGAAGAACGACTAAAGAAGGCTCGCCAACTGGGGTTACATATCTCGGAAGGAGAAAACAAGGGCAAGCGTCCCAACAACGATAATGGGAGTAACCCCTCCAACAACCGAAACTGCAAGGAAAAGCAGGCTATGGTGGCTGACACGGCACAAAAGCTCGAGTCACAGCCAGCAGACAAGCAATGGCCTCAGATCACTTACTCTTTCGAAGACGGTCACGTCAAGCCTATCTTAGACATGCTCATACAAGGGGGTAGAATTCAGCTTCCTCCACCAAGACGGGAGCCTCGGCCGGCTGATTTAGAGAACCCGAAGTTCTGCCATTACCACCATTATGTGCACCATGCTACACACGACTGCTACCAATTAAAATAGTACATCCAAAGCCTCATCGATTCGAACGCCCTGGCAATCGACTTCGAGGAGGTAACCGTAGCAGCCAATATGGTGTCCGTACAATTCGGCAGCTTCCCTCCAACGGAGACTCAAGACGGGGTAATCCCTGTCCCTCTGGCAACGATAGAAATTATCAATCTTCCTCCTCCCCGAGATCAGGCTGCCGGTCTAGTACCTCTCACCACCTCACGAGGGGAGGTCATGTGGGTCCATCCAGACTTGGTATCAGAAGTAACATGGCCCACACCATCTTCCACTAACAAAAAGAGTGGAAAAATCAGGACCTGCCACACAATCTCAGCTGACAACGAGGAAGCTACAGCCGTCGGCACGCGGTCAGGAGCACAATCCCAACCTGTGGTTGACAGCCCAGCTAAAAATCATCAACCCGCTACAACTGATGCTCTGGGACCGGCTCAGCCTTCGACGACCGACAGGCCTAGGCCGAAGGAGACTCGCTTCGACAAGTCCCTCCGAAAGGACGTAGCCCAAGGGCTAGAGAGGCCCTACAACTTTGACATCTTAGCACAATTGGCTAACACTCCGGCCAAATTGTCACTATACGAACTCCTAAGACTCTCCAAGGACGTTCGTATTGCATTGAGCGAGGCACTCCAAAATGTCGATGCCTATCTCGCTCAATCCAACCTCACTGGGGAGAACTCACCCATGGGCCTCCAAGACAGTGCCTGCACGGGAGCAATGCCCAACATCGTCTTCACTCCGCAGGATATGCTCATCAAAACCAACTTACATGGTTGCCCGCTATACTACACGGGATACATCGGCGATATGAAAGTAGATCGAATGCACATTGATCCTGGCTCTTCCATAAGCATCATCCCAAAGGGTCTGCTACATCATCTCCGCATCCCAATGCACCGCCTGATACCTACAAGCACCGCCATCAGCGGTTTCAATTCGGGCAGGAGCTACCCTATTGGGAAGATTTGTCTGAAGTGTCAAATTGGCGACCTCCAATCCGAAGTCACCTGCTACGTCATAGATGCAGACACTTCTTACAACATCCTCTTGGGACGCCCATGGATACACGATTATATGATCGTGCCTTCCACGCTACACCAGTGCTTCAAATACGTCGACAAATATGGCTTCGTGAAGACAGAATTTACTGATATCGATCCCTTCAAAGGGGTCGAATCCTACTACTCGGACTCCTGCATATACGAAAAGTCGAAGAGGCACCTTGATGAAGGAGATGCACAAGCTCATACTAAGATAGCCACGGGATCAGAAGGACCCCTGACGATCCACCTCCAAGCTCGTAAACCAGGCAAGTCCGCACCCCTCACCGCCACTCTGCGGAAGGACGCGATCAGCCTCTCGGTGCAAGAGGAGCAGATGATAATCCGGCTGCCAAGGTCCGGCCAAGTACCGAGACCCGCAACGGAGCCACTAACAATCAGGCTACCAAGAGTCAGCCAACCACAAGCAGGGAAGCTCAACCCCTCGGACAGGCCCATGACGATACGCCTTCCCAGGAATGATCGTCACCCCGATACAAGGTCGGACACGTCCAGCGAACCAGCCACTCCTCGCTCCATATTAAATGCCAAACTGGGGGTCGCTAGTCTACCAACAACTCCCCGCTCTGTGCCATCAACTGAACCACTGACAATCAAGCTTCCTAGGACGTCCTCTCAGTCTTCGTTCACACAGGAGGTAGCCGAAGAGGAACCGGAGCTAGCCAAGTATATGGCTACCCACACCAATGTCCCCTCCGCTGATGATGTAATCCCCCTAGAAAAGATACCTTATTTCATCAATAAAGGGTTATCTTTGAACTACACCGAGCTCAATAAGCTATGTACAATGTATGCTATAGAACACGGTATAGGCACTCACCTACACACATAGGTGACAAAGGTGTACACCGTAATCCAACTCACTCCAGTAAAAGATGCTTACCGGATATTCGAGGGAGGAGATCACCCGATCATCTTCGGCCGAACAAACAACCCGCATCCCCGCACCATAGAAGAAGTCGACCTCGGGTCAGATGCCGGGAGACTGCCTCTGTATCTCTATAGCCCTCAATCCAAATATCTCATACAGAAATAGGGGTATGATCTAGAGACGACGCCAGGGTTGAACTACGGCACTGGGCGACGATTACCTTTGAAGCCGCCAGTCCTGGCGGGCAAACCACGGAACTACTATAACAAAACTCGATGTGGGTTAGGGTATGTAACACCTACTACGACCCCTGAAAGTTCAGATGAAGAATACGACTGGCAGTCACATTCAACAGGATCACCAACTTCCAACTCAGATACCAGCATCGGAGATGTGTTCAGACAAGTCATGTCAGTCAACATGGCGTTCGCCGACGCTTACGAGGAAGACGAAGACATCCCTGAAATCCTCAAGCTAGAGCATGGGCCCAGCAATTAGACGCACAATGGAAAAAGCGGTTCGAACTGAGAGAACCTCCTACTGAAGATGAGGTCATACAAGTGGATCTCGGCAGCGAATCTTCTCCAAAACCGATCTTCATCAGTAAAAGCCTAACCGACGAAGAACGGGAGTCGCTGTTAGAACTTATCAGAGAGTACATTGATGTGTTCGCCTGGAGCTATGAAGACATGCCAGGGTTAAATCCTGACATCGCTCTTCACAAACTCAATATTCGACCAGATGCGAAGCCAGTTAAGCAACAACAACGACGCTTCCGTCCAGGCATCATGGACGCGATTGAAGCTGAAGTCAACAAACTGATAGCCAGCGGCTTCATCCGTGAGGAGCAGCATCCCGATTGGGTCGCCAATATAGTACCCGTTCTCAAGAAGAACGGAAAGATTCGAATCTGCATCGACTTCCGCAACCTGAATGAGGCATGCCCCAAAGATGAATTTCCCCTTCCTATTACAGACATCATGATCGATAATACATGTGGCTTCGAACGTATGTCATTCATGGATGGCTTCTCGGGATACAACCAAATCAAAATGTCTCCTGACGACGAAAAGCATACATCATTCCGAACACCGATTGGCACGTACTGCTACACAGTCATGCCTTTCGATTTAAAAAATGTTGGTGCCACATATCAGAGAGCCATGAGCATCATCTTCAGAGACCACTTACGCAAGACGGTAGAGTGCTGTTTTGACGATATAGCCGTCAAGAGCCGTAGCAAGGGAGACCATCTGCAGGATCTAAGGACGGTATTCGACCTAATGCGGGCGCACAATTTGAAGATGAATCCTACGAAGTCCTTCCTGGGCGTATCCAGCGGGAAGTTTTTAGGCTTCATCATCACTGCAAAGGGTATCCATGTAGACCCTGAAAAGACAAAAGCAATTATGGAGATGGGTCCCCCGAGAAATCTCTGCGAACTCAGAGGCCTTCAAGGAAGGCTAGCTTACATCAGAAGGTTCATTTCCAACCTCTCCGGACGATGCCGACCATTCACGCACCTCATGAAGAAAGGAGTCTCATTCGTATGGGACGAAGAATGCCAGCGTGCTTTCAACAGCATCAAAGAATATTTGTCAAATCCTCCGGTCTTGGTAGCCCCAGTCCTTGGAAAACCATTCCTGCTCTATGTACGAGCAATAGAACACTCCCTCGGTGCCCTGTTGGCACAAAACAATGATGCAGGACACGAACAAGCCATATACTATCTCAGCCGAATGATGATGGGATCCGAGCACCGATACACCGCGGTTGAGAAAGAATGCCTCGCCTTGGTGTTCGCCATTCAGAAGACGCGGCACTATGTTACCGGGCAAACAATATATATGATCTCACGAGTCAACCCTCTCAGAGTCCTCATGACCAAACCAGGGGTACTTAGTTCTCGACTCGCTACGTGGGCAAAATTGTTGTCCCCTTACCATATGATCTTTGTCCCACAGAAGGCAGTCAAAGGTCAAGCCCTGGCGGACTTTTTAGCAGCCCACCCAGGCTCAGAGTCCTCCAGAATATACGAAGAGATCCCGGATGAGGTCTCCGACTCGCATGCAACCTCTCACGAAAATATATGGCGAATGTTCTTCGACGGTTCTTCAAGGACCGGACCTAAAGGCAATATAGTCGTTAGAGTCGGGGTAGTGCTAGTCTCCCCTTCCGGATTGGTGATCAACCGCGTCTACTCCCTCACAGAACCCTGGTCTAACAATGTGGCCGAGTACAACGCTCTGGTCATTGGCCTCCAACTTGCAAGAGAGCTGGGGGTAGAATACCTTGAAGCATATGGCGATTCCCAGCTAATCGTCAATCAAATCCGAGGCTCATATGAAGTCCGCCATAAAGACATGATTCTTTATCACCAAATAGCAATCGATATCATCTCGTCATTTGAGGGGTTCTTCATCGAACATGTCCCCAGACTCCGAAACATCGAAGCAGATGCCTTAGCCGGTCTTGCCGCTTCACTGGCAGTTCCAAATTATGATCGCCAATCAGTGGAAGTGATAGGCCATGAACTGGTCTGTCCTAAAAACAATATGCAATTCATGGCAAGTTACTCCGCACAGACGATTAATGATGCCCCAGATTGGAGACAACCATTCATCGACTTCGTCGTCTACGACATCCTGCCCAAGAACCCAAAGGAAGCCACTTCCATCAGAAGGCGTTCTCTCAGATTCTTCTACGATACAGAGACGAAGATGCTGTATCGCCGCTCTTATGACGGATTATTACTTCGGTGTCTGTCAAATACAGAAGCCAAAGAAGCAGTACGAGAAGCTCATGATGGTGTCTGCGGGGCCCATCAACCCGGCCCAAAACTACAAGACCGTCTTCGCCGAATGGGCTAATATTGGCCCACAATGGTGGCAGATGCAATCGATTATGCTAGAAAGTGTAAAGCTTGCCAAGTCCACACCGACTTCATCCACCAACCATCCGAATTTTTACATCCGACAGTGGCATCCTGGCCGTTTGAAGCATGGGGAATGGATATCATTGGTCCAATCACCCCACCTTCCTCCCGAGGACATCGCTTCATACTTGCAATCACTGATTACTTCTCCAAATGGGCGGAAGCTGTCCCACTCGCCGAAGTCAAGACCTCGAATGTGATCAGCTTCCTCAAGCATTACGTCATCTACCGCTTTGTACTACCCCGAAGGATCATCCATGATAATGGTCCGCAGTTTGCAAGCCATGCATTCTATCGATTTTGCGACAAACACCGTATTCAGAATATCGCCTCAACACCGTACAACCCGGCAGCAAACGGTTTAGCAGAGGCGTTCAACAAAACAATCATCAAACTCCTCAAAAAGTTTGTCTCATCCAATAAACGGGACTGGAACGAAAAACTCGGCGAATGCTTATGGGCTTATCGCACCACGGTCCGAACAGCCACCGGGAATACACCATTCTCCCTAGTATACGGGAGCGAGGCAGTCCTCCCCTTGAAGACCCAGATCCCCTCACTACAGGTCGCCCTCACATATCAATTGACAATCGACGACAACCACCAGCGTCGCCTACAAGAGTTAGAGGCCTTAGATGAAAAGCGCCTTCTAGCTCAGCAAAGAATCGAGCTGTACCAAGCACGCATATCAGGAGCCTTCAACAAGAAGGTCAAAATCAGAATATTCCAAGTGGGTGATCTTGTTCTGGCAGTCCGGAGGCCAATGGTCATGACTCACAAGACCGCCGGCAAGTTCCAGCCAAAATGGGAAGGCCCATTTATCATAGAGACAGTATTCTCCAACGGCGCTTACCGCCTCGCTAAGCAGAACAGAGATTTACTCATGTTGCCCGTCAACGGCAAGTTCCTGAAGAAATATTATGTTTAAACAACATTCTCCAGATTATCGAGTCACGTGCCCGCTGGTACCACTGAACTCGCTCCACAAATTTCCAGATTATCGAGTCACGTACCCGCTGGTACTACTGAACTCATCCTCATAGTTTTCCAGATTATCGAGTCATGTGCCCGCTGGTACCACTGAACTCGCTCCACAAATTTCCAGATTATCGAGTCACGTACCCGCTGGTACCACTGAACTCATCCTCATAGTTTTCCAGATTATCGAGTCACGTGCCCGCTGGTACCACTGAACTTGCTCCACAAATTTCTAGATTGTCGAGTCACGTACCCGCTGGTACCACTGAACTCATCCTCACAGTTTTCCAGATTATCGAGTCACGTACCCGCTGGTACCACTGAAATCACCCTCATAGTTTTCCAGATTTTTGAGTCACATACCTGCTGGTACCACTGAACTCACCCTCATAGTTCTTCAGAGTATCGAGTCACGTATCCGCTGGTACCACTGAACTCACACTCACCATATTCTAAATTTTCGAGTCACGTACCCGTGTGTACCGCTGAACTCATGCCCTTCTTCCACAAAGATATCCCAAATTTCTAAGTCATGTACCTGCTGGTACCTCTGAACTTACACTTTGATTCCAACATTGTCGAGTTATGTACCCATCGGTACCCCTGAACTTACATCCTGGTCACTCTTTTGAAAGAAAGTCATGTATAACCGTACCGCTGGACTTTCTTCCTACAAGAGACCCCCCCTCATGATCTAATACATGCATTCCCAGTGCACAACAAAGGTAACAGGTCCACAAACATCCAAGATGGCCATGTCCTCATTACCTCTGAGTCGTCCCACTTCCGCCAAAAACAAATCACCCCCCACGTAGAACTTCTATGTCCTCATTACCTTTGATTTGTTCTATGTATCCTCCTTCATTGAGCCCACTCCTGTCATGCCCTTATTACCTCTTAATGGGAAGGCTCCGTCGAAGAAACCTTCATACTTGCCATGTCCTTATTACCTCTGAGTAAGTATGATGATCCCCTTTCGACCTATTATCTGTACCCACAACCAGGGTATGCCAAGGGTAATAGGTCGACAAATGTCCTCTGCTGACCACCAATATCCTCCGCCGGGTTCACTCCTACCATGTTCTTATTACCTCTTGTTTTCCATAAAGAAATTCTCTTTATTTGTTGTGTTTCTGGGAAAATTACAACTGTAGGAATCCGATCTAGAAGACGATCGCTTTATCCCTTGGACTATGCGAAGAAGAAAAGCTCTCAAAATTTTGACAGTAGATATCAGTGTATCTGTACAATGAATGAGAAAAAAAACTCTATTTATAGAGTCAAAAATAATAACTGAAAAGATAACTGTCTTCACAGCCTGTGCCTAGTTAAAAAATCACGCAGGATTTAACATACGCAAGGTTGTGAGCAGTTACTGGACGTAGCCTGTAACTGTTGGACACATGGCAATCATGCATGGGTCGTGTGCAAGTTACAGGACACGCAGGCGAGAGATCAGTGGCATGGCTGCCACGTACTCCAATTTGATGAAATCCACGCAGACTTGTTGAAGACGAAATCCACGCAAACTCGGTGTAGAAAGCTTCAAAATCCACGCAAACTTGGGACAGGAAGCTTCAGGATCCATGCAGACTCGAGGCAAAAAGCTTCAAAATCCACGCAAACTTGAGGAAGAAAACTTCAGAATCCACGCAAACTTGAGATGAAGATCACAAATACACGCAGACTTGAGATAGAACTACCAGCTGTCTTGATTCAGCGTGCCTCGACTGACACAAAATCTCTGACAGTGATTGCTTTTGTCAGTCGAATTAAATGACAAGATACCCTTTTGGTATGCCAACTCGACGAAGGCTGAGTCTTGCTGAAGAAGATTGCGAAAGTCACGCAATAGACGACTGTGATCTCTCGAATTCTGTGCATACGTGGCATACGAAGAGACATACTTCGACTGTCGTGCTGTCAGTCATAATTACTCTCTGACAAATGATGAGCTGTCTCCCAGCGTGATTTGTAAGTATTTGTCTGGATCAACTGAGCGTGACTTTTGACTCTGTCCTGATCAACTCAGCGTGATTATTGGACTTGTTCTGATCAACTCAGCGTGACTTTCATTTTTAAAGGCCTACAAAACTCCCTTCAAAGTTTTCGAAAAATGATAAATTATTTTGAAATACTTTGAAAACAGGATGATAAAATGGAATCAATCACGCTGAGATGACTTTAATGAGAGATTTACTCCGAGATGATTAGACTGTTGGGATTCTGTGTTGTTAGGATCCCGTGCAAATCTCCAAATATCGAGGCAATAATGACTTTGCCGTCGTTTAGAATTCTTTATGAGCCTATAAATAGGCCATAGATTACTTCTTTCTTTCTTTACTTGCATTTGAAAGAGAGAACCCACAGAAGAGAACTTCATCTTCCCCGACAAACTCCTTCTTCCCCGACTTCTTTTTCTCCTTTCTCAGCCGAAATGGCTCCCAAGAAAGCTGATGCTCAGGCCAAGGGGAAAGCCCCCGCAACTTCTTCGCGTGCCACTACTGACAGACTTCCTCGACATGAAGTCCCACAAGCTCCTATACATCGTAAGTGATGGAAGAACACGAACTGTTGAAGACGATGAAGATGACCTCCACATAGAATTTTTTAGGATCTTTAAAACAAATAATGAAGTTTCAGAAATATATCCCCCTTTTTAGGGCAAAGGATATTAACAAAGTATGCCCCCTCTTTAGGGTTAGCCATACTTCACATCTTCGTGTTTACGAAGCTCTGTGTTTCATGCAAAAAGGAGCATGGCTCTCATGACTCTACGTGACTTTTTATTTTGGCAGAAAATATTGATGTTGAAAAAGTCACGCAGCTTCCATGACGACTCTGCGTGATTTTTCATATATTGGCAGAGATGTCAATGTTGAATTATTCACGCAGACTTCTGAGAGTCATCCTCTGGATAGATTAGTCTTGACCTGTCAGTGTGTTCTTATCATTTTCACTTAAATGTGATTCTGGCAAATGATGCATGACTTTCATCCTAATCTGTCTGAGCTTTGCGTGAATTAATCGTCGGCGTGAATAAATCACTCAGCATGTCACAATAGTATATCCATGTGAAGTCTGCGTGTACTTTTGAAATTTCCTTCAAATACTGTAATACACGTATAGACATAGGTATATCTGACTTTGTCTTCTGTCATTTTCTGTAGTGAACATCCGAAGCGAAGAAGCAGATTTTGAGGGGTGCTTGAGTATTTCATTTAAGCATGATCTATCTCATATAACCTTTCCTCATTTTGATCTTCCTGAAGCAAGACTATCATTGTTGGCCAATCAAGACCACACAACCCTACTTTGCTTAATGAATGGACAACCTTTTCAGAGTCTGGATCTGGTATCCCACAAGAAACGAACATTCTTGTTTGGAGATGCTATAGCACAGAAATCTCAGCCGAAGGGCATTAGAGAGAAGGTGTGCTTCTGCTTCGAGGGGGATGTGAAACAACCCATGTACTGGCCAAAGGTTTCCAGGGGTTTGTCAATCATGAGACTTATGCATGCCAGCTATCCAAGAAAGATGTCCTGGTATTTAACAGAATATCAGCAGGCGAAGGCAAGCCGTATTATTTACAGGAATGAAGGATTCTTTAGTGCCCCGGAGGATCATGTATCAGTATTTTGGGGTTTGAAGCCTGGATGCATACCACCAGAAGACTCAGCCATATTGATGCCATTCAGGATGCCTATTTTCATAAATGAATTTATGTCAAACAAGAATGCATTCTATTCGACCGATTCTACGCCGAGGATGAACGGTCTAATGAATCATGAGAATGTGAGATGGAAGACTTTGGTCCACTGGACTTTGGAAAATTTTGAGACTGAGCTGAAGAAGATTAATCTTTATGATGCCGTCGTCAACTCATCCTACGGCTTCAAACCCAACCCTTTCTTATTCCTGGCTTTGGTTGAGAGATACAACCACAAGACGGGGACCTTTATGACCCTAAAAGGAGAGATGGGCTTCGCTCTTCACGAGATAGAATATATCTCACACCTGCCTTCAGGCTCACTGCCATATGAGGAGTATGTTCCCACGACAGAAGAGCTGAACTTTCTGTCAGAAAAGAACCCGGAGATGGTACATCTATTTGAAGAGATGATGTGCCATTTTGGCACATGTACTCTATATTAGAAGGGTTCCAAAGATGAAGCTGGCAACCACATACAGAAGTGGATGTCATACCTTTTCATGAACCGTAAAAAGGATGAGAAGAAAATAAACGAAAAGAGGTGGTATCATATTCACAACTTCAAGCCTCTCTCTGAAAGTGAAATCACTTATTTGCTGGAGAAATACGACTGCAAGGATTTCACCATTACTGAAGTTTGGTACGAGTTCAAGGCTGTAACCACTTTCAGTTCTTATGTGAGGCAAAGTGGCAAGAAGCTGTCAAGGAACGGTCATTTGGCCGGATTCCTATCTCTGTGGTTAAGGAGATTCATCGTTCCTGGCTCCAGTTCCTTGGACAGGATACACAGAGGTGTTGTCTTTGCAGCGGTGTGCCTTATGTATGATTACAAGCTGGATTTGTTATCGGCGATGACCTGTAGACTAAATGCAGGTCTTCGAAATTTTGTAACCACCGTGCTGTCTGCTCAGAGGATGATGACTGAAGAATTCCCAAGGATAGAGATGCCTTTCACGTATCTTTATGGTTGGCTTCTCTTTCATCATGATGGTCTGATACCTCCAGGGGCAGGAGGAAGTAGCAGTCTATTTCTGGAGAGATACTCTGGAGAAACGTTCTGGAAGGTTCACACCCTCCTAGAATGTAGAAATGTCTTGAATAGGGCGTCACATTGGTCTATCCAATGTGTCCCTCCACCATCGGGCTACGAAAGCATGCCCTTAAATATGATGGACGGGGATATGGGAAACAGGCTAGATGATGTAGCCTTCCAATGGTTACAAAGGATCCGTCCTTCTCATCTAGTATACCGTCACGAAGAAATGGCATATCTGGAGCCATATTTACCAAGCCGTTTTTCCAAACAATTCGGATATGACCAACTCCACGTTGGGAATGCCACTACTTGTCTATCTGCTCGTGGAGGACTCATCGATGGAGCTCGAGCTTGGAGATATTTTGCGGCTAGAGATACAAAGGTCGTATTCTCTATGCCCAATCCTTTGTCTAGCTCGGGGCCAAAGATGCTTTATACTTATGCTCGCTTCTATGTGTCATCGAGCACCTTCAGGCCAAGTTTCAATCTGAAGACCTTTGTTACAGAGGATGATCCGGCTCCATCGAAGAGGTCGAAGAAAAAAATTGTTATTCAACACTTTCCTTCAGAACCCGAGGATGAGACAACAGAAGTTGATCTTCCCTATGAATTATTCCAAGAAGGAAATTTTCCTGATGAGGTTCTTTCTCCTATATTTATATCTCTTTCTAAGAGGAAGAGAAGTGACGAATCTGAGACCGTCTCCAAGAGGAGTACTAGGTCTCAAACATCCAAGAACAAGAAGAAAGGGGTCTCGGTGACCGCTACTTCATCTTTGGGCGGTATCTCAGTTGATAAAGACGATGCCGCTGATAAGGACGAAGAGACCGATGAAGACGATGCTCCTTTGATAAGGAGGTCGAGAGGTAAATATGTTAAGAAGTCTGTCAGCAAAATTAAGGGCAATAAACTCCTAGAGACGATCATGAGTGGAGGAGTTTTGCCAGAAATCAATGAAGCAGCTTCTTCTGAGAAGACCGAGTCTGATAACATTCACCTTGTAACTACTTCAACTGAACAGACTAAGGTAGAGTCTGTTCAAGCTCAGGAAACAACTGCTCCAACCACAAGTAGAGTAGCTATTGAACCCTCGGAGACAAGGATAATCCCATTTGAGCATGGGACTGAAGGCGTCATTCAAGCACTGGATGACCAGATTAACTACTCTGAAGAGGAACCAGCTGTGGAAAAAGTTTCAGAACAGCCAGAAGTTCCTGAAACTCGAGCTGAAGAAAACATTTCTGTGACCAGAGGCGATGAAGACGTGCCGGCGTCTGAGCTATCAGCTGCTGATGATCTGTTGAAGAATGTTTGCCAAGACATTATTCTTCGGACCGATATTCTAGAGACGACTGAACCGGCAACTAATACTGAGCTTGCTATCGTCACTGTTCCAGAGACTCATGAAGATGTGAATATCCTTGACTCTGAATCAGAAGCTCATCCTGAAGATGAAGAAGAAGAAGCTGAATGAGGAGAAGACTGGCATGCTGGCACTTCGACTCCTTATGATGAAGATAAAGTGAAAGGGAACAGAATGGAACTTAGCCCTGAACCTGTTCAGTCACCGAACAATGCTTTAGTACCTAGTAAATCTGGAGCTGGAAGCAGCCATATAAAGCAGGTATCGGATACAATCATGGAACGGCTGCGAGAAAAAGCAAGACTCCCTCCACATACCGAATATGAACCTCAGCCAGGTAGAACTTTATTTCAGATTCTATTTCTGCTATTTCTCTTCTTTTAAATGCTGATCATATTTTTCTTTAACTGTAGGAACTGCTGCAGCAATGAGCTCGACTCATGCTTCGCTTATCCAAGCTGATGCTGATGAAGAGAGTTCACACTTGCCAACTTCTCCTGTCGCACATACTTCTGTTTCGAGGATAGAGAATATTCAAGCTTCTTCTTCTATGATGACAGCGACTCCTGGATTTGAGACTGGGCTAGCAAGAACCCTGGGAATGTATCCGGAAATCATTTATTCATATCTAGATACATATTCTAGACGTTTCTTGAAGGATGAAGCTATGCCCTTTTCTGATCTCAGAACTATGGTCAAATTCCCACTGATGGCGCTGCGACATGCTGGTTGCGCCTCTTAGTTCATCTTCTTCGAACATCTCCTGGATGAGTTAGAAGTAACTATCCGAAAATACTGGGAGACCAAGAAGGAGGACATTCAATCTTTAACTGTAGCTGAGATTGAGCAACTAGAGAATGAAGTACAGTCCCAACAGGCAGCTCTTGAAGCATTTCTTGCCTCTTCTACTGAAAAATTAGTAGAAAAGGGCGAAGAAATATTAGCTTTTCGTCAAAGAGTAGAGCTTTTAGAAAAAGACAACGCATCCAAGACCGAAGAATTGAAGAAATTGAAAGAGGAATTAGCTCGTCTTCAAGAGCGTATTGCTGTCATGGAAACAGAACAAGCTGAGGTTGCTACGGCTTATATCTTTGAAGCCGAACGTTGTGAGATTCTTTAGAAGGAACGGGAACAGATGCAGGCGGAACAGATTAAAGAAGCCAACCGTCGCCAGTCTGCCATCATTACTTTTGATGAACAGAATGTTACAATTGTAGCAGCAGAAAGAGTTAGAAAAACTCATGAAGAGAAACTGAATGTTGTTATAGATCGTATTAGGGAGCTGATAACTCCAAGCAAGTGAATCCTTTCTATTTTCACTTTCACTTGTATTCCATGTTTTGATTATGAAATGACAACAAATGAAAGTTCTTGATCTGACTTTTGGTTTTGCTGTTTTGATAATGATAGATTCATAGAAAATATGTTCAGAGGTAAATGATACATGACATATTTCAGTAGAATAGAATATACAAACGAACTTTGTAATTCTATCAGATGATATTAAACCAGAAATGATCTTAGTTTAATACTGATTGGAAAAAAATAGAATTCAGACATAAAAATATCTTTGAACTCAATTTTTCATGATCTTTGGACTCGGAAATCAAAAGACTAGATGAATGAACGGATTAACCGTCAGATTATAATGAACGGGCGAACCGCCAGATGGATGAACGGATGAATCGTCAGGCATTAATGAACGGACGAACCGTCAGATGAACGAATGAACCGTCAAGTATTAATCACTTTTTTCAAAACAGCCAATACAAACCATGTTGGAAGATAGAATGTTACAGTAGAAGTCCCCGATACTTGTATCGGAATCCCAAGAAGTTGTACTAGAAGAATCAGATCTCTTATCTTCGTCAGATTCAGGATCTTCATGGACAATATTGATAAAAGGAGTAGGAGCAATATAACCCAATCCGTATTTCGTCCTTCCATATTTCAGAGGAGGAATCCGAACAGGCATTTTTCTTCCTTTTCCATCATTGAGGCCAGTCCTGAAGTCATAGCCCATATTTTTGATGATGTCTTTAGATTGCTGACTATAGCGGCGTAGTTGCAGTCTTCCAGTATCATCATTTTTGCCATCATCTTCTAAATCAGAAGGACTTTGGGGCCCTTTGTAAAAGAATATTGGAATGTCTCCTGGCTTTCTGCTGGGAACTAGAAAGTATGAAGATTGTACTGGTTCTAGGGTTACATCTGTATGAACAGTCTGTACAACTCCTATGGTTGTTGTGTTCAAGTCATCTAACAGATGTAAATAACTATGAACATAATTGCACATATCAACGTACTGCAAAGATGGAGACTTTTCATTAAATGTAAAAGCAGCAATATTTATATTAGGAGAAGGCTGAGCCTTAGAGATTTTAGCCAAGTCAATGACTAAAGGAGGAGGAGAAGAAGAAGCTTTGTTTCGATTAAGATCGATAACAAATGGCTCAGAAGAGGTGAGCTCCCTTGAAGCTTGAGATGGAAGAGTAGTCCGCCCTCCAACTGGAATTAGCAGAGTATCCTGTTTCATATGAGAAGATACAGGAACTGTAGTACGTCCACTGACAGGAATGATCAGCATATTTTGAGTAGATGACTGAGGTAACGGAGAAATTCGTCCACTCACTGGAATGATGAAAGAACCTCCTCCAGAGGGTTTGGAAGATTGTTGCTGAGTAGCTCGACCTCTAATAGGGATTATTAAAGTCTCACTTTGTGCATCCTCTTTCTCCATAGCTTGTATGGCCCTTGTATACTCTTCTTTGTACATTCGGGAATCATTGAAATAAGCTTCAACCCCATGGAAGGGATTTATATTAGCAATTTCTTTTTGTACTCTTCTATTGCTATCAATGTATTTAAAACATTGATGAAGAGTAGAGGGCACCATATTATTTTCATGAAGAAAGGGCCTCCCCAGAAGAAGATTATAGGATCCCACGATCTCGATCACATAGAAAGTGACTTTAGATCTGAAATCGCCTATCTGAAGCTTTAGATGAATCTTCCCCAAAGGCTCACTTCGGCTTTGATTGAATTCCAAGATAGTAGTAACCGTCTTGGAGAGCTTGTGAAGAGGGATTTTTAGTTCATCCAACAAACTCTTTGGCATTATGCTTATAGCAGACCTTGGGTCAATGAGGATACGATCTATCTTCATCGTATCAATATAACCGGTGTAGTAGAGAGGCCAGTCATGTCGATTATCCTCCAATAACATGTCGTCTTGTGTAAAGGTGATATTTGGGATAATCTCCAGTACACTGTTGCAATGTAAGCAAGCGGCAGGTTCTGCATCTGGCTTCTTCAATTGTGCAAGACAAGAGTCAGCTTGAAGAAGTGCTTCACTTAACGTCTCCCGAGTTTCTTTAGAAAGATGTAGAAGTTCAAAGAGGGACATTCTAGCTGGAGTATTAGCAAGTTGAGCTAAAATATCGAAGTTGTAAGGCTTCTGAAGCCCAAGAGGAGGGGACTTCTTGATTGGTTTATCAAACTGAGCCTGTTGCTTGCCTTTCTCAAGAGCTGCGGGCTTGGGGAGAACAGGTTCAACTGGTGTAGTTGAAGGAACAGGCGCAGCAGATGATTCTTCTTCAGGAGGAACATTAGAAGCATCTTTAGCATCTGGGGGGATATCAGAAGTATCTTCAGGATTCTTAGAATAATCCTTTAGATAAGGTTTTCCTGTTCGAGTAGCACCAGCAAGTGCTTCTTCCTTTTCTTTTTGCTCTGTGTCAGAGGTAGATCCAAGAGAAGTCATATGACATGACTTAATCTTTCCAGCTTTCTTGGACTTTCGAAAAGTAGTCCTTTGAGGAGAAGAAGATTCAAAATCTGCCACTAGATTAGGATGAATCCACATGATTTCCCCAGTCTCCAAAGTGATTGGCACTAATCCTTCAGAATGTGGAGGAGGAATATTCACTATTTCAAGAGTTGCCTTGGGAATAGGAACAATTCTATTTTCAAGAAATTGAGGAGGAAAATCTCCGAATTGCATAGAGACGACATTAGAAGTGACAGTCTTCTCTTTTGGAGTAAGAGAGAGAGCTCCAGACTTAATCATATCTTGGATCTTTCCTTTTAGTACATAATATATACGAATTGTGTGACCCAGCATTCTGTGGTATGGACAGTATTTGGGATGATCTGTCTTACCAGCTTCATCAGGTTTCTTGATCTCAGGTAATTGTATTTTATTACCTTTGAGCAGACATTCAAAGATACCAAGGACATCGTCGTCGTCAAAAGAATATTCTTCTTTGGGGCGAGGTGTTCTTGATTGTTGAGTTGTAGAGGCAGGAGTTTGAACAGTTGATGCATCTTTGCTCTGAAGATTGACTTCAAGAGTTTCTTTTCCCTTGCGAGCATTATTTTTATTGTTAGCACCTTGACCTGTTTCTTTAGGAGTCATCTGCACTCCTAAACCTTTGAAGGTTTCAACACTAATTTCTGCGGCTTTGGCACTGACTATGAAGGAAGGCCAGTCTTGAAATTGGGTGGATCTTGTCCACATGCTGATGATTGACAACAAGTTTGATTTGTATGTGTCAATGGTGACAGCATCAGGAGTTCCAAGAGGCATCTTCAGAGCTTCTCTTCGAAACCGTTCAATGTAATCCTCTGTCATTTCATTATTCTTCTGCTTGATTCTAATAAGAGCAGACATAGTCATGTCATTGAGCCCTTCATAGAATCGTTCAAGAAACATCTGTTTGAAACCAGCAAATAAGGTAATGCACCCATCTGGAAGACTTCTATACCATTCATAAGCCGTTCCCTTGAGACATCCAATAAACACCCGAGTAAGGAGGGCATCACTTGGTTGCAGTTGATCAGTCATCACTTCAAAGTGATTAATAAACTAACTTGGAGAAGTGGTTCCATCATAGAATGAGATAGTAGGAGGCTTGTATTTGGGAGGATACGATACTTGCTTCCATTTTATCGGATAAGGCTGCTTGATGCCTAACCTTTGTAAACCATCCTTCTGTTTGAATGCCTCGAATTGAGTTTTGAGATTCCTCAATTCTTCAAAGACAATTCCAGAAGATTGTGGAGTTGTAGCTTGTAGAGAATAATTAGGAGGAGGAACAACATTGTAAGCACTACCCCCAGCTCCAGAGAGACTAGGATTTGGTTGAGCTGGTCCAGGAGTATTGGATTGTACTGCTGGAGGAACTTGTACTGGACTTATATCAGTATCAACTGGTATGGCATCTGGTACAGTCTGTCGATTTTGCAACTGAGCTGCCATGAGTTCATACATCGATTTCATTGTGTCAGCCATAGACTTCATTTGCTGTTCCAAAGAAGCAATTCTTTGATCCTGAGGAGTCACTGAAGAAGAAGGTTCATTGTTCAATTCAGTATTCCCATCCACCATATATGTTGTGACTGTACGAGGGATTATTGATGAATTAGTGGATGTTGTATGCTCTGAATCACTGCTTCGTGCATCAAAGTCATTTAGAGGAGAACTACCCCCAGTAGGAAGAGGTGGGAAGTTGGATTCTCCCAAGAACTCAGAATCATCTTCAGAGATCAGATTTCTTTGACTAGAGGCCCGGACTCTTGCTCTGGTGTTTCTATATACTCCATCTGGACTATCAACTCTACCTCCAGTATCCCGAGAGGTCATGTTAACAGAAGCAAACAAAGGCTCATCTTCATCAGGCATAGGTTCATACTGAATCCGATTGAAGACAGATTGTCGTTTAGTTTGACATCTGCATTGTATTGTGATTCTTGGCTGGAAGTCACATTCATGATCACCATGGTCTTGAACCATTGATTGACATCTGCACTGAATTATAACTCTTGGATAGAAGTCACATTCAGCATGGTCCTTTGACATAAAATTACTCCTTCTCTTCTGTTGAAGATGTTCTCGTAAATCTGTTTGTGAAGATTGAGGAGTATATTTCCTGTTCTTAGGTCTTGATGTCTCTTGATTATATAGAGAGTGACTAATATGAGCCACATAGTTTCTTGCATACTCTGCATCTGAATCTTTTATTTTCATATCCAATTGGTATAGTTTCTTAGCACCAGAAGTACTAAGTTTTGTTCTTAAATCAGTGGAAGATAACACATTAGTTTTGGAAACATGGAGTTTTCCTTCCATTGATCAAGATATTTGCAGAGAAGGAAGAGTTGAACCATCCCTTTGATTAGGAGTTGGTAACAGACCCTCTTTAATGGACAAATTCTATACCTAATTTGAAGAAGTCATAGAAGAAGACATTAAGGAATGTTTCTTCTTAGATTCATTCATGTTTTGAGACATAGAATGTCCAGAAGGAAGAGTAGTCAAAAGACCATCTCCTTTCCTTTGACTAACAAAATTGTCAGTCAAAGCTGTTCCTGAAGTAAAAACTACAGGAGCAGAAGAAACAACTAAAGAGTTATTCCTTTTCGAAGGGACTTTGTGTGGAAGACCACCCCCAGTTCCAGTAGAACTTGGTAAAGAAGAAGAGATAGCTAAGGAGCTATTCTTTTCGGATGAAATACACGCTGAAACAGACTTGGTTAAGGAACTAGTACTGTTAGCGTGACTTTTGAATTCAGAATTACACGTTGGAACAGATTTGGCTAAGGAGCCAGTATTGTCAGCGTGACTTTTAATTTTAGAAATACACGCTGGAACAGATTTGGCTAAGGAGCCAGTACTGTCAGCGTGACTTTTAATTTTAGAAATACACGCTGGAACAGATTTGGCTAAGGAGCCAGTACTGTCAGTGTGACTTTTAATTTTAGAAATACACGCTGGAATAGATTTGGCTAAGGAGCCAGTACTGTCAGCGTGATTTTTAGAGTTGAGATTGCACGTTGGAACAGATTTGGCTAAGGAGCCAGTACTGTCAGCGTGACTTTTGGGGTTGGAATTGCACGCTGGAACAGATTTGGCTAAGGAGCCAGTACTGTCAGCGTGACTTTTGGTTACTGTCTTCTTTGAGCACACAAGAGTGTGCGTACTTGCAGTGGAGTTCTTGCCAGTGTTAGGAGTAGACACTGTGGCAGAGACTTCACCATTGACTGCCAACTGATTCTTAGGGACATAGACAGAGTGTCCCTTCGACTTGGCAGTGATGATGGAGGCTGGAGTGGGCTTGCCACCCTTAGCCCGCTGCATTTCTTCATAAGCGAGTTGATCGAATTTGATCGTCATCACCTTCTTCGTCAAGTCGATTGACGAAGTATCGCATTGAGTTGTTGCCATCTCAGAAGAGGAGATGGTTTTCCCCAGCAGAGTCGCCAATTTGTTTTCCATAAAGAAATTCTCTTTATTTGTTGTGTTTCTGGGAAAATTACAACTGTAGGAATCCGATCTAGAAGACGATCGCTTTATCCCTTGGACTATGCGAAGAAGAAAAGCTCTCAAAATTTTGACAGTAGATATCAGTGTATCTGTACAATGAATGAGAAAAAGAACTCTATTTATAGAGTCAAAAATAATAACTGAAAAGATAACTGTCTTCACAGCCTGTGCCTAGTTAAAAAATCACGCAGGATTTAACATACGTAAGGTTGTGAGCAGTTACTGGACGTGGCCTGTAACTGTTGGACACATGGCAATCATGCATGGGTCGTATGCAAGTTACAGGACACGCAGGCGAGAGATCAGTGGCATGGCTGCCACGTACTCCAATTTGATGAAATCCATGCAGACTTGTTGAAGACGAAATCCACACAAACTCGGTGTAGAAAGCTTCAAAATCCATGCAAACTTGGGGCAGGAAACTTCAGGATCCACGCAGACTCGAGGCAAAAAGCTTCAAAATCCATGCAAACTTGAGGAAGAAAACTTCAGAATCCACACAAACTTGAGATGAAGATCACAAATACACGCAGACTTGAGATAGAACTACCAGCTGTCTTGATTCGGCGTGCCTCGACTGACACAAAATCTCTGACAGTGATTGCTTTTGTCAGTCGCATTAAATGACAAGAAACCCTTTTGGTACGCCAACTCGACGAAGGCTGAGTCTTGCTGAAGAAGATTTCGAAAGTCACGCAATAGACGGCTGTGATCTCTCGAATTCTATGCATACGTGGCATACGAAGAGACATACTTCGACTGTCGTGCTGTCAGTCATAATTACTCTCTGACAAATGATGAGCTGTCTCCCAGCGTGATTTGTAAGTATTTGTCTGGATCAACTGAGCGTGACTTTTGACTCTGCCCTGATCAACTCAGCGTGATTATTGGACTTGTTCTGATCAACTCAGCATGACTGTTATTTTTAAAGGCCTACACCTCTGAGTAGGAATACTCTACGTTTAAAAAAACCTTCCCACTTGCCATGTCCTCGTCACCTCTGAGCAAGTATGTCGGCCCCCCTTCATCCTATTATCCGTGCCCTAAAACCAGGGTGCGCCAAGAATAATAGGCCCACAAATGTCCTCAGCTAAGCTTCTTAGCACAAACCTACCATCTCATCATGCCCCAGGAGCCCAGCTACTCTACGGCATTCCTTTTCCCAATATCAAAAGCACCCATGACCACTTTGCCATGGCCGCTTCAGGTATCCTGACCAAAACTTGTTATCTGTACCTAAAACCAAGGTATACCATGGATAACAGGTCTACAAATATATCCCCTATGCGGGGGAAAACATCACCGCAATATCACAGACACAACAAACAATACAAATGAAGGGTAGAATTGAAAGTACCCTTTATTTGAAGGAAGAAAAAAGTATTACATAGTTTCGGAATCATGTCCTCTTCAGAAAGAAAAGAAAACAGAAACAAGACAAGAAGAAAAGCCGACTATATTTCAGCATCACTCAATTCTAGGAGGCGATTTCTTACCAAGGTGGTCCTCCGCTCAATCCGTTGCCGAGCGCGGCGCTCGGCCTCCTGGAATAAACGCTCCTCATTCTCCAAGCCCAAGAATGCTTGAAGCTCATCCTCCAATTTCTTCAAGGCAGTCTCCAGGTCAGTCGAAGCTTGAGTAACCCTGTCAGCCTCCTGGACAATCAGTTCCCGGTCATTGCGGGTAGTCTCGAGTTCAGACTCCAAAAAAGCCAACTTCTTCTGAAGCACAAGGATCTGCTCCCGTGTCTCAGTAATCTCACGAGAGACAGACTCCTCCCGAGCTACAACGTTTTTGGTCGCATAACTCAATTGATCATACCGATCAGCCAAGTCACTGAGATCCTTCAGCGCGCCCGGTCTGGTCTTATCTCGAGCCGCTCTGGTCCTCTCTATAACAGCAATAAGGGAATTTTGCTCCTCGTATATGACAGCAGGCAGATCAGCCTGCCGCGATACTCGAAGCTCGGACACCAGCTGATCAACTTCCAGCAATTTTGCCTCCAGAAGCGAAGCCATCCCTGCATCATCAGGAAGATCCCTAAGGATGTTTATTTAACCATGGACGCATTGTCGGGTCAAGATAAAAGAGGTCCCTCTGTTTATAGCGGCCTCGATTCCCCTCTTCAAATGATGATGAAAACTGGCAACCACGTCCTGTAATGCATCACTCAAAATTTCAGCAGAGGAGGGCGTCAGGGGAAGCCGGAGCGGCAATGTCGGAGGAGTAACGCTAGAGTTCGCCATTGGGGGGACGGAGTCCGAGAAGAACGATGCATGAATAGCGGCCAACTCGTCTTCCGCCACCCGGAGAGCTTGGATGCTCGGCAGGGAAGAAAGGTCGACTCTCGAAGCCGTCGGAACAGAGGATGACGCAAGGACCATCGTCCCCTGCCCCGACTGCCCCGAGAATTGGCCCGTGAGACTCGGGCCCCCAGAAGACCCCACAAAATGAGTCGGGCAGTGAGGAGGCACACCCCTTTCCACCGAGGCCCCTTCGGTTGGGGTTGTCTCAGCGACGTCCATCCTCGGCATGGGAGGGATAGGACCTGAATGTCCAGAATAACAATCAATCGACGTAACCCGAAGGACATGATGATAGAGTAGATAGGCTTCCTCACGGGTTAAGATTCGGCTAATCTTACCAGGGGAGGGGCATAAAGGCCGTGGCTCTTCCACAACTGGCATAGTCCCCTCACCCGCGATCCCTGAGTTAAGCTCAGTCACATCCCCTGCCTCCGTCACCTTGAAGGGGGATACAGATTGATCTGCATTCTCTTGAATAGGAGCAGGCTCATGGGAGTCTCCGTCATTCTGGATCACCACCTCGATATCCTGAAGCTCTTCTCCTTCTCCCGACACCTAAAAGAGGGGACGAAGATAGTCAGGATTAAAACTCGAAGAAAAGGAGGGGGAAGGGATCAAGAGCAGTTTTGTTACCTCTGACGCAGGGTTGACTTCTCCGCCACCCTCGTTTATGGCTAGCGGACGGTGCCTAGTCGCAACTAGCTTCCGAGATCGAGAAACACTGCCTGTAGGAGAAACTTGCCTACTACGCTTCGGAATAGGACCAGGCGCAACCAGAGACTGGTCCTTCAGCACCTCGTCTGACAAAACATGCGACTGACCCACCTCTGCGCCTACCGCTGGAAGGATAGAGTCATCTTTACCACAATTATTGTCGTCGCCACCCTCAACAGCGAAATCCAAATCTGGCACTTCGCCTCTAGTCTTCCTTTTCTTGGCCTCTTGGGAGCCTTCCTCCAGGCCGGTACCAACAATAAAACTGGTACCCGGGTTAAAACCGACTGGGGGCTTGCTCGCCATGACATGATACAGCACTGCCATATACAAGATCTCCACCGAATCCTTGATGACAGGAACCGAGAAAATAGTGCGAGTATGGAACGAATCATAATATTGCCAGGCCCTGATACCATCAAGAAGACTACCCTCATGACCCAGACCAGAACTGGGGCTGTCCAGACAAAGTTGGCTGTATCCAAACTGCCGGGCAAACCTGCTAGGCAGATAGGGCTCCAGAAAAATAGCATTGCGGTTACGGTACACTAGATATGCGGGGCGAATATTACGCAACCATAAGAGCATCTGGCCATCCAAAAGCTGAGGGGGCGCGATACCGTTGATATGTACAGCGTCTATGTCCCTGGCAGTAAAACGAGGAACGGATACGAATATATGATACTTATCTGCCCTCGCTAATGCCATCCGGCAAGCCCGCATGGTTTCACATTCCCAAGACTCGTCACGATAGCGAAAGATAAGTGCGTCATCGTCAGTCACACCGTCTTCAGAACCCGGCCTCATCAAGGACGAGTAATGTATCAGCAGCCACCCCATCAAATAGTGATAAGGCAACTCAGTTCGTTCAAAATCCTTGGTCACGTCGCGAGCAATAATTTTGGATGTAAAAGTACGTAGGCCACGGTGTATGCCGCACACCGTGGTCGGGAGGAGGGCTAGCCTGATTCGGAAAACTAACTTCACAGCCGGAAGGATGAAATTACAACTAATTCTCTCAATGGAACCAGCTCCTCCCGAGACTACACAGTTTCGTAGCCAGATCATCAAAAATCCCGCCAGAAGTGCTTTCACAGACAGCTCCTGAGTATCCTGATAAAAGTAATCAAAAGTATCAGTCTGGTTCCCGAACCTATCGCTGGTAATGGCCATTCCCTTAGCAGACAACACCGAGTCCTCAACCGCTTCCCGAGGTCGAGGGCGACGAGAGGTGACTCTACCTAAGGCATCTGTCGAGAAAAGGTAGTGCACCCAATCTTTGGTAAAGGGAGCATTCCCTTTCATGCTACTATCCTTTCGGGTCATCTGGTAACAGGTGTTATAATGGCACAATATCTCCTAGTAAAGGGCCGTAAAGCTAGGATACCGTCGTTCCAGATCTTCGAGTTCCTCATTAGTGGGAGTATACGCTTCAAACGCTTCGTCCCCCCAAGGAAGCTTGGAGATCGCGTGCATCTCATGGAGCGCGAGTCCCATCTCCCCCATAGGTGTGTAAAAGGTCCCCGTACGGCAATTGTACATTTCCAGCAGGGACATGAACAACTTCTTGTTGATGGACAAGCCATGACTGGTACCTCGGATAGCGTGGTATAGGCCAATCTCGCACAAAAAGGCCTCATACTTCTGTAAAATCCAAGTAGACAAATTGATCCACGAAGGAACATAGTGTACCCAACCAGGGAACATCAACCGACCAACGGGATAGGAGCCTTTCCGAGCAAGCTGATTTATAAAAGTGTCGGCGGTAGAAAAGGAGAAATTAGGGCCCGCCACATTCAAGAAAGAGCCTGGGACTAACCCCGTCACAGAACAACTAGTGTGCACTTTGCCAGCGATAACGGACTTCATATGGTTATTATAATGGATGTTCCCCACAAACATCCTACCTCTGGTAGGGGTTAAAGTCTCCCCCATCTTTCGATCCAACGGGAGCATATTAAACCAGGATAGCGGGAAGTGTCGCTCCATTTGAGGGATGCGAATCACCATCCCGTTAGAAACAAAGTTCCAGTCCTCCGACACCTCCAGGACATGATCGTTCTCCACGGTTAAGGCGTCTCCAAAAAAGAACGTAGACTTCAAATACTCTCCTTCAAACTTCCCAGAGTTCATCATAGCATTAAGGAAGTGAAAAGACTGATTCTTGATGGCGTTCAATCTAACCGTAGGCTCATCGCTCGAAAACTGGTCAACCATATGCTGGACAATATGGTCATACCTATAGCCGAGAGCGGCTTGGGCGCTACCCACCAAGAGTTCTCTAGCGGCGTTAACCGGCAGGTTCACTGAAGAACAAACAGAGAAAAGTAAGTTAAACAAAGGGATAAAACAAGAGAGAGCCGATTAGGGGTTCTCGAACTCCATGCGGTTCAAGAAAATATCCATGCGGCCCCATGAAGCTCTCAAGAATCTCATGCGGCTCAGTACAAGAAACGGTCTATGCGGTTTAGCGTTACTTATGCGGCTTCGCCAGCAAGGTATGCATACAGACGCAGTAGTTCTTTTATGTGGCTCGCAGCTCAACCATAGGGCGAACGTGCAATTAAAGGCTCGTGCATAAAGTATGCAACATAACCATGGCGGTTGGGGGTTCTTTAAACTTATGCATTGTCCTTACCAATAATGGGGGGTGAACGTCAGGATGAACTTCGGGTACGACGACGGGCGGAGTAGCAGCAGCAGCCGTGGTAGGAGTGGAGGCCGCCTTCTTGCCCTTTACTGCCACGGTCTTCTTGGGAGCCATTAATTATCAAAAAGAGGAGAAGAGCGATCGAGATAGGGAAAGTATGAGGAAGAAGAAGGAAGATGAAGAAATCTTCTCTCCCTTCAAACCCTTCCTATTTATAGGAAAACAAGAAAAGGAGGACACGTGGGTCAATGACCGATTCATGAAGAGCGCAACCGACTCCTTGAGTTTTGCCTCCAAGATTCACCAAGGGCGTCAAATCCGAAAGATTTAATGAGCTGACTCTTGGGATTCCCTCCTACAAAGATGGCGCTGAAACAAATTTGAGGTAATTAAAGACCTGCACACGTGGCAAGCAGCTATACGGCTGAACAGTCTTCTGCGGCTAAGTCACTTATGCGGCTGAATAATTCATGCGGCCAAGATCTCTATGCGGACAGAATTCCATATGCGGCTAGAGTAACACGGCCATGCTTCTTATTTAAAGTATTTCAATTTTACAAATTGAAAACTTTGAAGGGGGTCCTGTAGAAGCATGGAAAATATTAAAGAGAATGACTCATGCGGCCAGGAAAGACCCATGCGGCTCAGAAAACACATACGGCTCAGGGAGTCATGCGGCATAGGAAGCTATGCGGCTCAGGGCATTCCATGCGGCTCAGAAGACACGTGGCCTGATAGTGCTCCCCTCCACCCACGCTACATTAATTACTATGACGGCTGACCCCTCTGAAAAATTGACAAGCCCTAACACCAAAGGCAGGTAATTATGGATCTGCCATAATGATGAATCTCTAGAAAAGAGGAAGGAAATCTCTGACACAAATCCCCCCGAGAGCCATAAAAATGCCACGTGGCCTTGCCACGTGGGCATTCGTATGCGGCTCGCTTCTCATGCGGCTCAGAATAAAACCTATGCGGCTCAGTCCATATGAGCCTCATGCGGCCCGGGCAAAGGACTTCCTATGCGGCTCAGAGTGAACCCATCTTATGCGGCTCAGGCCATGTAAGGCTCATGCGGCCCGAGCGAGGACTTCTCATGCGGCCCAGGCGGAAATGTACCTATGCGGACCACAAGAGTTACCCCCCTGTGGTTCAAGGACTCACGTGAGAGCCACTGCCCACGCAACCCTGATACGTGGGATTAACCGTATGCGGCTCACATTCATATGCGGCTCATTAGTCATGCGGTCCAAACCCCCCAGCAGCCCCCAGGACACGTGTCCTAAATCGATTAATTCCTCAAATTCGCTGCCATTTAAGATTGGGACAAATTCTAATAAATCTGGGACACGTGGCAGAAGAATAGGTCTAATTTATTCGCAGATATCAGAAAATTATTATAAAGAAGAATTATTTCAATCAACATTAATTGCTCATAGGATTTGGTGTAATCTGCACCTAATGGCCCAGATTCATGATCATCAAAACAAATGGCCAGGATGGACCAATCCCCAAGCCGCCGCCATCTCCAAAAGCTAATCATTGACAACCCTAATGATCAGATTCCCCTATTATAAATAGCAAGGTGCCGTTCCCTTGTAAAGGGGATTCTTTGAGAAAAAAATACGTGTATACAGAGATACTCCCCAATAGTCAGAAAATAAAAAGAATACACAGAGAGAGGGAGAAGCCAGAAGAGCAATAGAGGAGTAAGAAGAGCATTTCTTCGTCAACGCCAATCATCTTTTCAAGGAGCCAAGGCTGCATACCGATCGTCCAAGGAGTAAGGCAGGGCTGCCGTCGCCTTCCCGAGCCTCTATCGTCACCCCCCAGAATCTAAAATAAATAATTGTACTTAGACTGCTGTACCTAGGTTTTTGTCCCTAGGCTTTCTTTGTACAAGCGAGTTTGTAACGTGAAGTAAAAGTTCGGTCCTCCGATAATTGTTCTGTTCTTTTATATTTCATGGCAAACAGCAGTGACTCCCATCTATACAACTTATACGTTATTTCGGAGTACTGGAGTACTTTGGTATACGTAGCTGGCCTGGTCCGTCCCTACTTGCCAATATTCTGGTTCTGGGACGTGTCATAGGTTTTAGTGGTGGTCCATGCAGGTCTGATTTATCAGATATGTGGGGGTTGCTGGTAATTATCTTAGTCATACATTCTTCTCCATTGTCACCCTTCATATTACTCTTTACCTTGATATTTGATCTGATATCTGCCTTGATCGTTGATCTTTTCTGTTCCCTCGACCTGATTCTTGTGTCCTTAAACTTTTAGGGGCTCTGTTCCTAGTCCTTCCGATCAGCTTATTCGGGTTCCAGCTATGGCGGGTCAGCTTTCGTCTGTTCCACCAGCTCAGGAGGCTCAGCCTCAGCATTCAGGAGCAGAGTCTAGAATAGACCGGAAGGCAGAGTCGCCAGTTCCACCAGTTCAGCCAAAGCAGCCAGAGGATGTTGTTCGAGTACTGGTGGATGTTTTGAGAGATTTTATGGCATCACAGTAGCGTCAGAGCGATGTTCTCACCCATTCTGTGTAGTCGGCTTTGGAGAGGGGTGGTGCTCAGGTCTACAATTCTGCGATTAGCTTCAGACGTCTTCATCCCCCGTACTTCTATGGTACAGAGGATGCGATTGCGTCTGTTGCGTGGCTTTAGGATACTGAGGCCATTATGGAGGCAGCAGGGATTCCGGCTAGGGAGCGTGCGGCAGTTGTCAGGTTGCAACTCTTAGATTTGGCCCGCGACTGGTGGGCGGCTCATGAGGTGTCTCTAGTGACGCCGATAGCTTGGGCGAATTTTAGCGAGAGGTTCCAGACTCGCTATTTTGATGCGGTGCCACGTTATGATCTACAATAGAGGTTCATTGGCTTGCGGCAGATGAGAAGGACCGTCGACGGCTATGCGGCGGAGTTTAGCAGGCTCAGTCGGTTTACCCCTTCCTTAGTGGCAACCGAGTTGGAATTTTTAAAGTGAAGCTGAAATTTTCTCGTTATATATAGTAGTATAGATAATTTTAGTGGATAAATATATGCATGCAAGGGTATATTTGTAAAAAAAATTCGTTGAAGGAACTTTTCGTATATAGTAGTATAGATAAGGCTATCTCACGGTGGCAGCACACCTCATCTCACGTGTTCATCGTGATCAAAACACATTACTCTCGTTAATTTGATCTCACATGTTCGTCGTGATCAAAACACATTACTCACGTTAATTTGATATTGTATGATGTCTTAATTTTTGGTCATTAGTATGTCCTTTAATTAATTTATTTCCTCCATCTCTTTTCTCTCTATATAAAATGATTGGGACATGCGGCTAAGTAGTATTTTTCCAGTTACCGAAGCAAGAGATCAAATTAAATTTTATGATAGAGTTCAAGTCGATGAGAGTAAGAAATTGCTAGGAATTTGGCATGCTAATTGCTTGGCATGGGAGACCCAAAGGAAATGTAGACCTTCTTATTGCGATTATAAGTTAAAAAATCGGATATTTCCGAAAGCCTTTATAATTCGTCAATAATTATTGTATACTTATCATCAATAATTATGGTGCTAGTAAAATCTAACAATTGAAAGTAAAAAATATGGCATGAAGTTACCATATGACAGCAATAACGATGTGGACCTTGTTGAAATTGAAGTTGGTGGAGAGGACAGAGGATGTTATTTCAATCCGTATTTTAGAAAGTAAAAAATAAAATTATGATTGCGATCGAGATTTGAATTTGGTTCAATGTTCTTAAGACAATATTTTTCTGCAAATGTGCTCGCGGTTGAATGACTATTTAGTCTTCCAAGATACAACAGAACTCCTCCTTTAATAATATCACTTCAAACTGCAGCATCTGGATGAAACAATCAAGATAGTCTATCTCTCTCGAACTAAATACTTAATGAATGAATTAAATACTAACAGGACTGTGCATTTTATAAATGATGAAGAGACGAAAAATGTGAATATACACAATATTTGGAAGGGACACACCGTTTGGAAATGATACAGACTTTTAAATAGACAAAACCTTTGAAAATTATTTATTCACTTAGAATATTTTCATCTGGATGACGAAGAAAAGCTAAAAATTTGTACATGAAAATCAAACGATAGGCGTAATTGAGAAAATTAATTAAAAAATCTCAAAAGAAAATACCAAGCTCAAACTCTTTACCAAATACATTATGTAGTTTATTTTAACAATAATGCTAAGGGGGACATCAAAATATTATCATATTTTGCTAATCATGTCATATGACCACATATATTTTGTGTCATTAATCTGAGGGTCCCACATGATCAACACATATGCTGCCATATCACATGGTCAATAAATATGATCAGTATCCTTATAGTATTGCCCTTATTTTAAATAGAAACAAGAAACATTAAACAAATAAACATTAAAAAAATTACATACACTAGTGGCAATTTTATCAAATCTAAATCTAAACAAATAAACCTAAAAAAAATTGTTGGAATTGGTTCGACTCAAATTGATTGTCCAATTGTTTGTCCAACATCACATGGATCTAGGGTTGTATAATGGCCGACCTGATACAAAAGAAAAGAAGGTCAAGAGTGTAGCAGCTGAAACTACACTACATAATGAAATTGATTAACCTAAGAATTTGTGATAAATTTAAGACCCACCAAAGCCTAACCCAATCGTAATTTTCGAAAACCATATTTAACTGCAAACCGTGTAATGTCAAACCAAACTGACAATCTCATAACCTGCTTACTTGACCAAACTGTATTTATAATTCGAATAATTTGACCGTTAAGAAAATGTACATATAGTGGTAGGACAGGCTCTGAGCTCATGAAGACTGGGACTAACTTTCAAAATAGATCCTCATATATAACATAAAAAATATTAAAAAACTAAAAAAAATTACTACCAAGAATTGAATTAAGGAACTTTAGTATACAAATCTAGCGTACTAACCACCACACCATAATAAATTTTGTGTAAAAGAAGGCCTATGATACTAGTTCTGTTTTACATACAAAATTATTTTCATATTTATATGTGAAGTATTTTTTTTGGCCCTCACGATCCGTGGGTCCTGGACGATCGTCCTGACTGTTCTGGACCAGGGCTGACCTTGATTTAGGATTATTAGGTAGATACATATATGGAGATAGCATGGTTGTAATGTATTATGTAATTTAAACCTCAAACGGAATAGCATAATTGTAAAGCAAAAGGGAACTAGTCATCTCTATGTGTTGGGTGGTGGAGATGAAAAATTATATAAAGTCATCCAACCGGTCTAGCCAGACCAATGATACATGTATCTCCAAATTTACAAGTCTTATGTTTATTTCTTAATTTTATTCCTACGAACTATGTGTTCTATTTTTGCAGTGGGTAATTTTTTTTTTAATTAGTTAGACTTGAAAAAACAATAAGGTCATGTTTGATTTGCATAATCAGAATATTGGAAAAGAAAAATCATTTCTTTTATGTAGTTGGATGTCAAAGAAAATAAGTAAAAAAAATTAATTTCCGAAGATGAGGTAGAGGGGGGGGGGGGGGGGGGGGGGGGGAGGGGCTACCGTTTTTTTTTTTTGGCTTTTTCAAATACCAAAAGAAAAAATGATTGGAATAAAAAAAATGATTGGAATTTTTTTTTAAATAATAAAAAGAAAAAAATGATTTTCTTTTCTTTTATTTTCTTTCTGCAAGCAAACGAGACCAGAAGTTACACACGTGAATAAGTGCTCTTATTCTAAATATCCTACTCGATACTTGACAGGTCGGGACTGTTAATGTCATACCTACGAGGCCACTGTTAATGTTATACCTACTAGGCCAAAAAGCCCAAAGAATGGGCTGAAATTGCTCTCCTCGACATATATAAAACATGTAGTATTTTGTCACTATTCCAAGGATGTGACAATTTAGTAGATAAGTAAAGATGACGATCACAGCAACAATGTAAAAAAAAAAATTGGCAGTCATAGATATGCAGAAAATTATCAAAGTGTAATGCACATATCTTTTGTAATAATTTAATAATACTAGTTTCATTTACATTGCTCAAGTTTCAGTTTGGAGAATAGTTTTGACACCAAAACGTTGGCTTGCCAATTAAAAACCATGTACATAAATTTTGATATTTATGCCACCGTTATTATAAAGCTTCTTTTTAAACAAACTACTACCTGAGAGTTTTCAACTGTTAATGTTGGTGTTTTACCTTTGTGACTAGTAAAATAGTCTCACATTGCTCACACCAAAGAGTGAGTATCTCAATATAAAATTTTACTTGTATTTAGATGATCACATGGGGTGTGACGGGACACATGGGTGCCATGTAGGATTATTTTTCTAGTGAAAAAAAGGATTAACTCCTTCCAAAGGAAGCATTTATGTTTTTTGTCATGCTCCTGGGATTATTTTCTTAGGAGCTAAGTCCCGAAGTGACTTAGTGGCTCGAACTCGGGCACAAAGTGGTGCTTTGTAGAGCTTTACGCGTGACTGCGTTGCTGCATCGTTGCGCGTGCAGGCGTATGGGCACAAGGGCGTTGTTTGCGCATAATCAGACTGATTGGAAGATTTGAGTGGTTATGGAGAGATTGAATAATAATAATGTAGAAGCATGAAAAATACAAGACTATGTACCCCACATGAAGAAGAATACTATGCGTCCACATAACCAAAGGGGAGCTATGCGCCGACATAAACAAAGGGAGGCTATGCGCCCACATGATCGAAGAGGGGCTATGCGCCCACATCATTTTCATGCAGATCAAACATGCACCCAAGTGTGGATGCATAAACTTACTCCCACACTATGCGCCCAAGGCAGCAGATCCCTACAACTCAGTCAACATCCACGATCAGTCGTGCACCGAAGCATGCGGCCACGTCAGTCTCCACGAGCAATCGTGTACCGAAGCATGAGGCCACGTCAACTCCACGTCAACCCCACGATCTACCCACGATCATCCAGTGTCCATGCGCCTACACCCTATGCGCCCAAAGGGGTGTTATGCGCCCATAGTAAAATTAGTGTATTTTCCACCTGTGGGTGAATAACAGTCATTTCAGTGCAAAATGACTATAAATAGAGGGCGTCTCCCTCTACAAAAATACACAGAACGGAGAGCATTTCAAGAGCCAAATTGCTGCCCTTCTTGCCAGTGAGCCGAGAGTTAGCAATTTTCTTAGGTTTTCTTCCACTTTTGTAAATCGGAGTGTCAACGGAGTAAAGGAGCAACTGCCGCTCGATCTCCATCATCCCATTTCCCAGAATTCTTTTTGTACTAGGATTCTCAGTGCAGGATCTCTCAGACGTACTCGATTTATGGTGCCTTGTGCCAATAAGAAAAGACAGCGTTTCTTTTTTTGTGTCCACAAAAATGGCGACTCTGCTGTGGACTACCTTTTCCTCTGACGAGAAGGTGGTGACGCAATCTGATCCGATAAAGTGGGAAGCACTCAGAAGATGTTGATCGTGAAGTTCGATCAACAGGCATTCGAAGAGATGCTCTCGAGGGACGGCTCTACTTCCTCAAAATCATCGAAGCAAAACAAGTCCCGTAAGACTTGGCTTCCGAAGGCTTGCGCTGCATATCCTGCCAGTGTCGTAGAAGATTTGCAACCGAAGGGGAACTCCGTCATGGGGGCGCATAACCCTTCCACAGGAGCTCCCAATGCGAAGAAGGCGCATACCGTTCCGGGCTCTACTAGCCCAGCGACTTCCCTCTTGTGCAATCAACAACATAGTGTTCAACACTCGAAACTTGGCAAAGAAAAATACTACGATGCCAAGAATCGAAGTGTTCGATGCTCTGGACAAACTCAGCGAGGCTCGCAAACGAAGAAGGCAAAACTGGAAGAAAACATCGCTGTTTCTAAAGCATGCGCCCAAGGCAGTATGTGGGCGCATAACTTTGGCCAGAGGACTTCTGTCTTCGATAGGCTATGCGCCCAGGGCCATGCGCCCAGGCTTTAATGACCCATTCTATGCGCCCACATCCAGGAGGGCCATGCATGCTGCCAGGACTTCAGAAAAGCATGCGCCCAAGGGCATGCTCCAGGGTCTATGCACCCACAGAAAAAAGACAGACCCCACCGCATATAGCACGGGACTGTCTTCAAGGTCATCACGAAACTTAGGTGCGGGGGTTGCCCCTGCACATGAATTAAGTCCGGATGCGCCAACTCCCCTTACGAACCCATATACAAAGCTCGGCGATGCATGTGACATGGGTTTTAAGGCAAAACTTCCTTCCGTCGATTTACGCGACATGATAAAACAAAAGCGTAAAGCGAAGGAGGATACTGCAATTCATGGCGTACATCCGTGCACCAGTATTGTCATCAACTGTTGCTGCTCCAAAGCAACAAAGGTGCCTCCAAGGCAGTCTGTGTTTCGACGACTGCAGCACTGTGATGATGAAAAGCTGCTATGTGTTTCATACAACATAGCTTCATGGGGTCCTCCTTACGGGAGCCCCAATCAAAGAAGGTGGACCACTAACCCAACTTTTTCTCTCAGTTCTGCGAACAGAAGAAGAAGAAGAAGTCTGCCAACAAATAGCCAGCGAGCTGTTACATCTGAAGGAGTCTATATGGGTACTCGGTCAAGGACGAGTTTTCGTATAGATGACGAGGACTCCCAAGCTGGGGGTGATGATCCTTCAGCTGGGGTAGTATTCCCTCATAATCTGAAGCAGATGACCTTTACACCGGGGGTAGCCTTCCAGATGACGGGGGTAGCCTTCCAGATGACGATGATCTCTTCGAGTCCGACGGTGACTATCTACCTCCCCTGCCTGAAGACGAGGGTCTTTTCAACTCAGAAACAGACAATATCAGCACCAGTTGTACTGTGTCCTCTATTCATCCTCGCATGTTATCTGTATACATGGTGGATGGAGAGAGACTTGAAGAAGCCAGTGATCAGACCAACAAGCGGCTAGAGAGTCTTAAAACGGTATTTGCCAAGATCACTGATATGCTTACCAGTATCATGGCAGTCCAAACTACTGGGACTATTCCTCCACCTCAACCGAACGTCGCAGCACACGCTAGTTCGGCTCATAGCAACAACCCTCCTTCACTACAAAATGAGTATTATTCCGTTGCGCCTCCTCCAAATCTCGTAAATGCTGGGGGTGGTCATTCGCCAACGACGCTTAACATTTGTACAACAACCGTTTCTCAACATCTGCTCAATCAGCATGATGCAATTGATTCTCTTGTTGCCCATCTCGATACCATCTCACACAAAGACGAGCTTCAGAAGATGGGGATATCTCAACCTTATCCTCCTGAATGGGAGAATGCTAATTGCCCTCCTAACTACAAGCCACTGACGCTAAATTCATTTGACGAGTTGACTTCTTCTCGCCAACACATGACATACTTCAACACGCAGATTCTGCACTTACCAAGGGACGATCCGTTCTTGTCAAAGCTATTTATCAGCACCTTGCAGGGGGTAGCATTTGAATGGTTCTGCAGTCTGCCTGATGGTTGTATTAATTCCTTTAAAGACTTGGAGAGGTTATTCCTCAACAGGTTTTATGAGAGTGGCATGCATGTTAGTATATCCACCCTCATCGAGACCAAGCAAAGGAGGACTGAGTCTGTTATTGCTTTCTTCGAATGCTTCAGGCGACTAGTATTGAAAATGCCCTTCGGTATACCAGACTCAAAGCTTATGAATACTTGTCGACATAACTTTCTTCCTACAGTGAAGTTCTGTCTGGGTATACATAAGTATGATACATTGCCCGCTTTCATCGGGGCTGCTGATGCTGCCAAAAATGATGTCCCTAATCTAGAATTACTGGGGTTGAAGACACCCAAATCTGAAGACAAAAGCAAGCACCCCCAAACTATCCCTGTCCGTGGGGGTAAAGGAAAAGAAGTCTTGAAGGTCGACACTTCCAAGGGAGCTTCCAATTCTCTGGGCGCTCCTGACAAACCCAATGAGACTTTCTCCTTGGACGAAGATGATGTTATTATCATTTTTCACACATTAATGAAGGGTAATAAACTGACATTACCTCCACCACGACGTCCTGTAGTGGCGAACCAACTCAATGATCCCAAGTACTGCCTTTATCATCAGTACGTGCACCACTCTACCAAGGATTGCATCGTCCTGAAGAAGAAGATACAACATCTTATCGATAGCCAAGTTATCAACCTCGAAGCTGAAGACAAGGTTGTATCTTCTAACATGATCTCTCTTCAATTTGGTGATTTTCCTCCCACAGAAGTCCCAAACGGCGTAGTCCTAATCCCCAAGGCAGTAATGAAAGTCGTCAACCTGCCGCCAGCTTGCGACTCAACATCAACGTTGGTGCCACTCACGACAGAACGTGGTAAGATCATGTGGGTCCATCCAGACCTTGTGCAAGAAATGATGCAGGGGGTAGTGTCTTCCAAAGCAAAGAGGGGCAAGAAATACAAATCATGCCATATGGTGTCTTCTCCTATTTACGAAGTTCTATCTGGCGAGACGCGATCTGGAAAAACTTACCTACGGACTTATGACCCCGCATAAGAAGATACAGTGCCTTCTCAGGCTCATGCTGCCCCCACAAGTTCAGAAGCTGGTCCATCTAAGTCCTCAACTACCGACAAAGCTAAGCAGAAGGAGACGCTATTTGACAAGTTTCTGAAGGCACCAACTCCCGAAGGCATGGAACGGCCTTACAACTTTGACATACTGGAACTGCTGGCCAATACCCCTGCCAGGTTGTCTTTGTTCAATCTACTGCGACTCTCCAAAGAGACGCAAAAAGCTTTAAGTGAGGCATTACTACATGTCGACTCTTATCTTGCTGAAGTCAAAGCCCCCGCTGAAGATCCCGTCTCCTGTCCTCACTGTCATAACACTATGGAAGTGGTGCCCAACATCACCTTTTCACAAGAGGATATGCAACTAAAAAACAATCGTCATGATAGACCTCTGTACTATACATGATATATCGGGACGATTAAGGTGGATCGAATGCATATCGATCCAGATTCCTCCCTCAGCATCATCCCTAGAAATTTACTCCAAATTCTAGGGATCCCTCTGCACAAGCTGTCTGCAACCAATACAACTATTATGGCTTTCAATGCTGGGAGAAGCCATCCGTCGGGCAAGATCCGCCTCAAGTGCCAGATTGGTGATCTCCAAACAGAGGTTTCTTGCTATGTAATCGACGCCAATGTGTTATACAATGTCTTGTTGGGACATTCGTGGATACACGAGAACATAATCGTTCCTTCTACCCTTCACCAGTGCTTCAAGTACGTCAACTGTGATGGCATCGTGAAGATGGAGTTTGCCGATGTCGATCCTTATAAGGGTATTGAAGCCTACTATAGAGATTTGGTACTTTATCAATCTCAGCCTCCCAAGGATGACGACAACGAAGCTGACGATAAAGCTGAAGTCAATTCATCCGCCAGTGACGCTCCCCTGGTTATCCGAATCAAAGGACGTACTACTCCAAAAGGTACTCCAAAGCCTCTCACAATCTGGGTCAAAAAGAAGAATCCTGATATTGTCAAACCATTGACCATCACTCTCCGTAAAATGACACGGGTGGAACCTGCTAAAGTCCGTCCTCCCAATCCTGACGAGTTACCCTATGTGGTGAACTTGACCAAGTCTGTGGCTCCTGTTCCGGACAATGATCCCCTCAATGAGTATATCAATACTCAAAAATAATGTACCTTCAGTGGATGATGTTATCCCTGAAGAAGAACTTGCATATCTTCTAAGTAAAAGTTTATCTTTGAATTACTCTGATGTCTACCAATCTATAAACCAGTACATAGATACGATATATGCCCTAGAGCATGGCTTAGGACCACATCTCTGCATGCCGGTCACGATGCCTCGTCTATGGGAAAAAGTCTGGCCAGAATATATCCACTACTTTATCGTTCCAGCTAGAAAAAATGTGAAGAATTGATCATCTTCGGTCGAATAATTGGCGAAAGAAAGTTCGTTCTGGACTTTACTACTCCCAATAACAACACTGAACCTGACTATGATTCTGGAAAAATACAACTTTACCGATATAGTTGGCAGGCCAAGAATATCATCCAGAACATGGGATATGATATAAGAAGCGACCAAGGACTAAACTACGGTCAAGGGCGACGATTGCCAATACGTCACTTTGCTCCTTCCGGCAAACCCGAGAACTATTATCAACAAAACGGTGTTGGTTTGGGTTACGTTACTCCTTCAAAACTCCTGAAGGATCAGACGTCGAAGTGGATCGTTGTTCTCATTCTTCTGATTCCTGCCTCTGGGATTCAGACTCCAATATTGGAGACATGTTCAAAGCAACTTTGTCCGTCAACATGGTGTCAGTTGACCAAATTGCAGAAGTTGTCCAATCAATCGAGCTTGAACAACAGGCTCAAAAGATAGATACCAGGTGTAAGTTACGTTTCGAACAACGTGAACCACCTACTAAAGACGAAGTCGTCCAAGTTAATTTGGGAGATGAATCATCTCTTAAACCAATTTTTATCAGCAAAAGTCTGTCTGGTGAAGGGCGACAATCTCTTATACAGCTTATAAGAGAATATATTGACATCTTTGCATGGAGCTATGAAGACATACCAGACTTGGACCCTAAAGTTGCTATGCACTGCCTAAATATCTCGTCTAAAGCTAAGCCAGTGAAGCAGCAGCAATAGCGGTTCCGATCAGATATCATTAAGGCCATCGAGAGTGAAGTCAATAAGCTTATTTCAAGTGGGTTCATTCGCGAAGAACAACACCCTGACTGGGTTGCTAATATTGTTCCAGTCATAAAAAAGAACGGTAAAGTTCGAGTCTGTATTGATTACTGTGATTTGAATTCTGTATGCCCGAAAGATGAGTTCCCTCTACCGATCACCGACGTAATGATCGATAATACTTGCGGCTTCGAGTGTTTGTCCTTCATGGATGGGTTCTCAGGCTACAACCAGATCAAGATGTTCCCCGATGATGAGAAACAGACATCTTTTTGGGGGTATATTGCTATACGGTGATGTCCTTCAGATTGAAAAATGCAGGGGCAACATACCAGCGAGCTATGATCACAATTTTTCGATCATTTGCGCAAAACAGTAGAATGCTACGTAGATGATACCGCAGTTAAAAGTCGTCTCAAGGGCAACCACCGCCAAGATTTGAAAACGGTATTCGAACTAATGCGTGCACACTAACTCAAGTTGAATCCAACCAAGTCTTTTCTGGGAGTCTCCAGCGGCAAGTTCCTTGGTTTTGTTATCGCTTCAAAGGGTATACATCTTGACCTAGAGAAAGTGAAATCTATCCTCGATATACGTCCTCCAAGAAATCTTAAAGAGCTATGCGAACTTCAAGGAAGGCTAGCCTACATCAGACGATTCATTTTAAATCTTTCCGGAAGGTGTCAACTGTTTACTCAGCTCATGAAGAAAGGAGTATCTTTCGTCTGGACTGAACAATGTCAACGCGCATTTGACGACATCGAAAAGTATCTCACAAGCCCCCAGTGTTGGTGGCTCCGATAATTGGAAAGCCTTTCTTGTTATATGTTCGTGCTATGGATCATTCCCTTGGTGCCCTATTAGCTCAGAAGAATGAAGACGGCCATGAACATGCAATCTACTATCTCAGTCGCACGATGGTGGGTGCCGAGCACAGATACACACCTGTAGAAAAGGAATATCTCATACTGGTATTTACTATACAGAAGATACGTCACCATGTGTCTGGGCAGACTATCCACATCATATCTAAAGTCAATCCTCTCAGAATACTCATAACTAAACCGGGTTCTCTTAATTCCCATTTAGCTACATGGACAATGTTGTTGACTCCATACGATATGATGTTGACTCCATACGATATGCTGTTAACTCTATACGATATATTGTTCGTCCCTCATAAGGTAGTAAAAGGCCAAGCGTTAGCTGATTTCTTAGCAGCTCATCCGGTGCCAGAATCTTCCAAACTCTACGATGAAATCCCAGATGAAGTAGTGGAGTCTAACACCGCAACTGAGGAAATCCCCATTTGGCGAAAGTTCTTTGACTGTGCGTCAAGAATAGGACCTAAAAGAAATATTGTGGCCATAGTAGGCATCGTGCTTGTGTCACCCGACCATCTGGTTATACACCGTGCATATTCTCTCGTGGAACCTTGTACCAACAACGTGGCCGAATATAATGCCCTACTGATCGACCTTCAATTGGCAAAATAACTGAAAGTTGACTATCTAAAAGCTTAAGACGATTCTAAGCTAATAGTCAGCCAGATCCAAGGGGATTATGAAGTTCGTCACAAAGATCTCATCCCATATCACAAAGCGATAATTGAATTGGCTTCTACTTTCGCTGGATTCTTCATCGAGCATGTGCATCGATTACAGAATATAGAAGTAGATGCTTTAGCCGATCTTGTTACTTCCCTGACCGCTCCTGTCAACACTCAGCATTCGATCACAGTGTCTGGTCGAGAGTTATTCTGTGTGAAGGATGTCTTGCATATTCATCACAGTTACGCAATAGAAACAAACGTCGACGTTAAAGACTAGAGATTTTCTTTCATAGACTATGCTGTCTATGAAATCCTCCCTGAGGACCCAAAGGAAGCAGTGTCTGTCCAAAGGCGATCCCTCAGATTTTACTATGATACAGCTACCAAAATGCTGTACCGACGCTCTTACGACGGGCTACTGTTACGATGTTTATCAGACACAAAAGCCAAACATGCACTCCGTGAGGCTCACGACGAAATTTGTGGTGCACATCAACCGGACCCTAAATTACAAGATCGCCTCAGACGAATAGGTTATTATTGGCTCACGATGATAGCAGATGCTGTTGAATATGCAAAGAAGTATAGGGCTTGTCAATCCATGCCGATTTCATTCATCAACCTTCACAGTTTTTTCACCCGACGGTGGCATCTTGGCCTTTTGAAGCCTGGGGTATTGACGTCATCGGCCCAATCAGCCCGCCATCTTCCAGAGGACATCGGTTTATCCTAGCTATAACCGATTACTTCTCCAAATAGACGGAAGCTATACCACTCATCGAAGTAAAGATGTCAAACGTGATCAGTTTCATCAAATATTACGTTATCTACCGCTTCGTCCTACCTCGCAGGATCATCCATGATAATGGTCCACAATTCACGAGCCATGTATTCTATCGATTCTACGGTAAGAATTGAATTCAGAATGTAGCCTCTACTGCTTACAATCCAGCGGCTAATGGATTAGCAGAAGTCTTCAATAAGACTATCATCAAACTTCTCAAGAAGTTCGTGTCTTCAAACAAGCGCGATTGGAATGAGAAGCTCGACGAATGTCTCTGGGCCTATCGTACACCGGTCCGGACTCCAACAAACAGTACGTCATTCTCTCTGGTTTATGGAAGTGAAGCAGTCCTTCTCCTAGAAATCCAGATTCTCTCTCTTTGAGTAGCCTTAGCCAGTAAGTTGACTGCCGAAGAAATTTACCGTCTACGACTACAAGAGCTGGAAGCGCTAGACGAAAAATGCTTATTAGCTCAACATCGTATTGAGCTATACCAAGCACGCCTTTCCAGAGCCTTTAATAAAAAGGTGAAGGAAAGAATCTTTCAAGTTGGTGATCTGGTCTTAGCAATGAGAAGACCAATGGTCATGACGCACAAGACAAAAGGAATTTTTTAGCCTAAATGGAAAGGTCCTTTCGTTATAGAATCAGTGTATTCTAACGGTGCGTATCGACTAACCAAGCATGATGGTGACTTGCTCATGATGCCGATCAACGGCATGTTCCTGAAGAAATATTATGTGTAACCTTCATGTACAACGTTCACATATACCCTTTTTTAATCATATAAATGTACGGTGAAATGTTTATGTGATCCAAAAAATTATCTAACTATTATATGTATTTCAAGAGTCTTGGATACGCCATGGATAATAGGTCCTCTAAAAAAGATTCCCCAGTGGAGTTATTTTCATTTTGGACTCTGCCCAAGCTTGGTCTTATGAAAACAGTCACGTCCATATTACCTTTGAACTGTTTTTCGATAATTATTTCCCCCGTGGAATAATTAAGAAATATTTTGCCACGTCCATATAACCTCTGAGCAAAATATTTATCAAAGATAATCACGTCCATATTACCTCTGAATTATCCACTCCTACCTAATGTTATATATCCGTCTACGTCCATATTACCTCTGGTTAGATATAGAACATTCTCTGCTATTACGTCCATATTACCTCTATTAGCAGCTTCTTTCAACTTATTATCTATATTCAAGAACCTTGAATATAAAACGGATAATAAGTCCACATCAAATTTCCCAGCGGAATACCTACCGAAAATATCCCTTCGTCAAAGATAATCACATCCATGTGACCTCTGAATTATTTACTGACTCCTATTTAAATGTTATATACCCGTCCACGTCCATATTACCTCTGGTCGAGGTATAAAATATTCTCTGCTATTACATCCACATTATCTCTATTAGCAGCTTCTTTCAACTTATTATCTATATTCAAGAACCTTGAATATAAAACGGGTAATGAGTCCACATCCAATTCCCTGCAGAATATCTACCAAAAATATCCTTACTACATCTACATTACCTCTAGTTCTGATATTTCACAAACTTCATTCATGAATTTCAAAAAGCTAAAAGATTCTTTATTGAGTCAATCTCAAAAAGGCATAATACAAGAGTTTTTGGGCTAAAAATAGCCAATTACAAACAAAAGATTTAAGGAATACACAATCGATTGGTGTTATACCTTAGAGCATTGATTTCAGCTTGAGATTTGGCAGTGGCACGACGACGTGCTTTTTTCTGCCAAGCAGCTTCGTCCTTGAAAGGAATCAGTTTCATATGCTCATCTTCCAACTTTACCAGCTGAGCCTTCAATTGGTCTAAAATTACGACAGTCACAGCAGCCTGAACCACGTAATCTTACTGCTCAGACACAACTGTTCGTAAGTCGGCCTCAAGCTGGGCAATCTCTTTTTGAAGCTGTGCAATCTGATTATACTTTTCAGCGATCTGGATGGCCAGCTTATTCTTTGAGGCAATACGAGCCCTACCTGCAGCATCAAACTGTTCATACTGATCAGCCAGCTCACTGATCTCTTTAGCCAGCGCCTCCTTCCTTGCTTGGAAAGTAGCTAACTCCTCCTCAAGAGCCGCAATCAGAGCCACGACCTCCTCAAGAAACATTAATGTTGGGCTTCGCTGACTGACCTCTCAGAGTTTGGCCACTTGGTTTTCCAGGTCAGCTATGACCTTCCTTAAAGCATTAGCTCGCTCTTCATAGCCAGCAATGCTTTCAAGGACTATCACCTGGCATTCAGCAACAGCCTTCACAGGCCCGAAGGTGGCATTTCGGTTCAAAACTCTAGGAAGCTTTACTTTCAAAATGGAGTGGAAAGCTCTTATGACTTCATGAGCTATCTCATCATCTTCAGAAGAGGTCGTTGGAGATGAAGCTTGATGGAGATCTTCTGTCCCAGGGAGAGCTACTTGGGAGCAAGCCGAACCTGACAAATAAAGCAATATATATATCAGTAACAAAAAAAAACTTACTTAAATAGTATGAAGGAGTTGTAATTTTATACCTCATGTCGGCTTAGTATCAACTGGAGCTGGAGAAATGAGAGCAGACCCAGGTCGCTTACTGTCAACATCAGCCAGAGTAGCATCAGGCTGCTTTTCTTCCACGGTCCCAGCTGGACCCAAAGCAGATTCAATAATGGCCGTCTCAACGAGCCGATCAAAGACTTCTTCAGTAACAGATGCCAGTTTATTGGAAGAACCAAGGGCAGCTTCCTGTCTAGCCCCGGTATCTGGAGTAACCTCTGTGCTTTGTTCCTTCTTCTTGTCTACAAGGGAATATACAACGAAATTTAGCCTCACAAGTTGCACACAAAATTGAAGTCGAAAAATCTCATCCAATGAAAAGTACAAGAATGACATACCCAAAGGAGGGTGAGCTGATTGGACTTGATTTTCATCCAAATCTTTCATCATAGCTCCTATCGGAGACATATCCCCCAAAGAAATGTCATAAGAGGGACTGGCTTTCTGATTGCCATCATGGTCTGGGCCTTCGCCCTGATCATCCCTTTGCTCAAACCTTACAACTGAAGAAGACCCACCTTCATTCATCGATTGAGGACGAGCAGGGGACACCGTTGTTATGTCTACCTCTTCAGACGAAGAAGCACCTACCACGACCGTGACTTCAATATCCTGTTCAAAGGACAAACGCAAGGATGAGAGAGCGTTATTTGTAGATAGCACAGATACTGGTTCTACCAAAACGGCTATGGAATCCAGAAAGGGGTCTACCTCTGAGATAATAATAGCCTGTGACGCCATTTTACTCCTCTGAATCTGACGAGAAGATCTTTTGGGAGGAGGCGAACCGGCGCTCACATCCATAACCTTCTTTCTCCCTTTGGAGACAACAATCTTCTTCCTTTTGGACCGTTGAGCCAGCTCAGTGGAAGCTTTTCTCTTGTGAGGAGTATTAGGAAGAAGATCTTCAGTATCCTCTCTCTGAGGTACTGTAACAACTGGCTCCTCAAGAGCGACTCTCTGCCATGGCGCTGCAGTCGGCTCAGCTGAGGGTGTGGCATCTTCCCTTCTGTGACCCCCAATTGTGCGCACTCGTCGTATATCGGCAAGAGTGGGGACAAGCCTAGTCCCCGATATTAAACTATGTTCACAGTCATACCGAGGATGAAAGATATTGACCTGAATATAGAACTTGGCAGCAGCAAAGAGCATATGGGTTTCAGGCTTATCTTCTGGCAAGGTAAAAATTGCTTCCGTACATCCGGCGTTGTAGTAATCCCATGCACGTGCCCCGTCGATCAGGCTTCCTATCGACTGTAGATTAGGGCTGGGGTTGCCCAAAAGAAGCTAACTATAGCCGAACTGTCTTGCAAAGCGACTCGGCATATAAGGTTCCAGGAAAGTGTGGTTCCTATTCCTGAGCACCAGATGGGAAGGCCTGATGGACTGGAGCCAACGGAACGCCCCAATAGGAAGGCTAGTAGTGAGTGCTCCTTCATCTACTAAAGTTTCTCCTGTACGGCCACTACCAGACGGAGGCGACATACTGAAGAACTCATAATTCTGCAGAAAACTCAAAGCCCTCCTGCAAATAGGCACCCCTGTGACGGTCTAGTCTGCATCTTTGAATCTCCGAAGAAAGGCATCTCCTACCAAAGAGTCTGCCATTAACCCAGCATTCATTAATCTGGCACAGTGCAGCACCAACCATCCCATCAGGTAATGAAAGAAAAATTCAGTCCTGACAAAGTCCTTCCTACCATCAGGCGTCACCGCGTTAACAACAAAGTGTCGCAAGCCTTGTTTGATGGTGCAGACCATCGCAGAAAGCAGGGCAAGCTGGTATCCAATTGCCAGCTTTACAGCCGGAAGTATCATACCCCGGCTTATCCTTTCAATAGACCTGAACCACCCGGGACTACACAATCGCGGAGCCATGTCATCAGAAAGGCGGCTAGCACAACCTTTTTCGACAACTTAAACTCAGCCTGCCTGAAGAAATGATAAACCAGGGAGTTTCCCTCGGGATCATCACTATCTTCAGTGTCTACTGCCCTGTGATCTATCATCAGTTGCTCTATCCCAGATCTCTTCGAGGGTTTGCGAGTCAAAAAAACTGGGTCGTCTCCTTCTTCTCTGATGAAGATGTAGTTGGTCCAAGCTCTCGTATGGGGAAGGGACCCCTCAGTCTTACCCTTCTTTGTGACTTGGTGACAAATAAAGAGGTGACAGAGTAACTCTTTATACACCTCCATTATCTCGGAGTTTCCTCTCTCCAAATCCAAGAGCTCCTCATCGCAGGGGACGTATTCTTCGTATGGCTCGGTCCCCTAGGGAAGTTTTGATGTCGCCTGCATCTCGTGAAGAGCCAGACCCATCTCTTCACCCGGAGTGAAGAACGTACATATGTGATAGTTTTACAACTCCACCAACGAGATAAACATAGGCCAATTAACCTTTATGCCATATTGGGTGGCCCTAATGACATAAAAAAGGCCAATAGCTTTTAGGGTGGTCTCGTAAGTCGAGAGCACCCATTCAGTAAGGTCGCTCAAGAACGGGACAGAGTATCTCCAACCTTCCATCCATAGCTTTCCTCCCGGATACGACTCCTTCTTCGACAACATCAGGTTAGAGAGAGTCTCGACAGCATAAGGGTGAAGATCAGTCGGGACATCATTTATTATGGCCCCAGGATGCAGCCCCCTCATGGAAAAGATGTGGAGCCCTTGACACACTTGAAGGTGTCTTTTCTCCGGTCACCAGAGTTAAATTGTATCTTTCCAAAGACGACCCCATGTAGTTCAGGAGTCAGGTCCCATTTCATTTGCCTTCGCACAGCTAGATTAGTAATCGCCGATAGAGGGTATTGGCGCTTCATCGATGGTAACCATATCCTTTGGTTATTTAACCTGAACACCAGAGGGTCTTCTAGACATATCGTCTCTTCGTCCTCAAATCCCAGGCTGTCACCAAACAAGAAATACGGTCTCTTAAAGCTCCGCGCCCCTCCGAGCGTGAACTTCTCATCATTCATTATCTGTTTCAAGAATATTTTGTCCTGTTCAAGCATAGCGATCACCCGCACAAAAGGCTGGTCATGGCTGAACTTCACTTGGACATTTTTGACCATTGTGGTGACGAGGCTTGAATCCAGAGCATGGCGGGCAGAGCCGAGAGGAATCCCACCAAGAGCCGGGACAACCATGTCAACTGCAAAGACAGAAAAGTCAAATTTAGAATCTACAGAAAAAAGAGCTAAGTGCTAGAGAAATTCTATGCGCTCTGATGTTATGCATCCAAAGGGCCTGTAGGCGCATCAACATCTTCAAAGCACATGCTCTGTGTGGGTGCATGACACAACAAAGTGTGTAGGTGCATGCATCTGCGGGCACATAAGAATGCCCACAAAAGAAGAGTGTTTGCCTTGGGCGCATATCGATGGTTATGCACCCAAGTAGAGAAAAGTTCGAGCGTCACAAATTAACGCTTGAGACTTCATTTTTTGAGACATTGCCTCACCCAGGATGGGGTCGCTGCTGCAGCCTTCTTGCCCTTCGCAGACTTCTTGGGAGTCGAAGCAGCCTTGGGAGACATGATTGCTCGAAAGAGAGTAAAGGAAAAAACTCTTTTGAAATTTCTGAAGAAAAAGAGAAGAGAATGAACTTTCTCTCTCCTCAAGGCCTATTTATAGGCACAAAAAGGGAGTTATGCGCCCACATGACCTAAGCGCCCACACGATCTATGCGCCCATATGGTTTATGCGCCTACGCAGAGACTCGGTCTTTTGAAGATTATGCGCATGCTATTTGCTGATGCAGACTACACATAGACATCGCATAAAGAGCGGACCTTTTCAAATTCCGTTCCAAAACGAGACTATCGCTTCAGATTTCCAAGGAAGATCTCAACAGCCATATTTCGACAGCCTGGCAAACATCTATGCGCCCAAAGGGGTCATACCCATCATGCGCCCATGAAGCTAGTGAAGACAGTTTTTTCCCTTACTTTTTTCAAAGTATTCCGACACTCATTCGAGTCTCAAAAACTTTGAAGAGGGTCTTGAAGAAGTAAGAAAAATACAAGAAATTTACCCCACATGAAGAAGAATACTATGCGCCCACATAACCAAAGGAGGGCTATGCGTTCACATAACCAAAGGAAGGCTATGCGCTCACATGATCGAAGAGGGGCTATGTGCCCATATTGTTTTCATGCAGATCAAACATGCACCCAAGTGTGGGTGCATAAACTTACTCCCACACTATGCGCCCAAGGCAGCAGATCCCTACGACTTAGTCAACATCTACGATCAGTCGTGTACCGAAGTGTTACGCCCCAGAACCAGAATACTGGCAAGTGGGGACGGACAAGGCCAGCTACGTAATACCAAAGTACACCAGTACTCTGAAATCACGTATAAGCTGTCAAGACATGGGGGTTACTTCTACAAGCCAACAGTCGATTCTAGGTTAAAACAATCCTAGGTATCTCAATCACAGGCAATTATACAAGGTACAAGAGTATGATCATCAGACATACAATAGTAAAGCGTCCCAAACCATATATACATGGATGATCATGAAGCTAGTATACAAAATGGAGAAACTAGCAAGAGTATTAGTCATACATGATAGCTCTAGCTGCAGTCTAGAATACGTACATCATGTTTATGCCCGTAGGCTAAATGTCAAGGACCAAAATACGAGCTAAAAACGTGCTCGGAGGCTAAACGCCACAAAAAGAATAATTTACATATCAAGTGAGAAAATAAAATAAGAAACCCACTTGGGTACTCTGGTGCTCTGGATGGTCACCGTCGAGTAGATGGTGCGGAAGATCCTTTGGGCTTCTCTATCAGATCTGGCCAAGCAAAACCAGTGGGGTCAAACCCCCAATAGCTGATACCACAAAGGAAGCCAAACTATGAACTAAAACCAGCAATCACTAACATCAACAATTGGAGATACAAATAAGTAAGAGCAGATCGAGACTCGTGCACTACCAACGCACTTATCCCGAACATAGAAAGACAATAAGTAAAGCATCTTAGAGCATAAAGTAATTCACATGTGGCATAATGTAAAGTGTAGACATGTTAAGTGAACAGAAGCTTGAGAATATGTAAAAGCAATTGAACAAGTGAACTTGTGAGATAGCCGAGTCATAAGAGCATGGTGACCCGACATAGGGAGTCATGTATAGCTTGTGAGATAATTGAACATGTGAGCATGTAAGAATTATAGAAAAACAATGATAAGTGGACTTAGGAACTATTCTGAAGTAGAGTTACAACCCTTAAACCAAACAAGGACCGTAGTTGTAACCCTTCTTCTGAACAGAACTTAGCCTCTGATCATTTATCGACAAGGTAAAGCATAAACTATGGTGTACTGAAATAAACATACGGACACTGCCTAGACAAAGCTAGACTCGACTGGACTGACTCCATCCATCAATCACGGCCAAACAATGAGTACGGCTTGATACTTTAACTAACTAGGGTTATCACAAGCCTAGTTACTAGCAAGATGCAATGAGATTCCCAAGTCCAATTACCCGCCTGCTGCTAACTGAGTGACCCCAGCAAAAGAAAAACAAGTATAGCAGACACACTGCAGTAAGATACATGTGTCCTACGGAGGTGTCCCACTCGACGGCGGGCTGGAAATGTGCTCATCATAACAGATAGCTCCAAGTCCCATGTATATATATATTATATATAAGGCCGGGATCAAAGGGGCAACAGGTAACTGGGAAAGTCTCTTCATGAACTACTTGATCAATCTAGTCATTAATCCTAGCCAGATTCAGTATGAATCCCTGACCGTGGAAAACCAGGAATTCATGTCCTAGACATGATGCAATACAGAACATGTAGCTTGTATAAACTATCACGCCCCAGAACCAGAATACTGGAGAGCGGGGGCAGACATAGCCAGCTACGTATATTGAAATGGAAAACCACCTTGATATACGGTCACGGCTGTCTAGATATATGAGGGTTTACTACAAGCCAACAGTCTCTTATGGTCATGAACAAGCCTAATGTCTCAATCACAAGCAAGTAAGTAAGGTCACAAGATGTATGATCATTAAATATACAATAATAAGGCGTCCCAAATATTATATATTCAGCTGATCATGAAGCTAGTCATTACAAAATGTTAGGACTAGCAAGAGTTTAGTCGTACATGATCAACCCTAGGATTTGTTAATCATGTTTACAGCCCGTAGGCAGACAGTAAGTAAAGTGCATCGAGCTAACAGGTGCTCGTCGGCTAAACGCCTCAAAAGAATAGTTTTACAATAGAGTGAGCGAAACAAAATAGAGAACCCACTCGTAGCCCGGGTTCCTTCTAGTTGCCACCATTGGGCTGGAAGCTTGGTAGATCCTCGGGAGCTGCTCCGAAATCTGGCCACACAAAACCAGCTGGGTCAACCCTAAAAAGAGCAAGTGCCACAAGGGGGGCCACGAAATAAGAACAAAAGCCAGCAATTAGCACAAGAAATCTAATATTAACACTAGAATTTATGAAAATATGTCAGGATGATATACGACGAGATAACCATGGAACTATTCCGATAGCCAGGTTACAACCCGTAAACCAAACAAGGACCGGGGTTGTAACCCTTCATCTGAACAGAACTTGGTTTCCCACCATTTATCGGCAAGATAATAATGTAAGAAATCAAGACAGGAAGCAATCTTGTACTGGATCAAGACATGACTAGACTGATTATACTTCATTCAATCAATCACGGCCAAGCAATACTATGGCTTACTACTTTAACTAACTAGGGTTATCATAGACCTAATTACTAACAAGATGCAGTGAGATGATTCCACAGCCACAAGCCCTGCAGACCATCCAGGTTACCCAGGTCGAAAGTTAGGGGTTGAATTCTGGTGGATACATCGCCCGGGAGACAAATGTACCCTTAGGTGACTTAGAGGGTGCAACACTCGACGGTGTGCTGGAAATGTGCCCTACTCGACGGTAGGCTACAGATCCTAAGAGCGCCCAGGTAACGGGATTGCCTGTAGCTGTGTCATCTCTTCATGACTACTGTGTTATTCTAGTTATTAACCTTAATCCATTTTGGTAGGTACCCCTGACCGTGGTACTCAGGAGTCCCATCCTAGACATGATGCAAGACAGGACAAGTGGATTTAACAAGCAAGCAAGAAAGAACCACCCACGGTGTCAAGGCAGGTCAAGTTAAGTTAGCCGTCGCAACAGCATTAAGTTATCAAGTCGTGCTACAAGTCTGGAGTGCGCCGCCACGGGCCACTATCAAGTTATCAAGTCACAAGGATTAAATACAAGTTAGGTGTGCACCCTACTGGGTTACTAGCAAGGAGATCAGAGAATACCAGAATCATAATCCACAGAAAATCCCGAGAACCGTACTAGTCATAAACAATTACTTGAAAACCGTGTTAGGCCGTGTCGGGTCAAGATAGTCGTGCTGTGTTGAACAGATCTCAGGAAAACTCAATCCACAAACAAAGAAACCAAGTCGAGAAATAAAACCAATACTCCTAGAGCCAATGGGTTAAGCAAGGGGTTCAGGGTGCAGCGTACGCACAAGGGCACGCACAGCGTACGCACAAAAGCACGCACACAGGAGAGCTAAAGTACGCACGCAGGAGAGCTACGTACGCACAAAAGCACGCACGAAAGAGAGCTGCGTACGCGAAAAGACACGCACGCAGGAGAGCTGCGGACGCAAAAAGATACGCACGCAGGAGAGCTGCGTACGCAAAAAGTCACGCACGCAAGAGAGCTGCGTACGCGAAAAGTCACGCATGCAGGAGAGCTGCGTACGCGAAAAGTCACGCACGCAGGAGAGCTGCGTACGCGAAAAGTCACGCACGCTGGAGAGCGACGTACGCGTAAAAACACGCACACAGGAGAGCTGCGTACGCGAAAAGTCATGCACGCAGGAGAGCTGCGTACGCGTAAAAACACGTACACATGAGAGCTACGTACGCATAAAAATACGCACACAGGAGAGCTACGTACGCGTAAAAACACGCACACAGGAGAGCTGCGTACGCGTAAAAACACGCACACAGGAGAGCTGCGTACGCGTAAAAACACGCACGCAGGGGAAAGGGTCTTCTTCTCCATGGCTGAGAAGAAGCTCCCATGGCTCCCAAAACTTCAAAGCATCACAACTTGGCCATCCGAACTCCAAACCCGGATTTCCAAAGCTCCAACCAGGGTGGAATTGAACTCTCTTCCACATGGAAACATCAAAACCCATAAAAATCTAACCTAAATAGATCAAAACCATACAAAACCAAAAATAGAGAAAACTTAGATCTAGAACAATGGAGACTCCAAATCACAAAATACCAAGTTCTAATGTTGATCACCATGTCCTAATCTAGCAAATAGACAAATAAAAGAGGGTTCTCATGTGGTGGCAAGGTGCACTTGCCTATGGGTGGGTGTTGTGTAGAGGAAGGAGAAGAGTGTTGTGTAGAGGAATGAGAAGAAGAATTAATGGAGGTTTATGAGGAGAGAAAAAAAGTTGGTGGAGTTTTAAAGAGGGTGGGATGTGGTGTGTTGAGGGTGGAGCATAGGCTAAGGTGTTCCGAACCAAACCAACCCAAGCCGATTAAAACCGAGCCATGCCAAAATCCAAAATACGAGAAATACCGAAATTCTACAAGTTGAGAAAAATAAAAATACATGCCAAAATCCAGATACGAGTATAAATATGAAATACGGGAAATACGGAAAATAAGGGTGACAACTCTACCCACCTTAAAAGAATTCCGTCCTCGGAATTTAATCAAGGAGCTAGAGATTGTCACGATAAGCTACATTAAGTACATGCAAGTTACACTAAGCAGTTCAATCATACAATCATACAATGCAAGCAAGGAAGGGAAAACGTAAGGCATAAGAAAGACGTTATACCTCACGAGTCAAACTGGTAAGGATATCGCGATCAGATGTCGTCCTCACGCTCCCACGTTGACTCACCTAGAGAGTGATGACCCCAAGCAACACGGACTAATTTAATAGTCTTATTCTTGAGTGTCTTCTTCCTCCGGTCCAATATAGACACGGGCCTCTCCTCATACGAAAGGTTGGTACCAACAACCAATTCCGAATGGTCTAGGATGTGGCTCGGGTCCGAAATATACCGTCGTAATTGGGACACATGGAATACATCATGCACCTCACTTAGCGACGGCGGAAGAGCGAGACGATAGGATACATCTCCTACTCGTTCTAGAATATCGAACGGCCCTATATACCTAGGACTAAGCTTTCTCCGTACGCCGAAGCGAATGATGCCGCGGTTAGGCGATATCCTAAGGAATACATGGTCGCCGACAACAAATTCTAAGGGACGCCGATGAGCATCGGCCCAATGGCGCTGGCGGTCCTGGGCAAGTCGGAGGTGATCTCTGACCTTCCTGACCACTTCAACCGTTTGGGAAATCAATTCGGGTCTGAGCATCTGCCTCTCCCCGACATCGTCCCATGCTAGCAGGGATCTGCACTTTCTGCCATAAAGAGCCTCGAAGGGTGCCATCTGGATACTGGCCTGATAACTGTTGTTGTACGAGAATTCCACCAGGTGAAGATGATTCTCCCATGAACCACCGAAATCAAGGGTACAGGGTCTCAATATATCTTCAAGGGTCTGGATTGTGCGTTCTGATTGACCATCCGTCTGCGGGTGATAAGCTGAACTTAATTGAAGGCGAGTCCCCAAACTCTTCTGTAAGCTGCGCCAAAAGTGTGATGTGAATCTTGAATCCCTGTCCGAGGTGATGCTGACTGGCACACCGTGAAGCCTGACGATCTGCCTGAGATACATCTCTGCTAGCTGTGCCATCGACTGTCCAACTCTGAATGGGAGAAAGTGTGCCACCTTGGTAAGCATGTCTATAATTACCCAAATAGCATCTCTGCCGGCCGGAGATCTGGGCAATCCGGTCACGAAATCCATGGTTATATGTTCCCGTTTCCATTCTGGGATCGGTAAGGGTTGAAGAAGTCCAGCGGGCCTCTGATGTTCAGCTTTAACCTGTTGGCAAACCAAACACCGAGAGACAAATCGGGCTATCTCCCTCTTCATGCCATTCCACCAGAAATGCTAACGAATATCACGGTACATCTTCGTACCACCCGGATGAATAGAATATTGTGAACTGTGGGCTTCTGCCATGACTTCCTGTCTGATATCTCCACTGGGTACACAAAGACGAGTGCCGTACCGAAGTGTACCATCTTCATGGATACATAACTCTAGCCTTCTTCCTGCTTCACACTCTGCTCTGAGTCGCTGGATCTTGGAATCTGTTGACTGCGCCACCCGGATTCTCTCAACTATGCTGGACTGAACCTGTAGGCTGGCCATCAATGCCACGCTGGTTGGAAGAACTACTTCAATTCCCATCTTCTGAAGATCTGCCAATAATTCTGGTTGTGCCGTCAGGAAATAAACCCCGGCTCTCCTGCTCAATGCATCTGCTACAACGTTGGCCTTCCCGGGATGATACTACAAATCCACATCATAGTCCATCAGTAGCTCGAGCCATCTTCTCTGCCGCATATTAAGGTCCTTCTGGGTGAAAACATACTTCAGGCTCTTATGATCAGTAAAGATCTCCACTCTATCTCCGTATAAGTAGTGTCTCCACAATTTCAAAGCAAACACTACCGTCGCCAATTCCAAGTCGTGGGTCGGGTAATTCTTCTCATGATCACGTAGTTGACATGAAGCATAAGATATTATCTTCCTATGTTGCATCAAGACACACCCCAATCCTCTGTCTGAAGCGTCGCAATAAACTGTGAATCCTCCGGTCCTATCTGGAAGGGTAAGAATAGGAGCCGTTATCAAACCTTGCTTCAACTTCTCAAATGATTTCTGACACTCTGCTGTCCAAACAAACGGCACATCCTTGCGGGTCAACTGGGTCATCGGCGCTGAAATCCTTGCAAAATCTGAAACGAACCGCCGGTAGTAGCCAGCCAATCCAAGGAAGATGCGAACCTCTGCCACTGAACTGGGTACCGGCCATGACTCGATAGCCACAATCTTCTGGGGATCCACTTCTACTCCTCCTCGGTTAATGATGTGACCCAAGTACGAAATACGATCGAGCCAGAACTCGCATTTACTGAACTTGGCGTACAACTGATGCTCCCTAAGCGTCTAGAAGACGACTCTGAGATGCTGCTCATGCTCTGCTTCACTCTTGCTGTAGACCAGGATGTCATCTAGGAACACGATCACAAATTGATCCAAGTAAGGCATGAAAATGCGATTCATGAGGTCCATAAATACGGTCGGCGCATTGGTCGCTCCAAAGGGCATAACAAGAAACTCCCAATGTCCATACCTCGATCTGAATGCTGTCTTCGGGATGTCCTGCTCTCTGACTCTGATCTGGTGGTATCCCGACCGCAAGTCGATCTTCGAGAACACTGAAGCCCCTCTGAGCTGATCAAACAAGTCATCTATCCTCGGAAGAGGGTATCTGTTCTTGATTGTCACCGAATTCAAGGTACGATAATCAACACATAGCCTGGACGTACCATCCTTCTTTTTCATAAGAAGCATCGGGGCTCCCCAAGGCGATCCACTTGTACGGATGAATCCCTTGGTCCTCAGTTCTTCAATCATCTTATATAAAATCTCCAACTCTGAAGGTGCCATCCTGTAGACTCGCTCTGATACTGGTGCTGTCCCGGGAATCAAGTCTATAGTGAACTCAATCTCCCGCTCCGGCGGCATCCCTGGAAGCTCCTCTGGAAAGACATCAGGAAGCTCTTCAACTATCCGGGAAAACTGTACTGCTGCTACTGCCATCCGCAATGCTGGGGAAGATGGCTCCACTGTGCCTCTGGAAAATGAAAACTCTGGCTCGCCAGGGATACTAAAGACAACTCTGCCAATATGGCAGTCTATCCTAGCATACTGGTTCATCAACCAATCCATGCCTAGGACTACATCATAGTCTGTCATAGGAAACTCTATGAATCTAGCGGGAAACTCCCTACCGCTAACTACGATCCGACACGAGAAAAACACTCGATCTACTCCCACAAGGCCATTACCAGTAAGTATATTGAGCCACACTGATAATAACTCGGGCTCCAATCCTATCCGTGTCGCGAATTGTGCAGACATAAATGAATGCGATGCACCAGAATCAAATAATACAGACGCTGGAGAGGAGTTGACGAGAATAGTACCTGCCACTACCTCACCTGGTACAACTTCTTCTTCCATAGCCATCATCATGGCTTGACCTTGTCCTCTGGCTGCTGGTCCCCTCTGCTGGAAACCTCTCTGCCTATTCTGGGTCTGAGCTTGGGCTTGCACATACTGCTGGGGGTGCTGTTGCTGGAATGCCTGAGACTAAGACGGCAAGGGCCTCGAAGACTGATACTGCTGCTGTTGAACTGGTGCTGGGGCCGGTCCTCTCACCGAAGAGCTAGAAGGGTTGGATGCTGATGAACCTCCCCTATTCGGGCAATCCCCTACCCTATGATCTGCTGCTCCACAAGCCAGGCACAATCCCTGTGCCCTGCGACAATCTGTCACCACATGCCCTGGCTTTTCGCAATGAGAACATCCTATCGCAGAAGTCTGCTTCTTCTTCTGCTGCTGCGGGTACGTCAGGGTCGAATACTGAACCGACGTTACTGAGGCCGCCCGCCTCGGAGTTCCAATGGTCAATCCTCTAGCTGCCGGAGCTGGAGCTGATGATTGGTGCATCTGACTGTGGGACCGCTTCCTACCTTCGGTCCTATCCACGATCCTCTGGGAGGTATACTCATGCCTCCTAGCTACTCTCAAGACTGCATCGAACGTCTGGTGCTCGAACTGTTCTACCGCCAACAAGATTTCCAAATGTAGTTCCTGCTGGAACCGCTGGGCCCTATCAAACTCGGTCGCCACCAAGGTGGGGGCAAACCTACTGAGCCTAGAAAACTCCGATGTATAACTGTCGACTGTTCTTCCTCCTTGCTTCAAGTTGGTAAATCTGGTCTGCAAGTCATACCGAGCCACGGCATCAAAATACTTTGTCTGGAATCTCTCTCTAAATACTGCCCAAGCAATGGGTGCCACTAATCCCATGGCTTGCGCCGCCCACCAACTGCGAGCCAAGTCCAACAACTGCAGGCGTACCAGCGCAACCTTCTCATTCTCGGGTATCCTAGATGCTTCCAGAATCACCTCGGTATCCTGAAGCCATGCATCCGCGACAATCGCATCCTCGCTGCCGTCGAAGAAAGGAGGGTTCAATCGCTTGAAGTTGTTCGCCGCCTGGTTCCCTGGATGTCCGCCTCGGGTCAAAGCAACTTGAACTGTCTGGTGCAGGGCGTCGCTTCGACGATCCTGGGAAGCTATCAAGGTTCTGATGAGGCCTACTAAGGTACCATCATCTGGCTCTGCGGGCTGGACGGGCCGAACTGGTGATTCTCCTCCAGTAGGCACAACTCTGGAGGCTACCCCGGAATGCTGGGCTTGATCTCCGGGTTGCTGCTGGTCCACGGGAGGTGCTCCACCTCGTCGATCGGTAGGACCAGGTACAGTACCGCTGAAGAAGACGACACAGAAAACAATAAGGAAAGGACCAGGACAGATCAATGATATAAGCACAGGATCAGGGCAAGAATCCAGGGATTCAGAGGATACGAACAGAGATCAAGGACGAGTACTGATTGAGACATCTATCTAGTAAACCCCCACATATCTTGATTTACAAGACCTGTATGGGCCACCACTTAAACCATGTCACGCCCCAGAACCAGAATACTGGAGACCGGGGGCAGACATAGCAAGCTACGTATATTGAAATGGAAAACCACCTCGATATACGGTCACGGCTGTCTAGATATATGAGGGTTTACTACAAGCCAACAGTCTCTTATGGTCATGAACAAGCCTAATGTCTCAATCACAAGCAAGTAAGTAAGGTCGTAAGATGTATGATCATTAAATATACAATAATAAGGCGTCCCAAATATTACATATTCAGCTGATCATGAAGCTAGTCATTACAAAATGTTAGGACTAGCAAGAGTTTAGTCGTACATGATCAACCCTAGGATTTGTTAATCATATTTACAGTCCGTAGGCAGACAGTAAGTAAAGTGCATCGAGCTAACAGGTGCTCGTCGGCTAAATGCCTCAAAAGAATAGTTTTACAATAGAGTGAGCGAAACAAAATAGAGAACCCACTCGTAGCCCGGGTTCCTTCTAGTCGCCACCATTGGACTGGAAGCTTGGTAGATCCTCGGGAGCTGCTCCAAAATCTGGCCACACAAAACCAGCTGGGTCAACCCCAGAAAGAGCAAGTGCCACAAGGGGGGCCACGAAATAAGAACAAAAGCCAGCAATTAGCACAAGAAATCTAATATTAACACTAGAATTTATGAAAACATGTCAGGATGATATACGACGAGATAACCATGGAACTATTCCGATAGCCAGGTTACAACCCGTAAACCAAACAAGGACCGGGGTTGTAACCCTTCATCTGAACAGAACTTGGTTTTCCACCATTTATCGGCAAGATAATAATGTAAGAAATCAAGACAGGAAGCAATCTTGTACTCGATCAAGACATGACTAGACTGATTATACTTCATTCAATCAATCACGGCCAAGCAATACTACGGCTTACTACTTTAACTAACTAGGGTTATCACAGACCTAATTACTAACAAGATGCAGTGAGATGATTCCACAGCCACAAGCCCTGCAGACCATCCAGGTTACCCAGGTCGAAAGTTAGGGGTTGAATTCTGGTGGGTACATCGCCCGGGAGACAAATGTACCCTTAGGTGACTTAGAGGGTGCAACACTCGACGGTGTGCTGGAAATGTACCCTACTCGACGGCAGGCTACAGATCCCAAGAGCGCCCAGGTAACGGGATTGCCTGTAGCTGTGTCATCTCTTCATGACTACTGTGTTATTCTAGTTATTAACCTTAATCCATTTTGGTAGGTACCCTTGACCGTGGTACTCAGGAGTTCCATCCTAGACATGATGCAAGACAGGATAAGTGGATTTAACAAGCAAGCAAGAAAGAACCACCCTCGGTGTCAAGGCAGGTCAAGTTAAGTTAGCCGTCGCAACAGCATTAAGTTATCAAGTCATGCTACAAGTCAGGAGTGCGCCGCCACGGGCCACTATCATGTTGTCAAGTCACAAGGATTAAATACAAGTTACAAGTTAGGTGTGCACCCTACTGGGTTACTAGCAAGGAGATCAGAGAATACCAGAATCATAATCCACAGAAAATCCCAAGAACCGTACTAGTCATAAACAATTACTTGAAAACCGTGTTAGGCCGTGTCGGGTCAAGATAGTCGTGCTGTGTTGAACAGATCTCAGGAAAACTCAATCCACAAACAAAGAAACCAAGTCGAGAAATAAAACCAATACTCCTAGAGCCAATGGGTTAAGTAAGGGGTTCAGGGTGCAGCGTACGCTCAAGGGCACGCACAGCGTACGCACAAAAGTACGCATGCAGGAGAGCTAAAGTACGCACGCGGGAGAGCTACGTACGCACAAAAGCACGCACGGAAGAGAGCTGCGTACGCGAAAAGACACGCACGTAGGAGAGCTGCGTACGCGAAAAGACACGCACGCAGGAGAGCTGCGTACGCAAAAAGTCACGCACGCAAGAAAGCTACGTACGCGAAAAGTCACGCACGCAGGAGAGCTGCGTACGCGAAAAGTCACGCACGCAGGAGAGCTGCGTACGCGAAAAGTCACGCACGTAGGAGAGCGGCGTACGCGTAAAAACACGCACACAGGAGAGCTGCATGCGCGAAAAGTCACGCACGCAGGAGAGCTGCGTACGCGTAAAAACACGCACACAGGAGAGCTGCGTACGCGTAAAAACACGCACACAGGAGAGCTGCGTACGCGTAAAAACACGCACACAGGAGAGCTGCGTACGCGTAAAAACACGCACGCAGGGGAAAGGGTCTTCTTCTCCATGGCTGAGAAGAAGCTCCCATGGCTCCCAAAACTTCAAAGCATCACAACTTGGCCATCCGAACTCCAAACCCGGATTTCCAAAGCTCCAACCAGGGTGGAATTGAACTCTCTTCCACATGGAAACATCAAAACCCATAAAAATCCAACCTAAATAGATCAAAACTATGCAAAACCAAAAATAGGGAAAACTTAGATCTAGAACAATGGAGACTCCAAATCACAAAATACCAAGTTCTAATGTTGATCACCATGTCCTAATCTAGCAAATGGATAAATAAAAGAGGGTTCTCATGTGGTGGCAAGGTGCACTTGCCTATGGGTGGGTGTTGTGTAGAGGAAGGAGAAGAGTGTTGTGTAGAGGAAGGAGAAGAAGAATTAATAGAGGTTTATGAGGAGAGAGAAAAAGTTGGTGGAGTTTTAAAGAGGGTGGGATGTGGTGTGTTGAGGGTGGAGCATAGGCTAAGGTGTTTCAAACCAAACCAACCCAAGCCGATTAAAACCGAGCCATGCCAAAACCCAAAATACGAGAAATACCGAAATTCCACAAGTTGAGAAAAATAAAAATACATGCCAAAATCCAGATACGAGTATAAATACGAAATACGGGAAATACGGAAAATGAGGGTGACACAAACACACTCAAGGAAAATACCCACGGTATCCAAATCATTCATTACTTGTAAGCCAATAAAGTCGTCGCAACAACATTCATGGTTCATGTGTCATATCATATTACTTATCTAGAGTGCACCACAACGGATCACTATCATGTTAAGAGTACTTGTTAGGGGTACGCCACGACGGGCCATAATCATGTTAAGCAAAGAAGTGACATGTGACTTGAGTGCACCGTAACGGGTCACTATCATATAAGCAAAGAAGAAAGACATTCATTATGAGTGCACTACAACGGGTCACTATCGTGTCATGTTACTTGTTACTTGCTAAGAGTGTGCCTCAACAGGCCACTATCGTGTTCTATCTTTACATTATCATGAATGAAAGAAACTTGCATAAAATTGCTAGTAACATATTCTTGAAGCTAAGAAAAAGATCTATAACTTTTATGTTGGGGGTTGGGAGAAATTCTGGCCATAATTCAGCCAAATAAAACTTAAAACAGCCAAAAACAGCCAAAATAGGCCATATGCGACATTCTGTGGCACTATGCAGCCTTCTGCGGCACTATGTGGCACTATGCAAGCCATGCGGCTGCGGTACTATTCATACGACACTATTCATCCATACGGCTGCGGCACTACTCATCCATGCGGCTGCGGTACTATTCATGCGGCACTATTTATCTATGCGGTTGCGGTACTATTCATCCATACGGCTGCGGTACTATTCATAGGATACTATTCATCTATGCGGCTACGGCACTATTCATCCATACGGCTGCGGTACTATTCATGCGGCACTATTCGTCGTCCCTGCCAAAATCAGCACATATGAACATAGAAATGGCCAAAAATACTTTTGGCCATAACTACCTCAAAACAAGTCGAAATCTAATTTTTCAAAGGTCCATTTTGGGTAAAATTGAATCCTCTACAACATGGAACAATCAAAACTTGAAAATAATGAAGTTTAGTAGATCAAAACCCAAGAAAACCGAAAAGACTATAAACTTAGATCTACAAAAACTTATCCACCAAAATGAAAAATGCTAAGTTCTAAAGATGCTTAGAATCATGTAAGAAATAGTTTAGAACAAACAAAATAACATTTGTCCAACATTTGGCAAGATGTACTTGTCTTAGGTTGGAGGAAGAAGATGAAGAGGAAGAAGATGAAGAGAATGAAAATAATAAAAGAAAGAGAGAGGAGTTGGGTTTTATACAAACCTTCCCATCTCAAACCCACCTAAACCAAACCAAGCCCTATACCAAGTTGAACCGGACCAAATTAAACCAAGTCAAAAACAAACCAAAGCAAGGCTAAGAAAGACAAGTCAAAATACAGGTTTCCTGACAAAGGCCAGAATTTCGTATACGTACACTGAAAATACGTATAACAGAAAATGAGAGTGACAGACATGCCGTCGGCATACAATGGTACACTGGCGATATGCCGGTTAAGGAGAAAATCTATATTTGGGAAATTTTTTAAAGCATTCCGAAAATCAGAAAAATACAAAACACAGTACAAAAATACGTATATGTATATAAATACTGATACAGTGAGACGAGTCTCACATCTCTCCCATCCTTAGAAAAATTTCGTCTTCGGAATTTCCTAAAGCTAGTCGAGCAAGATAACCAAAACAAAAGCTCAAGAATATACAATAATCTTTATAAGATGAAGCATGGCATATAAGTAAATGAAGGCAACTGTAATGTAAATAAATGTGTAAGCAATAACACAATCTCAATCAAGAAGGGTTGCAGGCATATGAATAAATATGTCTCCGGAGACAGTTGAGTAGGGACCAACGTCCTCGCTGGCCTACACTGACTCCAAAATGGATAAGGTCAAGTCTCAAGTAAGTCGTTCCAATGACTTAGTCTAAGACAGGACTCTACCCAGGACGTATCGTCGTAGTCGATACCAATGAAGTTATCACATGCCTCGACTACGAAGACAGAAGAGTTGGGATCGAGAATCTTGCCTTCACTCACCGAATAAATTAAGCCGACCATTGTACTCCATACATGGATAGAATACAAGGTCGCCTGCAAGAACCCAAGATATATCGCCACTACATGGCCAGCTACTGAAACACAAATCCCAAGAGAAGAACTGATGGAAGACTATGAAGATGGTACCTGAGACTCCCAAGGTATTACCCTCGTGCTGATACTAAAGCTACTCTTGGTACTGTGCATGCAACTGAGCTCTGAGCTTTCTGATCCTCTGAGCTCGCGATGGCGGTGGGTATTGTGCCAATGGTTGAACATCTAGTATTGGCCCTAGCTGCTCATCCACTACTAGAGGCAATGACGGAGGTGACTGAAAGGATGGCAGGGGTACATCTGGTGTAGATGGTCTTCTTCGAGATGTCGGATATGGGCAAGTGCTAATAGAATGGTCCTCTGCTCCACAGCGGAAGCATCGCCTATTGGTCGTTCGACAAACTGATCTAGAATGCCCTAACTTGCCACAATAGGTACAGGCTTATTCTGCCCGATACTGATGCTGCTTTCGCTGCCTCTGAGCTCGCCGCTGCTGAACCGGTGCTGGTGCCTGCTGGTTGGAAGGCTGGAAGGATGACGATCCAGCTGGACTCTACCAGGGACAAACTCCTATCATGTGGTCTGGTGATCCGTACGCTAAACATAGATGGTTAGCCGTCCGACAGGTAAGATGAGTGTGCCCTTTCTTTCCACAGAAGGAACATACGACTGGTAACTCCTGGCTCTGATATGGATGTTGGTCTGCTGGTACTGGTGATGGACGTCGGGGTGAAAAGCCTGGTACATACGGATGGTTCCTCTTATGACCCTCAGTTCTGGATGCGGGGCTTCTAGCTTCATGCCCTTGCTCTCGTACTGCCTCTACAGTAGGTCGGGCTCGATATGCTGACGGATTGGATGACTGGTACTGTCTGCCTCTAACCTACACTTTCTCTGGCTGCAAGTCCCCGGCTTGAAGTTCCTCGGGTATTCCTTGTACACTACGGTCTATCAACATCTGGATACTCTGCTGGAGAGCGAGATCTCGTCGTTGTTGTGACTCCATCATTTCCTTAATAATCCCTATGAGAGCGGGTACATCGGGCTGACCTGGTATTACCTCTGCTCGGACTGCTGATTATACGGGCTGAGATGGCTGATCGGGATGGACTGGCACCTCTGCCCTCGAGTCAACTCTCGACTCTTTATCTGAATGCTGAGACTGATCCTCCATAACTGGCCTAACAGGAGATTGCTGACCTGCCATCGACAGAATCCAAACAAGGTAATCGGAAGAATTAAGAACAGTGTCACTGAAAGTTAAAGGACACAATGATCAAATCGAGGGAACAGGAGAGATCAAAGATCAAGGCAGATATCAGGTCAAAGAATCAGAGATAGAGAAAAACACGAAGAATATCAATAAAGGATAATTGTGATTGAGATAGCTAAACATTAGTAACCCCCACATATCTGATAAATCAGACCTGCATGGGCCACCACTAAAACCTATGTCACGCTGCAGAACCAGAATAGTGGCAAGTGGGGACGGACAAGGCCAGCTACGTAATACCAAAGTACACCAGTACTCTGAAGTTACGTATAAGCTTTTAAGACATGGGGGTTACTTCTACAAGCCATCAGTCGATCCTAGGTTATAACAATCCTAGGTATCTCAATCACAGGCAATTATGCAAGGTACAAGAGTATGATCATCAGACATACAATAGTAAAGCGTCCCAAACCATATATACATGGATGATCATGAAGCTAGTATACAAAATGGAGAAACTAGCAAGAGTATTAGTCATACATGATAGCTCTAACTGCAGTCTAGAATACGCACATCATGTTTATGCCCGTATGCTAAATGTCAAGGACCAAAACACGAGCTAAACACGTGCTCGGAGGCTAAACGCCACAAAAGAATAATTTACATATCAAGTGAGAAAATAAAATAAGAAACCCACTTGGGTACTCTGGTGCTCTGGATGGTCACCGTCGAGTAGATGGTGCGAAAGATCCTATGGGCTTCTCTATCAGATCTGGCCAAGCAAAACCAGTGGGGTCAGACCCCCAATAGCAAGTACCATAAAGGAAGCCAAACTATGAACTAAAACCAGCAATCACTAACATCAACAATTGGATATACAAATAAGTAAGAGCAGATCGAGACTCGTGCACTACCAACGCACTTATCCCGAACATAGAAAGACAATAAGTAAAGCATCTTAGAGCATAAAGTAATTCACATGTGGCATAATGTAAAGTGTAGACATGTTAAGTGAACAGAAGCTTGAGAATTGTAAAAGCAATTGAACAAGTGAACTTGTGAGATAGCCGGGTCATAAGAGCATGGTGACCCGACATAGGGAGTCATGTATAGCTTGTAAGATAATTGAACATGTGAGCATGTAAGAATTATAGAAAGACAATGATAAGTGGACTTAGGAACTATTCTGAAGTCAAGTTACAACCCTTAAACCAAACAAGGACCGGGGTTGTAACCCTTCTTCTGAACAGAACTTAGCCTCTGATCATTTATCGACAAAGTAAAGCATAAGCTATGGTGTACTAAAATAAACATACGAACACTGCCAAGACAAAACTAGACTGGACTGGACTGACTCTATCCATCAATCACGGCCAAGCAATGAGTACGGCTTGATACTTTAACTAACTAGGGTTATCACAAGCCTAGTTACTAGCAAGATGTAATGAGTTTTCTAAGTCCAATTACCCGTCTGCTGCTACCTGAATGACCCCAGTAAAAGAAAAACAAGTATAGCAGACACACTGCAGTAAGATACATGTGTCCTAAGGAGGTGCCCCACTCGACGGTGGGTTGGAAATGTGCTCATCATGACAGATATCTCCAAGTCCCATGTATATATTATATATAAGGCCGGGATCAAAGGGGCAACAGGTAACTGGAAAAGTCTCTTCATGAACTACTTGATCAATCTAGTCATTAATCCTAGCCAGATTCAGTATAAATCCCTGACCATGGGAAATCAGGAATTCATGTCCTAGACATGATGCAATACAGAACATGTAGCTTGTACAAACACACTCAAGGGAAACACCCACGGTGTCCAAATCATTTATTACTTGTAAGCCAATAAAGCCGTCGCAACAGCATTCATGGTTCATGTGTCATATCATATTACTTATCTAGAGTGCACCACGACAGGTCACTATCATGTTAAGAGTACTTGTCAGGGGTGTGCCACGACGGGCCATAATCATGTTAAGCAAAGAAGTGACATGTGACTTGAGTGCACCACAATGGGTCACTATCGTGTTAAGCAAAGAAGAAAGACATTCATTATGAGTGCACCACAATGGGTCACTATCGTGTCATGTTACTTATTACTTGCTAAGAGTGCGCCTTAACAGGCCACTATCGTATTCTATCCTTACATTATCATGAATGAAAGAAACTTGCATAAAATAGCTAGTAACATATTCTTGAAGCTAAGGAAAAGATCTACAACTTTTATGTTGGGGGTTGGGAGAAATTTTGGCCACAATTCAGCCAAATAGGACTTAAAACAGCCAAAATAGCCAAAATAGGCCCTATGCGGCATTCTGTGGCACTATGCAGCCTTCTGCGGCACTATGCAAGCCATACGGCTGCGGTACTATTCATGCGGCACTATTCATCCATGCGGCTGCGGTACTATTCATCTGGTACTATTCATCCATGCAGCTGCGGCACTATTTATACTGCATTATTCATTCATGCGGCTGCGGCACTATTCATCCATGCGGCTACAGTACTATTCATACAGCACTATTCATCCATGCAGCTGCGGTACTATTCATGCGTCACTATTCATCGTCCCTGCCAAAATCAGCACAGATGAACATAGAAATGGCCAAAAATGCTTTTGACCATAACTACCTCAAAACAAGTCGAAATCTAACTTTTCATAGGTCCATTTTGGGTAAAATTGAATCCTCTACAACATGGAACAATCAAAACTTAAAAATAATGAAGTTTAGTAGAACAAAATCCAAGAAAACTGAAAAGGCTATAAACTTAGATCTACAAAAACTTATCTACCAAAATGAAAAATGCTATGTTCTAAAGATGCTTAGAATCATGTAAGGAATAGTTTAGAACAAACAAAATAACATTTGTCCAACATTTGGCAAGATATACTTGCCTTAGGTTGGAGGAAGAAGATGAAAAGAATGAAAATAATAAAGGAAAGAGAGAGGAGTTGGGTTTTATACAAACCTTCCCATCTCAAACCCACATAAACCAAACCAAGCCCTATACCAAGTTAAACCGAACCAAATTAAACCAAGTCAAAAACAAATCAAAGCAAGGCTAAGAAAGACAAGTCAAAATACAGGTCTCATGATAAAGGCCAGAATTTCGTATACGTACACTGAAAATACGTATAACAGAAAATGAGAGTGACAGGCATGCCGTCGGCATACAATGGTACACTGGCGATATGTCGGTTAAGGAAAAAATCTATAAGTTGGGAAAAAATTTAAAGTATTCCGAAAATCAGGAAAATATAAAAAATAGTATAAAAATACGTATCCGTATATAAATACTGATACAGTGAGACGAGTCTCACACGAAGCATGCGGCTACGTCAGTCTCCACGAGCAATCATGTATCGAAGCATGCGGCCACGTTAACTCTACGTCAACCCCACAATCTATCCACGATCATCCAGTGTCCATGCGACTACACCCTATGCGCCCAAAGAGGTGTTATGCGTCTACAGTAAAATCAGTGTATTTTCTACCTGTGGGCGCATAACAGTCGTTTCAGTGCAAAATGACTATAAATAGAGAGCGTCCCCCTCTACAAAAACATACAGAACGGAGAGCATTTCAAGAGTCAAATTGCTGTCCTTCTTGCCAGTGAGCCGAGAGTTAGCATTTTCTTAGGTTTTCTCCCACTTTTGTAAATCGGAGTGTCAACGGAGTAAAGAAGCAACTGCCGCTCGAACTCCATCGTCCTATTCCCCAGAATTCTTTTTATATTTGGGGATCTTCAGTGCAGGATCTCTTAGGCGTACTCGATTTGTGGTGCCTTGCGCCAATAAGAAAAGACAGAATTTCTTCTTCTTTTTTGTGTGTGTCCACAAATAATAATTCAAATTCATCTTTTGTGGAATTTGAATCTATCTTTTCGTAATTAGTGGACGGTTAGGATTAGGATTTGTGCTTTCATCCAACTATATAAATACTCTTTTTGTGCCTCTTTTGATGACTTATTTCAAAATCGAGAGACGAAGAGAGTTATGCGGCCACTGCCATCAGAGGCCAGAGAAATTTGACGAGTTCGTACAGGAGGTGGCGGCGAGCGTTCCAGAAGTTTTCTCAGAACTTGTTGGTTCCTGTAAGCAGATCGTGGTAGGGCTAATTTTGCTTTGAGCAACGGTGTTTTTCATCACCTCAAAAGAGTTCTTCTTCTTCTTCATCCCTTCTAATTCTCCGAGTGGCTTCCGGATATTATGAGAGCAAACTTGTTTGTAGAAAGTCTCAGAAATCCTTCATAATCAGAACAGTTTATAAATTTATTTACGAGAAGTCTCTGCTTCTGATAGTTGCTAAGTCAGAATAGAGAGTAAATTTATTTGTAAGAAATCTCTGTTTTTTTTATCGTTCTTGCATCTAGATCTGCTTCGAAAAAAATAGTTAATTTATAACTTACACCGGTTAAAAAAAATCTAATGATACATCTACTCTTTGACTTGAAGTAACATCATTATTCAGCTAAAACCATTCATTGCTTTTAAATACCATTAATTGTAACATAAATTGTAAGATTTTGACAAAGTACTATTATAAATAGAATTATTTTGTATAAGGATATCAATATGTCTAATTGACTTTGGGTACTGGATTTGTCCGTTGATGGATTTGGGTATCCAAAAAATTTCAGTTACCCATTTTAGTGACGAAATTGGACTTCCAGTGACAAAATGAGTCTTTTTATGACAATTGTTCGTCACTAAAATGTGTCAATAGAAAATTTTGAGCATCCAAACCCATCATTAATGGACAAATCATGTACCCAAAGTTTAATTAGGTCATAAACATGGTACCATTATAGAAAATAATTATAAAAAATTTTATGATTATTTTGTATAAGGGTATCAGGTTTATGATCTAATTAGACTTTGTGACTAAGTTTGTCCCGTTTTAAACTTTGGATACTCAAAAATTTTTAGTGACATATTTTAGTGACGAACATTCATGATTAAAAGACTAAAAGTCTTCCCTAAAATGTTCGAGTACCCAAAATCTAAAACGAACAAATCTAGTGACTAGTATCCAAAATCTAATTAGTAATATTTTTATTATGATATTTTGTATAAGGGTATTTATGACCTAATTAGACTTTGGGAATTAGGTTTGTCCGTTTTAAACTTTGGATACTCGAATTTTTATTGACACATTTTAGTAACGAACGTTCACCATTAGAAGGCTAAAAGTCCATTTCGTCACTAAAATGTATCACTAAAACGTTCGAGTACCGAAAATATAAAACGAACAAATCTCGTATCCAAAGTTTAATTAGATCTAAACATGGTACCCTTATATAAAATAATATTTTTTAAACAAATTGTTATTTATAACTTAACACAGGCAAAAAGAACTTGAAATATTATATCTACATCATTCTTCAAGCAAAACATTATTTTCTCTTCCAAATTTTCAAATCCCTTTGATTCTTAAATCCCTAATTTCTCCAAATGACCCCAACGTCATTTTCCTATCCAAATTTGTAAATTATTTACAATTTTTTTTAAAAAAATACTAATTGCTATGAATGTTTGTTCCGATTTAAAGTTTGGAGAAGATTTCGGTTTGGGAGGACAGCTAGACTTCATTTCTATAAGAACAAAAAAAATTATGCGATAAAAGTCAGTTTTGATATGATTATGAATGAAAATAAGTGTGATATTATGAATGAAAATAAAACAAAGTTTTTATTCAGTCTCGTTGTCATTCGTTATCTCGATGTCTTGGCTACCACTATTATTGGGTTGGATGTGTGATATTACGAATTAAAATAATGCAAAGTTATTAGATTTTGTGTTGCAAACAGGGGTAAGCATTCGGTTAATTCGATCCAAACCGAACCGAATAATCGAAAATCTAATTGGACCAAAAACCGAATAAACAAAACCGAAATCGAACCGAATTGGCCCATAACTGAATCAAACTGAACCGAATTAAAACGGTCCGGTTCTTGGTTTATTCAACTTTTGGTTTAATTGTGCTTTTAATATATGTAGTAACTAAATATACCAAAATTTATATAGTATATATATATATATATATATATATATATATATATATATATATATATATATATATATATATATATATATATATATATATATATATATATATATATATATATATATATATATTATATATAAAATAAAAAAAAAAAAAAAAAAAAAAAAATATATATTATATATAAAATATATATATATATATATATATATATATATATATATATATATATATATATATATATATATATATATATATATATATATATATATATATATATATGAAAGAAGGTAATTGTGGCGAACGCTCCATGCCTCACCACTACCATTCACTACCACTAGGCTAGGGGTCATATATATATATATATATATATATATATATATATATATATATATATATATATATATATATATATATATATATATATATATATATAAAATAAAAAAAAATAAATATATATATATATATATATATATATATATATATATATATATATATATATATATATATTTATTTATATATATATATATATATATATTTATATATATATATATATATGAAAGAAGGTAATTGTGGCGAACGCTCCATGCCTCACCACTACCACTAGGCTAGGGGTCATATATATATATTAAATAAATTTTCTTATTCGATTTTTGGTTTTGGACCGAAACCGAAATTCAAAACCGAAACCGAATAAGAAATTTTAGTATTTTCAAAACCGAAACCGAACCAATTTTTTTTAAACCGAGCCGAATCTCATATTCGGTTCGGTTCATTTTTTGGTCCAAAACCGATTAATGCTCACCCCTAGTTGCAATGGTTATAATGAGTTAGAATTCACCCCTAGTTGCAATGGGTTATAATGAGTTAGAATGAAGTGAGAAGATATTGCAGGTAGATTTGTTGGGGTTTTCTGAATTTGATTTCTAGAAATGGTCCAATATCCACGTGGTAACTCCAAGTATGTATTTCAATAAGATTATTTTTTTATTTGTCTGGCAAACATGTGAGTGACATGTTGGCACATTGATTTTGATAAATTGACCATAATTAACCACTGTATCATTTTAGTTCTATACTCTACAGAAACAATATGAAGAGCGTTAGCAATGAAAAAAAGATGCTTCCAACACCTTCATCGCTAAACAAAGCACATGGATCATAATTCAAAGAATACAAGATCAAAGCAAAAAATATCCAAGATCGTATCTCTACTAGTTCTCCAAAGTGACTGTAAGTTCATAGAAAAGTAAAAAAGTTTATAAAACAAATAAACATTCATGAAGAAGCGGATGATTAGGGGACATCCGTGGATCACCTTCGGATAATCCAGATTGTCAGAGCAACTATTTGTGGGGACACTCGGATGATCTGGCGGATATCCGCAGATTATCGTCAGATAATCAGGATTGTCACAACAAGTATTTGTGGGGACATTCAGATGATGACATCCGCGGATCACTGTCGGATAATCTGGATTGTCACATCATGTATTTGTGGGATCATTGGAATGATTCGACGGACATCCGCGAATCACGTTGGATAGTCAGGATTGTCACAACAAGTATTCGTGGGGACATTCGGATGATCCGACGGACATCCGCGAATCACCGTCGGATAACCGGATATCCACGGATCACCGACGGATAATCCATTGGCTTAGTTGGCTATTTCAAAGTCCAAATCCAACTGTAGTAAGTCAGAGCATTTAATGCATCAAACGACTAGTTTTCTAATCGTTACTGTTGGAACGGATAATCTGTCGGACATCCGCGGACAAACACTACAAAAAATCTTTTTATGTCGGGTAAAAATTGTCATATATGACATTTTATGATAGTTTTTTTTAACCAGCAATCGTGATGAAAACGGGTGTTATAAATATTTATAATAACCGTTATGAATAGGTAGACCCTATATGACATTTTTTGTCTAAAATTGATATAAATAGTTCTATTATATATAACACAACATTTTAAATCGACATTAAAGACACAAATATATATAACAATCAAATGTTCAACCGACATTAAAGATACATTACGTATATAAAAAAGTTATAACTACCATATATACATAACGTTTTTTAAAGGGTTTTGCAATCCAAAAAATCATAAAACGTCATGTATAGGACATATATACATAACGCTTTTAGCCTGTTCTGGTATTCTCACACACACACACACACACACACACACACACACACACACACACACACACACACACACACACACACACACATATATATATATAACCTTTGAAAGCTTATAAATCAATGCGTTATAAAAGCAATGATCAATATGAATTTTCAGAACATGCATAATTTTCAGAACGACACAAATACTATAACATCTGAAACATTTCATTCATAATTTCCAGTTCCAAATATCATTCCATCTTAATTACATATATCTATCTCTTTTTCAACCTTTGCTTAACATATCATCATCTTAACTACATTTCGAAAACAATTCCCTTTTCAGCTTTTGCTTCACCAACATATCCTCATTTTAATTACATTTCCAAAAAAAATCCAAATATATTCATCTTCTTTCCTTTTTAGCGCACCAGGCCTCAAAACATTTCTTCTGCATTCACCAACACAAAATTTTTCTTCAAAAGACGGTCGACAGGAGCAACTTGAGAATCCTCGATTCTACAACCAACAAATAAATAAATGTACAAATAAGATACTTCAAACTTGAAATCAGATGAATCTTATACATGACCAAACTGTATTGGCTGAAGCCTAAAAATTTCCTGTTATCCCACCAAAAGAAACCAAAGTGAAACCCTTTATACCATCTACAGATACTCATATCAGACAACAACAGTTATATGCTAACCATAGAACATCCATATTAAATACAATATTTTATTAACCTCCGAAACTTTCATGAAAGTACTGATAATTCCACAAATTAATAAATAAGATAACTAGAACCAAACCAACAATCTAAAAAAAATGAAGAATCAGTTATATGCTAACCATAGAACATCCAGTTTAAACTAAAACACAATAACACCGTACTTTGTACATAACCTGCCAACAACAAAAATAAATAATGACATATCGTGCAACAACTTGGTCCTTTGTACACTATAGTTTAAACTATATTGACGAAGACGTATTCGCTTTCATTTTCAGTCCCAGCGAACCCACCAATATTTGCACAAAATAAATTAGAAGCATAAACTCTCCAAATGACATATTGACCAACAATGAGGTAGCTGAAGAATAAGTCATTTGGTCGAGATGTGTTCGCTTTCATTTTTACTTTGTACATAACCAGCCAACCCACCAATATAGGATTGCACAAAATAAATTAGAAGAATAAATTAGAAGCATAAACTATATCGACCGAGACGTGTTCGCTTCCATTATTGAATGCTTCTAATTTATTTTGTGCAATCCTATATCGGTGGGTTTTGTTCACTGTTAACTAAATTGAATTCACCAAATGACATATCGACCAACAACATCCAGTTTAAACTAAAACACAATAACACAGTTACCATTCTTGGGCAAACTTTCTTTTTATGTAATGACATTTACTCTCTACTGTGTTCTAAATAACATATTACATATTTAAACATTTTAACAGAGATAAATTTAATTTTTTTGGACTCCTCTTAACTAATCCAAAATACACTCAAGGGAATCTCACAAGTTCATCTTGTATTCAATTCAGAGGGTTGCAAATTAGTTTTGGCATCCCAACAGAGTAAACTAGTTTTGATATTTCTGATACCATAGGTATTCCTGATACCCTTTATTTCTTCCTACAGGTCTCTAATCAGAAGGAAGCATTTAAAGGAGAACCATTCAAATTAAATGATACTGCAAAAAGGAACTTAAAGAGTTTCTGACACAAATAACCCATAATTAGTTCCCTTATGAGACCAACATGTACCTACGTATCCTTGATACAACTTGACACAAACACCAAAGCACAAGCCAAAAGAAAGAATACTGATAAGAGGCTCAGAATACTGACATCTTGATACAACTCGTCACTTACAAAATACACCAAAGCACAAGCCAAAAGAAAGAATACTGATAAGAGGCTCAGATTGACAAATGTCTCCAGGAACATGCCTTACCATCACATGATGGTAGAGATTCACTCAATGAGAATTCTCATTGTATTATCCCATTTTTATAGATATTTTTGATAAAAAAATGAAATAAAGAGAGATTCCATTAGAATGTGGATTTTGAAATCACGTACATCTTACCAAACTAGCTGCAGCTGAGTCACCATGCCATCGAAAGAGAGGAAAAAGAAAGCCAAAAATCCAATAAAGAAGTACAACTTAAATAAAAATTAGCAATCTGCAAGAATCATCATCGCCTCTTTTAAAAACAGATAGTATATATCAAAATATTAGTAAGATAAAGGATTAAGTCACGAAGGGACAGGAGGAAATTCCCTAACAAATGCAGTATATATATGTGACATGGACAAGCCTCTATATGGGGCATTGCATGAAGTCTTGCCAGTTCTATATAATTTTCTCTCTATCCAAAATCAATAACAGAACATCAACGCCCATTAAAGCAAGCCCAGGAACATGAAACTAACCAAATTAGCAGTCTCTTTAAAGAAAGGGTATCCATCTACAAGTAAGAAGTACCTCAACTCTTATGTATTCATATATGAGGCAATGGATTTGATGAGGTCGCACCGGACTTCATCCATTTCCTCCTTTGTGTATGTTGGTTTTTCAGCCAACTTTTTTAACTGAACGATTAGAAAAAAAATGGTTACATTTCTATAATTTCAAAATAGTAATTAAGGATTTAATTTATGAACAATTTACCTTTGTCTCGATCGGCACAGAACAGTCCTCCATAAGTTTCCTGATAAACTTGAGAACAAAATACCCATATTTAACACCCTGCTTACTTTGGGCACTGCATAAATATTTTATTTTTTAGCAAGGAAATATCACATCGATGACTATATAGCTATTAAGTCCTATATCATTTTGATTACCTTGGAAATTTTCTATGTTGGCTTTTGCATTGATCTTTTTCCACCAATATAAGCTGTGTTAAGCCCACTAGTAGAAAATAAGTTTATATGAATATCAGAATACAAAGATAATAATAAACGAATTAAGAATGAAGATGTCACTCACGTAAATATGTGCAACTTAATGTTTCCTCCAGGCTTGAAATTCAGCGAGTCCAACCAATAAACAACAAAGGTAGAAAGGTCGATCACAATCAAAACCCAGTGCTCCCGTAATTGAATGGAATCAAGCATAGTTGAATAAGAAAGTAAAATGTGGCTAGTGACTAAGTCTTCTTACTTCTTGTAATTGAATGGAACCAAACATAGTTGGTTCCGCTTTGCAGTTTAGAGTCTCTCTCTAACCAAATTAGATATTGCAATCCCCGATGCATTTCTAATGGCAAAAGGAGTGAATAATGTCACAACTTTCCGAGAGCTTATAAACTTGTCATATAAAAACCTAAAGCAAAACAAAGAAAAATAGTATATAAATATGGTGTCAATCTTTATTAACTAATACACATAATATGAAATTTCTCACTTTATGTATGCTGTAATACAGGTGCCATCTAGCCAACTCATCGAACATACTTCCAACAAAGCCTTTTTGGAAGGAAAACAAAATGAATCAACTTTGAACATCCCTTTCTCTAATGGGACATTGATGTTATTGATGTCATCCATTGTTTCTACCACCATGTCTTTGAACGTATCAATTATACTAAAATCATCTCCAGCATTCCTTGTAACATCTTCAACTTGCATTATGTTCTTTTACTGTTTTGCATATTTAATTTGTTAAGAAAATATTCCATAAAAAGAAATGAAGCACGCATATTAAATAATATTACCTCTATACCACTAATAACAAACTCTTTGGGCCATGCTATGAGAGACTCAATTGCATCTTTAACATTTTCCATCTCCCCATAGACGGGCACGGGGATGCTTGCATTAGGAGAAAGGGCTTTCGTGATTGAAACCACATTATGTTCTCCTAAATCTACATTATAAATTTTCTTCCTTGGTCCGACTTTTTCAAAGACCACCCCCTCGGCAACAATATTATCTTTTGTGCCAAAGGATAGCTTGCATTCCTTTCCCTAAACAAAATAAACTTGTATTTATCGTGGATATTAATAAATGTTATATAGGCGGTTGAGGGCAACTAAATTATTTGATATATGCTTATTGTGCCAATGTGCAATGCAGGGCGTGATACAGCATGTTGCTTCCTTAACTGACTGCTTTGTTTCAACTATGTATAGAAGATAGAAAGCATATTAGAATAAACATATAATTATTAAATCTATTTTGTAATAAGCATTACCTTAGAACTAGGTGATAGGCTCTTAATTCCATCTGACCCTTATTCACTTCTCGGAGACTTCATATAATTCCTGTTGGAACTTGCTTTGGTATTGGAAGCAACCTTCTCTGATATTTGTGAATCACCTTTGGCTTGAATTTCTTTTAACATTGCCTCCAATTCTTGGTTTCTTTTTCTTTCCGCTTCCAACTGGGACTTAAGTAATTCATTTTGTCTTTTAATTCCTTGTTTTAGAACCTTGAAATATGTCGTCAGGGTCAGTCCTAACCCCAAACGCCGAATATGCCCCGCCTGTTCAGGAGTGCCTAAAGTCAAGGTCATAATATCGGATGTTCCTTCAGTCGACAAAGTCCCATCTTGTTTCTGTTTGATGTATGCTTCCTATAAAATTGACAAGTAACAACAAAATTTTACAAATTGTGAAACATTAATGTATTTTATAAACAAGATTTTAGTGGACAACATATAAGCACCACTTTCATAGCCACTTCCTTGGTATCATCATCATTAAATGTATCATCCTTCTTAACTCATGCTTGAGTCCACGAGAAATTTCGGTCTTCTATGTATTTTGCCCCCAATTGTTGTTTATATTTTAAAAGATAAAACCACGTTAATATTTGGTAATGCATAAAGCCACGTTAACTGAAATATATATTATATATATTTATCAGCTCTTCTCTAAGACTAGCATATCCCTTCTTGCTTAAACGATGGGGAAACTTGTTCTTGGCTCTCCGTTCACTTTGTATCTTGCTCATTTTCTTATGATTACATCACATGAAGATAAATATCGGAATAAGGTTCATATAAGCGGAACCTACTTATCCTTTTTATGCATAAAGAAATATATTTTACAAGTTTAATTAAAATTTGTAGAGAGTCTACTTTTGACGAATTCCTCCCACACAGATTGGTTTATGGACCTTTTGTATTTTGGTGGAGGATGCTTGAGAAGCTCAGGGTTCCCCTCATTCGGATAAATCCAACGTTTGGTGAGTTGTCCTTTGAATACCCTCCAACTCCAAGCCATGCATGCTAACACAAAGTTACTATTTGGATCCAAGTCAAATTTGACCTACAACAAAATTAGAAGCATTAATTTGACTGAAGTAATATGAAGGTTAATGCCTACATAAATGTAAAGTAAATAGTGAGAATATGAGAAAAAAATAAACAATGCTGCTATATAATAAGTATTTAGCACTACAGTTAAGATACTTCATTTACTTTAGCAAAGTTAAGCTGGATTCTACTTACTAGAGGAATAAATGATTAAATTACACCTGTGAAGGTTAAGACTTTAATCTACGAATGATTGAGACGCATCAAAGTCATAACTAATAGAGAAGAAATAAGGAGTCCAAAGATGTATGTATACAGACTTGCTTGTTGTCCTAAACATGTTGCTACTGCAGCTAACTACTTGCAAATGCATCCAAACAATGCCCTGCTGCTGCATTGCATTGCAGGCAATGCAAGGCAAGAGCAAGGGCTATGCTGCCAAGGCAGATCATTGCCTAGTGGCCTCTGCTAACCACAAACCTATTGCCATAAATTGGCCTAGCCAACTGTTCAAAGTGGGACATCCCCTGCTGCTGCTGCAATTTTAGTTACATTCCCTGACAAAATAGAATGGCCAATTGGCCATATGGCCTATAGCAAAGTGTTGCTGCCTAAAGGGCATTGTGCTGCTATTAGAGTGCATATTACCTGCTTACTGACATGTTGAATTGCTGAACATAGGTAGTCGAGGACACCTATAAGATTATCTAAGGACTATTTAGGACATCAAATTGAAATAACTTCACATATAGCCTTACATTGGCCTCATCCCTCTCCTAGGACACCATTCAGCCATATTAACCCAACAACACTAAATCCTAACACAAGACACTCTCACTACTGATACATTCACTAACTGAACATAAACCCTTGGTACTAATATGACACCCACATACACATACATTGAATCATTATATGTATATACATGAATCTCTACTTCTATAGACAACTTATATATACACACACACACACACACACATACATATATATATATATATATATGTGTGTGTGTGTAGAAGCATGAAAATTTTAGCAAACTTGACAACCATACGCCCAAGCAGTCATATGCGCCCAAGCCAGAAAAGTCATATGCGCCCAAGTCACCAGTAAAGTCATATGCGCCCAAGTCACTAGAGCGAGCTATGCACCCATGCGCCCACTTTAGGCTCCTCCAGAGGGGGGCACATAGCCCTGTGTCAGGCTATACGTCCAAGTCAGAACAGCCCCCGACTCGGTCAAACCCACGATCAATCGTGCAGCGAAGCATATGGCCACGTCAGTCTCCACGAGCAGTCATGCACCGAAGCATGAGGCCACGTCAACACCACGATCAATCCACGATCACGCAGTCTGCATGCGCCTACACCCTATGCGCCCAAAGCAGGACCATGCGCCCACATGAAAACCAGTGTGTTTTCTCATGTAGGTGCAAAACATTATTCCAGCACAGAAACGACTATAAAAATGGGTCTCATACCTCTTCAAAGCAGAGAACGAAGAGCATTTTCAAGAGCCAAATTGCTGCACTTCTTGCCAGTGAGCTGAGAGTTAGCAATTTTCTTAGGTTTTCTTCCATTTTTTAATCGGAGTGTCAACGGAGTAAAGGAGCAACTGCCGCTCGATCTCCATCGTCCTATTCTCCAGAATTCTTTTTGTACTCGGGGATCCTCAGTGCAAGATCTCTCAGGCGTACTTGATTTGTGGTGCCTTGTGCCAATAAAAAAGACAGTATTTCTTCTTCTTTTTTGTGTGTGTCCGCAAAAATGGACACTCTGCTGGAGACTACCTTTTCCTCTGACAAGAAGGTGGTGACGCAATCTGATACCGACAAAGTGAGGAGCACTCAGAAGATGTTGATCGTAAAGTTTGATCAGCAGGCGTTCGAAGAGATGCTCTCAAGGGACGGCTCTTCTCCCTCAAAATCAGCGAAGCCAAACAAGTCTCGCAAGACTTGGCTTCCGAAGGCTCGCGGTACATATCCTGCCAGTGTCATAGAAGATATGCAACCGAAGGACTCTGTCATGTGGGCGCATGGCTCTGCCACAGAAGCTCTACAAATAAAGAATGCTCATACCGTTCTGGGCTCTACTAGTCCAGCGACTTCTCTCTTGAGCAACCAACAACAGAGTGTTCGAGGCTCGAGACTTGGCAAAGAAAAATACTATGATGCCAAGAATCAAAGTGTTCGACACTCTGGGCAAACTCAACGAGGCTCACAAACAAAGGAGGCGAAGCTAGGAGAAAATAGTGCTGCTTCACCAAGCATGCGCCCAAGAGGGTGTGTGGGTGCATAACTTTGGCCAGAAGACTTCTGTCTTCGACAGATTATGCTTCCAGGGTCATGCGCCCAAGGCTATGCGCCCAAGCTCTACTGACCCATACTATGCGCCCACATCTAGGAAGCTTAGGCATGCTGCCAAGACCTCTGGGAAGCATGTGCCTAAAGGCAGACTCCAGGGTCCATGCACCCACAGTAAAACGACAGGCCCCAACACGTATAACACGGGACTGTCTTCAAGGTCATCACAGAACTTAGGTGTAGGGGTTGTCCCTGCATGTAAACTAAGTCCGGATGTACCAACTCTCCTTTCAAACCCATATACAAAGCTCGATGATGCATGTGATATGGGTTTTAAGGCAAAACTCTCTTCCGCTGACTTACGCGACATGATAAATCATAAGTGTAAAGCGAGAAAGGATACAACAATTCATGGTGTACATCCGTGCACCAGTATTGTCATCAATTGTTGCTGCTCTAAAGCAACGAGAGTGCCTCAGAGGCAGTCCGTGTTTCGACGACTGTATTGCTCTGACGATAAAAAGCCGTTGTGTATTTCATTCAACATGGCGTCATGGGGTCCCTCTTACGGAAGCCCCAACGAAAGAAGGTGGACCACGAACCCAACTTTCTGTCTTAGTTCTGCGAACAGAAGAAGAAGAAGTCTGCCAACAGATAGCCAGCAGGCTGTCACATCTGACGGAGTCTATATGGGTACTCGGTCGAGGTTAAAATTTCGTATAGATGATGAGGACTCCCAAGCTGGAGGTGATGATCCTTCAGCTGGGCGTAGTATTCCCTAAGAGTCTGAAGCAGATGACCTTCACACCGGGGATAGCCTTCCAGATGACAATGATCTCTCCGAGTCTGATGGCGACTATCTACCTCCCCTATCTGAAGACGAAGGACTTTTCAACTCAGAGGCAGACAGTATCAGCACCAGTTGTACTGTTTCCTCTATTCGTCCTTACATGTTATCTACATACATGGCAGATGGAGAGAGACCAGAAGAAGCCAGTGATCAGACCAACAAACGGCTAGAGGGTCTTAAAACAGCATTTGCCAAGATCACTGATATGCTTACCAGTATCATGGCGGTACAAGCTGCTGGGGCTGTTCCTCCACCTCAACAAAACATCTCGACATATGTTAGTCCGGCTCATAGCAACAACCCTCCTTCACTACAGAAGGAGTATCATTCTGTTGTACCTCCTCTAAATCATACAAATGCTGGGGGTGGTCCTTCACCAACGATGCCTGACAACCGTACAACAACCATTTCTCAACACCTGCTCAATCAACAGGATGCAATTGATTCTCTTGTTGCCCGTCTCAATACCATCTCACACAAAGACGAGCTTCATAAGATGGGGATATTTCAACCCTATCCTCCTGAATGGGAGAACGCTACTTGCCCTCCTAACTACAAGCTACTGACACTAAATTCATTTGACGAGATGACTTCTCCTCGTCAACACATGACATACTTCAACACGCAGACTCTACACTTACCCAGGGATGATCCGTTCTTGTCAAAACTGTTTATTAGCACCATGCAGGGGGTAGCTTTTGAATGGTTCTGCAGTCTGTCTGACGGTTGTATCAATTCTTTTTAAATACTTGGAGAGATTATTCCTCAATAGATTTTATGAGAGTGGCATGCATGTTAGTACGTCCACCCTTATCGAGACCAAGCAAAGGAGGACTGAGTCTGTTATTGCTTTCATCGAACGCTTCAAGCGACTAGCATTGAAGATGTCCTTCGGTATACCAGACTCAGAACTTATGGATACTTGTCGACATAACTTTCTTTCTACAAAGAAGTTTTGTCTGGGTATACATAAGTATGATACATGGCCTGGTTTCTTTGGGGCCGCTGATGCTGCTGAAAATAACGTCTCGAATCTGGAATTACTGGGGTTGAAAACACCCAAATCTGAAGACAAAGGCAAGCACCCTCAAACTATTCCTGTCCGTGGGGGTAAACTTCCAAGGGAGCTTCTAATTCTCAGGGTACCTCTGACAAACCTAAGGAGACTTTCTCATTTGACGAAGATGATGTTATTACCATTTTTCACACATTGACGAAGGGTAATAAACTGACATTGCCTCCACCACGACGTCCTGCGGAGGCGAACCAACTCAACGATCCCAAGTACTGTCTTTATCATTAGTACGTGTACCACTCTACCAAGGATTGCATAGTCCTGAAGAAGAAGATACAAAAGCTTATCGATAGCCAAGTGATCAACCTCAAAACTGAAGATAAGGTCATATCTTCTAACATGATCTCTCTTCAATTTGGTGACTTTTCTCCCACAGAAGTCCCAAACGGCGTAGTCCCGATCCCTTAGGCAATAATAGAAGTCGTCAACCTGCCGCCAGCTCGCAACTCAACCTTGGTACCACTCACAACTGAACGTGGTGAGATCATGTGGGTCCATGCGGACCTTGTACAAGAAATAACACAGGGGGTGGTATCTCCCAAAGTAAAGAGGGTTAAGAAATATAAATCATGTCATATGGTGTCTTCTCCTATTTACGAAGTTCTATCTGTCGAGATACGATTTGGAAAGGCTTACCTACGGACTTATGACCCTGCACAAGAAGAGGCAGTACCTTCTCAAGCTCCCGCTTCCCTCACATGTTCAGAAGCCGGTCCGTCTAAGCCTTCGACTACCGACAAAGTCAAGTAGAAGGAGACGCAATTTGACAAGTCTCTGAAGGCGCCAACTACCGAAGGTATGGATCGGCCTTACAACTTTGATATACTGGCACAGCTGGCCAATACACCTACCAGGTTGTCTCTGTTCGATCTATTGTGACTCTCCAAAGAAATACGGAAGGCCTTAAGTGAAGCATTACTTCATGTCGACTCTTATCTAGCTGAAGTCAAAGCCCCCGCTGAAGATCCTGTCTCATGTCCCCACTGCCACAATACTATGGAAGTGGTGCCCAACATCATCTTTTCACAGGAGGATATACTACTCAAAAATAATCGTCATGATAGACCTCTGTACTATACAGGGTATATCGGGGTGATTAAGGTGGATCGGATGCACATCGATCCAGGCTCCTCCCTCAGCATCATTCCTAGGAGTTTACTCCAAATTCTAGGAATCCCTCTGCACAAGCTATCTATAACCAACACAACTATCATGGCTATCAATGCTGGAAGAAGCCACCCACTGGGAAAGATCCGTCTCAAGTGCCAAATTGGTGATCCCCGAACGGAGGTTTCTTGCTATGTAATCGATGCCAATGTATCCTACAACGTCTTGTTGGGACGTCCGTGGATACACAAGAACATGATGGTTACTTCCATACTTCACCAGTGCTTCAAGTACGTCAACAGTGATGGCATCATGAAGACGGAGTTTGCCGATGTCGATCCTTTTAGGGGCATTGAAGCCTACTATGGAGATTCGGTACTTTACCAATCGCAGCCCTCCAAGGATGATGACAACGAAGCTGATGATGAAGCTGAAGTGAGTTCATCCTCCAGTGATGGTCCCCTGATTATCCGAGTCAAAGGACGTACTACTCCAAAATGTACTCCAAAGCCTCTCACAATCTGGGTAAAAAAGAAGAACCCTGATAAGGTCAAACCATTGACCATCACTCTTCGTAAGACACCTCGGGTGGAACCTGCTGAAGTTTGCCCTCCCAATCCTGAAGAGTTATCCTATGTGGCGAACTTGGTCAAGTCTGTGGCTCTTGTTCCCGACAATGATCCTCCCAATGAGTATATCAATAATCATAATAATGTACCTTCTGCGGATGATGTTATCCCTGAAGAAGAACTTGCGTATTTTTTAAGTAAAGATTTATCTTTGAATTACTCCGATGTCTACCAATCTATAAACCAGTATGTAGATACGATATACGCTCTAGAGAATGGCATAGGACTACACCTCTGTATGCCGGTCATGATGCCTCATCTGCAAGAAAAAGTATGGCCAGAAGACATCCACTACTTTATCGTCCCACCTAGAAAGAAGGGTGAAGAATTAATTATCTTCGGTCGAATAATCGGCGAAAGAAAGTTCATTCTGGACTCTACTTCTTCCAACCACAACACTGAAGCTGACTATAACTCTGGAAAAATATAACTTTTTCGATATAGTTGGCAGGCCAAAAATATCATCCAGAACATGGGATATGATATAAAAAGCGATCACGGGCTAAACTACGGCCGGGGACGACGGTTGCCAATACGTCATTTTGCTCCTCCTGACAAACCCGAGAACTATTATCAACAAAACGGTATTGGTTTGGATTATGTCACTCCTCCAACAACTCCTGAAAGATCAGACACCGAAGCAGATCATTGTTCTCATTCTTCTGATTCCTGCCTCTGGGATTCAGACTCCAGCATTGGAGACATGTTCAAAGCAACTTTGTCCGTCAACATGGTGTCAGTTGACCAAATTGTAGACGATGTCCAATCGATCGAGCTTGAACGATGGGCTCAAAAGATGGATACTAGGTAGGAGTTATGTTTTGAACAACATGAACCACCTACTGAAGACGAAGTCGTCCAAGTCAATTTAGAAGATGAATCATCTCTTAAACCAATCTTTATCAGCAAAAGTCTGTCTGGCGATGAACGATAATCTCTTATACAGCTTATAAGAGAATATATTGACGTCTTTGCATGGAGCTATGAAGACAAGCCAGGCTTGGACCCTAAAGTTGCTATGCATCGCCTAAATATTTCATCTAAATCTAAGCCAGTGAAGCAGCAACAACGACGATTCTGACCAGATATCATGGAGGCCATCGAGAATGAAGTCAAGAAGCTTATTGCAAATGGATTTATTCACGAAGAACAACACCCTGACTGGGTCGCTAACATTTTTCCAGTCATAAAAAAGAAAGGTAAAGTTCGAGTTTGTATCGATTACCGTAATTTAAACTCTGCATGCCCGAAAGATGAGTTCCCTCTACGGATCACCGACGTAATGATCGACAATACTTGCGGCTTCGAGCGGATGTCCTTCATGGATGGGTTCTCAGGCTACAACCACATCAAGATATTCTCCGACGATGAGAAGCACATATCTTTTTGAACACCGTTGGGGGTATACTGCTATACGGTGATGCCCTTCGGATTGAAAAATGTGAGGGCGACATACCAGTGAGCTATGAACATAATTTTTTGCGAGCATTTACGCAAAACAGTAGAATGCTACGTAGACGATATCGCAGTTAAAAGTTGTCTCAAGGGCAACCACCTCCAAGACTTGAGAACGGTGTTCGAACTAATGCGTACACACCAACCCAAGATGAATCCAACCAAGTCTTTTCTGGGAGTCTCTAGCGGCAAGTTCTTTGGTTTCATCATCACTTCAAAGGATATACATGTTTACCCGGGGAAAGTGGAAGCTATCCTCGATATGCATCCCCCAAGAAATCTCAAAGAGCTACGCGGACTTCAAGGAAGGCTAGCCTACATCAGATGATTCATTTCGAACCTCTCTAGATGGTATCAACTGTTTACTTAGCTGATAAAAAAGGCGTATCTTTCGTCTGGACTGAACAATGTCAATACGTATTTGACAACATCAAGAAGTATCTCACAAGCCCCCCAGTATTGGTGGCTCCAATAATGGAGAAACCCTTTTTACTATATGTCCGTGCTGTAGACCATTCCCTTGGCGCCCTATTAGCTTAGAAGAATGAAGGCAGCCATGAACATACAATCTACTACCTCAGCCGTACAATGGGGGGTGCCGAGCATAGATACACACCTGTGGAAAAAGAATGTCTTGCACTGGTACTTGCTATCCAGAGGATACGCCACTATGTGTCTGGGCAGACTATCCACATCATATCTAAAGTCAATCCTCTTAGAATACCTATGACTAAACCGGGTTCTCTTAATTCCCGTTTAGTTACATGGGCAATGTTGTTGACTCCATATGATATGTTGTTCGTCCCTCAGAAGGCAGTAAAAGGCCAAAGCGTAGATAATTTCCTAGCAGCTCATTCAGTGCCAGAATCTTCCAAACTCTACGACGAAATCCCCGATGAAGTAGTGGAGTCTAACACCGCAAATGAGGAAATCCCTATTTGGCGAATATTCTTTGACGGTGCATCAAGAACAGGACCTAAAGAAAATATCGTGACCGAAGTAGGCATCGTGCTTATGTCACCCGGCCATCTAGTTATACATCATGCATATTCTCTCGTGGAACCCTACACCAACAACGTGGCCGAATATAATGCCCTATTGATCGGCCTTCAACTGGCAAAACAACTGGGAGTTGACTATCTAGAAGCTTACGGGGATTCTAAGCTAATAGTTAGCCAGGTCTGAGGGGATTATAAAGTTCGTCATAAAGATCTCATCACATATCACAAAGTGACAATCGAGTTAGGGTATACTTTTACTGGATTCTTCATCGAGCATGAGCCTCGACTACAGAATATAGAAGTATATGCGTTAGCCGGTCTTGCCGCTTTCTTGACCGTTCCTACCAATACTCAGCAGTCGATCACAGTGTCTGGTCGAGAACTATTCTGTGTGAAAGATGCCTTGCATATTCATCAAAATTACACAACAGAAACAGACGTCGATGTTAAAGACTGGAGATTTCCTTTCATAGACTACGCTGTCTATGGAATCCTCTCTGAGGACCCAAAAGAAGCAGTATCTGTCCAAAGGCGATCCCTCATATTTTACTACGATACAGCTACTAAAATGTTGTACTGACGCTCTTACGATGGGCTACTGTTACGATGTTTATCAGACACAGAAGCCAAACATGCACTCCGGGAGGCTCACTAAGGAGTTTGTGGTACACATCAACCAGGCCCCAAATTACAAGATCGCCTCAAACGAACGAGTTATTATTGGCCCACGATGATAGTAGATGCTGTTGAATATGCAAAGAAGTTTAGGGCTTGTCAGTTCCATGCCAACTTCATTCAACATTCTTTAGAGTTTCTACATCCGACGGCAGCATCTTGGCCTTTTGAAGCCTGGGGTACGGACGTCATAGGCCCAATCAGCCTACAATCTTCCAGAGGATATCAGTTCATCCTAGCTATAACCGATTACTTCTCTAAATGGACGGAAGCTATACCGCTCCCCGAAGTGAAGATGTCGAACGTGATCAGTTTTATCAAACATCATGTTATCTATCGCTTTGACCTACCTCGCAAGATCATCCATGATAATGGTCCACAATTCGCGAGCCATGCATTCTATCAGTTCTGCGATTAGAATCGAATCCAGAATATAGCCTCTACTGCCTACAATCTAGCGGCTAAGGGGTTAGCATAAGCCTTCAATAAAACTTTCATTAAACTTCTCAAGAAGTTCATGTCTTCAAACAAGCACGATTGTAATGAGAAGCTCGACGAATGTCTCTAGACCTATTGTACAACGGTCCGGACTCCAACAGGCAGTACGCCATTCTCTCTGGTTTATGAGCGCGAAGCAGTTCTTCCCCTAGAAATCCAGATTGCTTCTTTTCGAGTAGCCTTAGCCAGTGTAAAACCCATCAAATTAAATTTTTGTTTTTTTTATTATTTTATTTTTATTAAATTGTTATTTTAACTAGTAATTAATTAATGTTGATGATATATAGTAACATATATATATAAATATATATGTATATAAATATGTGGCTATATTCAACTGTGGATGTGTGGTAATGTGTAAACCTAATTAAAACTCTAGATAACTTAACCTTTAACCCAAGTTTAGTCCTAACCCTAATCTATTTTTAGTCTCTATTTTAATTAAGAAATAAATTCACATGTTTATATAAATATAATGCTTGATTTACTTAACCAACCCTTAACCCATTCCCTACCCATTGATTTTCGGTTACCACAAAGTGTGGATCTCATGAAACCGAATGATAACCTCTCCTTCCCTTCCATTTTTTCGGCCACACCACAACTTCTTCCCCCTCCATTTTTCCGGCTACCCGAGAACTCCCCTTCCCTCCTATCCCGGCCGGCGTGCATTCAACGAGGAGATCACCTCGTCCTCGACATTCAGGCCATCTCCGGCAGCGCCATCGCCTCCGTAGCGTAGCCCCGACTCCCTGCAGTCGGCAGGTACGATCTTGAGCCTCCACGTGGCTTTGTCACGAGGATATCCCCCTACAAAACCTAGAGCATTAATTTCTATATTCTCTTTTCCTGCAAATAGTCATTGATTAATAATTTGTGTAAGGAAGAAATAATGATTTTAATTAGTATTATTAATGTTTAATGATTGTTAATTTAGCGTAGAATCAGAAATAAATTGTAGAGAAATTGTTGTGAATTATTATGATTTTATCCATATTAATTCGTGAATGTGAAGTAATTATTTGGTGTGATTATGGCTGTGTAATTAATTAAGTAAGGATAAATTGATAGTAATTTGTACCTAAATTATTAGCCTATTGATTAGAGACATTAGTATAGATTCTATATTAATTGTATCAGATTTTTATACAAATTATTCGTATTTATTAAGTATTTTAACTGATGTCAATAATGCAGTTTTTGTGTAAAGTTCCACAGAATTATATATGCTGTTTTTGATTTTTAGAATTTAATCCATTAGGAATCGTTATGATCTATACATAAATTGTAGGTAATTATATAATCTAATTACTGTTAAATTTTCAAGATTTAATAAATAGTTTAGATATTTTATTTATATTTTAAACTGTGAATTACTGATTCTAAATGACTGTTTATTTACACTATTTTGGATTTTTATTAATTAATTCATTAAGAACTAATTAATGAGTTTTATACAAAACTGAGAGATAATAATTATACCTATTTACTGTAAAATTTTCAAAATAGAATAATTATGTTCGGTATTTATTTGGCATTAAACCAGAGTTAAATATATTTGATTATGTAATTAGTTCAATACTAGTTTTAATTTATAATAAATATAAATTATTATTGGTAATGCTCATAAATGTAAAGTCACTGTTGGAAATGTTATTTTCTGTGATTTATGATTTTTCCCAATTTATTAGTGAATTTTTAACATTTAATTCTAATTGCAATAGCTAAAATAGTGATTTTTATATATTAGTAGTTAAATGTTTTATTTACTTATAAATTAGGTAAATAATATTAAAAATATTATTTACAGTAGAATTTCATGGAAAAGTGTTTTTTTTTACCAAATTTAGACTTGTCATTATTTATTAACTATTATTTATCATTAATGGGAATTTGTGAATGCATGTGTTTCCTAATTGTTTAACTAATTAGTTATAAGTAATTTATTAATTATTAAATTATTAATTGTATTAATAATTTCAGAATATAAAGTATAATAATAAGTGCTTCATACTTATTATTGTATGATATTATTCATATTTATTAGTAATGATTAGTTAGTAGTAATGGTTTGATATTAATTATCAATTAAATGTATAGTTAATTTGGGTAAATAGTAATGAATTAGGGTTAATGTTATTGTAGGATTATTCATTTCTCGGAACTTGGACTCGATACCAGACTCAGATTTTCAGCTATTGGACACAGGCAAGTACACCTTGCTTGACTTTACTATGCAGTATTACATTTGACCATTTATTACAGTTGTGTGCACTCGTCACCATTTATGACTACCATGTGAATAGTTAGTATAACTTGACACGTCTCAGACACGCATCACAAATGAGTGAGTTGAGTGCAGAGATTTTGTGTTGATTGGCCATTAACATGTGATCTTGAGTTGTAGCAGTGGTTAGTTACATTATATGTATATTGCCGTCTTGCATATTATTTGTACCGTGTATACGGTACAGGTATTCATTGGGTGGGGAGAGTCTACTAGTGGTGTATGAGAATTCTGTTTCCAATGTACGCTGGATGCTCGTAGCCCCTCGTTCTCAAACCGTAGAACGCTTGGTGGACGTTTCTTCTTCTTCTCCCCCTCTCATGTGCCACTAGAGATGTCTCAAAATGCATTTACACTTAGATGGTTAGAACACCTTAAATTGTGTACTACGTATTTCCTGTCCTTGTTTGGTTAAGGAATTACTTAGTAACATATTTATTTAGTTACTTTTACTTTACTGCTCAGTATTATCTTGCATGTCATTTTTCCTGTGTATTTGTTATGTCCCTCTGAGGACCTGGTATTTTTTCCAGAGCTTGACGAGGATTCCTACCCGACTGATTACGGAGTAGCTGGATTAGACGACGACCTTGAGGTGGAGCCACAGCCTTGATCCTTTGGAGGCTAGCTTTATCTTCTAATGTGGGTTCATTTCCTGTATTCAGTTATTTTCTACATTCTATTTCATTTCATTCCAGATGTACTGTGCAGTGTTTGGTCTTTCTTTTGACATTTATTGTGACTCTGGAGACTCTCTTTGCAGTTGTCTATTATTTGTTTCATGGATGAGACTAGATATTACCTGCCTGTGTTGTTATTATTATTAGTTTTACTTCAGCGTACTACGACTAGTCATAGTCCATTAAATTGGGTTAACTATGTCTGATCGTACAGCTGGCATACCACGTGTTCCCGATCCGATTATTTGGAACTGGGGCGTGACATGTTTTAGTGGTGGCCCATGCAGGTTTCCAAATTTGTTTGGTTACGTTACTGTACCAGACAAGCCTGCAAATTAGGTTTAGAATATAGGGTCTCATCCATACTTGATTATATCATTCTTGATTATCCTTGAACAAAATCCTTTGTATCTCGTTTGTTTCCGTCCTATTCTCAATTCCTTCTATCTTATCTCTGCAGAATCATGAATTTGAGGAGTGGACGTACCGCTGCCGGTGGAGACAACCAGTCATCTGGTACGGATGAACAGTCCGCAAGGGTAGTTCCAACTCACCCTTTGCTTCCAGGGCAGACGTCTCAGCCAGTTGGTGCACAACCGACTGGGGTACCACCTCCTCCCCCGCAGAACCCTCAGATACTATTTGGAGTGCCCCCGGCTGTGCCACAAGACAGTCAGGCACAGATGTTTCAGTCCATGCACATGATGATGCAAGAACAGAGGCAAGAAGCAGCTGAGCAGAGGCGGGAAGCTGCTGAGATGAGGCAGAGATTCCTGGCAGCTATGGAGAGGATGACAGCACCAGCACCTGCACCAGCTCCGACACAAGCTCCCGCGAGACCAGCGCGGGTAGGTTCAATGAAGGACTACGTGCAGATGGACCCCAAACCTTACAAAGGGAATGAGACTCTGGAGGAGGCCACTAATTGGATCGCCAGCACCAAGAAGAAATTGTAGGCATCTCAGTTGCCAGAAGATTTATGGATGACTGGCGTAAGAACTCAGCTGGAGGGGAATGCCCATCACTGGTGGGATTCTTTGGAGCGTCAGTTGGGTACCCGTCAGTCGTGGGAACAGTTTCTGGAGTTCTTCGATAAGAAGTACTTTTCTACTACTGTGAAGAATGCTTTATACAACCAGTTCCTGCACCTGGAGCAGGGAAACAAGACAGTGGATGAGTTCGACTCGGAGTTTAGTCGTCTCAGCAAATATGGGGAGGTGCTGATCCCCACCGATCTAGAGAAAGCTAAGAGGTTCCACAACGGACTGAGACAAGAGTTACAACAATTTACCAGCACTCAGTCCCGAGTCTCTTATTCTGAGGTACTGACGGAGGCCAGAATCCAAGAGTCAATTGTCAAGGGAAGGCAGCACCAGCAGAGGAGTCAGCAAGTACAGCAGAAGACGCAGCAAGGAGGTCCTATTCGGCGACCTATGGGACATCAGCAGCATCAGAGGACTGGACCCTACCAGTCGAAGGAGCTTCCAACTTGCCATTACTGTGGCAAGAAGGGACACTTGGAGAGAGAGTACAGAAGGAGACTAGGTACTTGTTTAGCCTGTGGATCGGGCCAGCATCAGGCTCGAGATTGCCCGGTTCGGGGAGCTATTGTGCCAGCAGGAGGACAGAAGCCACCAGCATCAGGAGGTCAGCAGAGAGGACCTATACTCCCTTCCCAGTCAGCACAGTTTGAGAAGGCCAAGCAGCAGGCAGGAAACAAGAAGCAGGGTCAGATCTTTGCTCTCACTCAGGGAGAGGAAGAAGCAGTAGGAGAGGCTATCACAGGTACTATCTTAGTAGGTTCATTGCCTGCTACAGTATTATTTGATTCTGGTGCTACCATGTCTTTCATATCATCTAGATTTGTAGCTGTGCATAGGATAGCTACTTCTACTGTGCCTAAGAGTTGGAATATTATTACTGGTAGAGGTTTAGTACCTGTAAATAGTTCATGTAGAGCCTGTTCGATAGTTATTTGTGGCAGGAAGATGAGAGCTCGACTTTTGGTATTTCCTATGCCAACTTATGACGTAGTGCTGGGTATGGATTGACTTAGTCAATATCATGCGATATTGGACTGCCACAAGGGTTGTGCTATATTTAGACCGCCAGGCTAGCCGGAGTTTGAATTTCAGAAAGGAAGCATTGAGAAGGGAGTCTCTCAGTATCAGGGAGCCTGCATGGCAATGGAGGTGGCCCTGCCACCGATCATTGATGAGTTTTTTGATGTCTTTCCTGATGATCTGCCGGGACTACCACCCGACAGAGAGGTTGAGTTCACCATTGAGCTCATACCAGGAGCGGCACCAATCTCTTCAAATGTCTATCGATTGGCGAAGAAGGAGCTGGATGAAATGAAGGTACAGTTGCAGGAGTTGCAAGACAAAGGATTTATCAGACCAAGTGCATCACCATGGGGAGCCCCAGTCTTGTTTGTGCCAAAGAAAGATGGAACAGTTCGCATGTGCATTGATTATAGGGCTCTTAATGCTGTGACAATCAAGAACAAGTATTCCCTGCCCAGAATTGATGATCTATTTGACCAGCTGACAGGAGCACAGGTATTCTCGAAGATTGATCTGAGGTCGGGATACCATCAAGTGAAGGTTCGGAAAGAAGACATCCAGAAGACGGCATTCAGGACTCGGTATGGTCATTACGAGTTCTTAGTAATGCCCTTTGGTTTGACTAATGCACCTGCTGTGTTCATGAATTTAATGAACAGAGTATTCCATGAATATCTTGACAAATTTGTCGTAGTATTTATCGACGACATTTTGGTGTATTCAAAGAACCATGAAGAGCATGAGGATCACTTGAGGAAGGTGCTGGAGGTCTTGAGGCATCAAAAGTTATATGCGAAGCTGAGTAAGTGTGAATTTTTGCTAGATCATGTTTCATTTCTTGGACATGTTATCTCGGGGAAAGGCATAGAAGTGGATCCGACGAAGATATCAGCGGTGGAGTTGTGGCCAACTCCAACCGATGTTTCAGAGATACGAAGTTTTCTGGGGCTTGCCAGATATTACCGGAGGTTCGTAGAGAATTTTGCAAGGATTGCGGAGCCCATGACCAAGTTGACCCGCAAGGATCAGAAGTTCGAATGGACAGAAGAATGCCAAGCTGCCTTTGATGAATTGAAGAGGCGCCTTACTACTGCACCAGTTTTGACCATTCCATCAGGACCAGGAGGTTTTGTCATCTATAGCGATGCATCCGGGAAGGGATTAGGATGCGTCTTGATGCAACATGGGAAGGTAGTGGCATATGGTTCTCGGCAGTTGAGGATCCATGAGAAGAATTATCCCACGCACGACTTAGAGCTTGCGGCGGTGATATTTGCCCTGAAGCTTTAGAGACATTATCTGTATGGAGAAACGGTGGAGGTATATACAGATCATAAGAGCCTCAAGTATGTCTTTACTCAGAAAGATTTAAATTTGAGGCAGAGGCGTTGGCTTGAGTTGATGGCAGATTTTGATATAGAGTTACAGTACCATCCAGGGAAGGCTAATTCAGTAGCAGATGCATTGAGCCGGAAACCTATGGCGCACTTCTTGACATCACAAAAGGAGTTGCTATACGATTTGGAGAAGATGGGCATTGAAGTTGTTAGACCTGGAGGAGTTGCGCAGATGATGAATATTCAGGTTCAGTCTTCATTAGTAGAGAGGATCAAGGCGACTTTGCCCACAGATGCCAGATATCAGAAGCTTCGACAGAGGACAGAGCAGGGACTGCAGACTGGATTGAGGATTCACGAAGACGGGACCTTGAGGTGTGGAGATCGCCTCTATGTTCCTAATGGTGAGATCAGGCAGGAGCTGATGGCAGAGGCTCATAGCTCGATTTATTCTATTCATCCAGGAGGTACGAAGATGTACAGGGACCTGAGACAGCACTACTGGTGGCATAGAATGAAACGTGAGATAGCACGTTTCGTGGCGAAGTGTTTGGTGTGTCAGCAAGTCAAAGCTGAACATCAGAGATCCGCAGGATTGTTGCAACCGCTTCCGATACCTGAGTGGAAGTGGGAGCACATCACTATGGATTTCATTACGGGATTTCCGAGGAGCCCAGCTGGACGAGATGCAGTTTGGGTGATTGTGGACAGATTATCGAAGTCTGCTCATTTCATACTATTTCGAGTGGGGCAATCTACAGAGGTATTGGCAGACTTATATATGAAGGAGATAGTACGATTACATGGAGTACCAGTCAGTATAGTCTCTGATCGAGATACAAGATTCACATCGCACTTCTGGAAGAGCATGCAGGAAAGTCTGGGCACAAGACTGAAGTTCAGCACAGCTTATCACCCTCAGACGGACGGGCAGTCAGAGCGTACCATTCAGACGTTGGAGGACATGTTGAGAGCTTGCATGTTGGATTTTGGTGGATCTTGGGAGGATCACTTGCACTTGGTAGAATTCTCTTACAACAATAGCTACCAGGCAAGTATCCAGATAGCTCCTTTTGAAGCATTGTACGGAAGAAAGTGTCGATCGCCAGCATGTTGGGGTGATGTAGGCGAGAGACAGATATTGGGACCAGAGTTAGTGACTCGTACAGTAGATACAGTCAAGAAGATTCAGGGACATCTTCGAGCAGCACAGGACCGGCAGAAGCAGTGGGCAGACACTCATAGGCGGCCTCTTGAGTTCAAGAAAGGAGATCATGTGTTCTTGAGAATCTCTCCGACTAGAGGTACAATCAGATTTGGAGTCAGAAGAAAGCTCAGCCCAAGGTACATCGGACCATTTGATGTGTTGGAGAAAGTTGGCGAGGTTGCATACAGATTGGCACTTCCGCAGTCATTGGAAGGCGTCCATGACGTATTTCATGTCTCCCAGTTGAGGAAGTATGTGGCAGACCCTAACCACGTACTAGATCATTCAGAGATCACCGTGGGACCGACCTTGTCCTACGAGGAGCAGCCTGTGGAGATCCTAGACCGCAGAGAGAAGGTGTTGAAGGGGAAGACCATTCGACTAGTCCGAGTTGCGTGGAAACACCATTCTCCGGGCGAATCGACTTGGGAGCGGGAGGATTCTATTCTGGAGCGTTTTCCATACCTTCGTGAGGCGTCTGGTATGATTTAATTCTGCAAGTAATCATTCTCTAGAATATGCTTATTTTAGTCTGTAAAAATTTCTTAGGTTTAGAATTGTGTTTTTGTGTGCCAATGTTGTGTGTTAGAACAATTCCCTAGCATTCTATGATTCCAAATTGTTTTAATTTCGAGGACAAAATTTTAATAAGTTGGGTAGAATGTAAAACCCCTCAAATTAAATTTTTGTTTTTTTTATTTTATTATTTTATTTTTATTAAATTGTTATTTTAACTAGTAATTAATTAATGTTGATGATATATAGTAACATATATATATATAAATATATATGTATATAAATATGTGGCTATATTCAACTGTGGATGTGTGGTAATGTGTAAACCTAATTAAAACTCTAGATAAATTAACCTTTAACCCAAGTTTAGTCCTAACCCTAATCTATTTTTAGTCTCTATTTTAATTAAGAAATAAATTCACATGTTTATATAAATATAATGCTTGATTTACTTAACCAACCCTTAACCCATTCCCTACCCATTGATTTTCGGTTACCACAAAGTGTGGATCTCATGAAACCGAATGATAACCTCTCCTTCCCTTCCATTTTTTCGGCCACACCACAACTTCTTCCCCCTCCATTTTTCCGGCTACCCGAGAACTCCCCTTCCCTCCTATCCCGGCCGGCGTGCATTCAGCGAGGAGATCACCTCGTCCTCGGCGTTCAGGCCATCTCCGGCAGCGCCATCACCTCCGTAGCGTAGCCCCGACTCCCTGCAGTCGGCAGGTACGATCTCGAGCCTCCACGTGGCTTTGTCACGAGGATATCCCCCTACAAAACCTAGAGCATTAATTTCTATATTCTCTTTTCCTGCAAATAGTCATTGATTAATAATTTGTGTAAGGAAGAAATAATGATTTTAATTAGTATTATTAATGTTTAATGATTGTTAATTTAGCGTAGAATCAGAAATAAATTGTAAAGAAATTGTTGTGAATTATTATGATTTTATCCATATTAATTCGTGAATGTGAAGTAATTATTTGGTGTGATTATGGCTGTGTAATTAATTAAGTAAAGATAAATTGATAGTAATTTGTACCTAAATTATTAGCCTATTGATTAGAGACATTAGTATAGATTCTATATTAATTGTATCAGATTTTTATACAAATTATTCGTATTTATTAAGTATTTTAACTGATGTCAATAATGCAGTTTTTGTGTAAAGTTCCACAGAATTATATATGCTGTTTTTGATTTTTAGAATTTAATCCATTAGGAATCACTCGTTATGATCTATACATAAATTGTAGGTAATTATGTAATCTAATTACTGTTAAATTTTCAAGATTTAATAAATAGTTTAGATATTTTATTTATATTTTAAACTGTGAATTACTGATTCTAAATGACTGTTTATTTACACTGTTTTGGATTTTTATTAACTAATTTATTAAGAATTAATTAATGAGTTTTATACAAAACTGAGAGATAATAATTATACCTATTTACTGTAAAATTTTCAAAATAGAATAATTATGTTCGGTATTTATTTGGCATTAAACCAGAGTTAAATATATTTGATTATGTAATTAGTTCAATACTAGTTTTAATTTATAATAAATATAAATTATTATTGGTAATGCTCATAAATGTAAAGTCACTGTTGGAAATGTTATTTTCTGTGATTTATGATTTTTCCCAATTTATTAGTGAATTTTTAACATTTAATTCTAATTGCAATAGCTAAAATAGTGATTTTTATATAGTAGTAGTTAAATGTTTTATTTACTTATAAATTAGGTAAATAATATTAAAAATATTATTTACAGTAGAATTTCATGAAAAAGTATTTTTTTTACCAAATTTAGACTTGTCATTATTTATTAACTAGTATTTATCATTAATGGGAATTTGTGAATGCATGTGTTTCCTAATTGTTTAACTAATTAGTTATAAGTAATTTATTAATTATTAAATTATTAATTGTATTAATAATTTCAGAATATAAAGTATAATAATAAGTGCTTCATACTTATTATTGTATGATATTATTCATATTTATTAGTAATGATTAGTTAGTAGTAATGGTTTGATATTAATTATCAATTAAATGTATAGTTAATTTGGGTAAATAGTAATGAATTAGGGTTAATGTTATTGTAGGATTATTCATTTCTCGGAACTTGGACTCGATACCAGACTCGGATTTTCAGCTATTGGACACAGGCAAGTACACCTTGCTTGACTTTACTATACAGTATTACATTTGACCAGTTATTACAGTTGTGTGCACTCGTCACCATTTATGACTACCCTGTGAATAGTTAGTATAACTTGACACGTCTCAGACACGCATCACAAATGAGTGAGTTGAGTGCAGAGATTTTGTGTTGATTGGCCATTAACATGTGATCTTGAGTTGTAGCAGTGGTTAGTTACATTATATGTATATTGCCGTCTTGCATATTATTTGTACCGTGTATACGGTACAGGTATTCATTGGGTGGGGAGAGTCTACTAGTGGTGTATGAGAATTCTATTTCCAACGTACGCTGGATGCTCGTAGCCCCTCGTTCTCAAATCGTAGAACGCTTGGTGGACGTTTCTTCTTCTTCTCCCCCTCTCATGTGCCACTAGAGATGTCTCAAAATGCATTTACACTTAGATGGTTAGAACACCTTAAATTGTGTACTACGTATTTCCTGTCCTTGTTTGGTTAAGGAATTACTTAGTAACATATTTATTTAGTTACTTTTACTTTACTGCTCAGTATTATCTTGCATGTCATTTTTCCTGTGTATTTGTTATGTCCCTCTGAGGACCTGGTATTTTTTCCAGAGCTTGACGAGGATTCCTACCCGACTGATTACGGAGTAGCTGGATTAGATGACGACCTTGAGGTGGAGCCACAGCCTTGATCCTTTGGAGGCTAGCTTTATCTTCTGATGTGGGTTCATTTTCTGTATTCAGTTATTTTCTACATTCCATTTCATTTCATTCCAGATGTACTGTACAGTGTTTGGTCTTTCTTTTGACATTTATTGTGACTCTGGAGACTCTCTTTGTAGTTGTCTATTATTTGTTTCATGGATGAGACTAGATATTACCTGCCTGTGTTGTTATTATTATTAGTTTTACTTCAGCGTACTACGACTAGTCATAGTCCATTAAATTGGGTTAACTATGTCTGATCGTACAGCTGGCATGCCACGTATTCCCGATCCGATTATTTGGAACTGGGGCGTGACAGCCAGTGAGTTGACTGCCGAAGAAAGCTACCGTCTGCGAATTCTAGAGCTCAAAGTGCTAGACGAAAAATGCTTGTTAGCTCAGCAGCGCATTGAGCTATACCAAGCACACCTTTCCAGAGCCTTCAATAAAAAGGTGAAGGAAAGAATCTTCCAAGTTGGTGACCTAGTCTTAGCAGTGAGAAGACCAATGGTCATGACGCATAAGACAAAAGATAAATTCCAGCCTAAATGGAAAGGTCCTTTCGTTATAGAATCTGTGTATTCTAATGGTGCGTAACGACTAACCAATCTTGATGGCGACTTGCTCATGATGCCTATCAATGGCAAGTTTCTGAAGAAATATTATGTGTAACCTTTTGTAAACAGTGTTCATATATTTTTAGTCATGTAAATGTACAGTGCAATGTTTATGTGATTCAAAAATTTATCTAACTATTATCCGTATTTCAAGAGTCTTGAATACGCCATGGATAATGGGTCCTTTAAAAAAGATTCTCCAGTGGAATCATTTCTGTCTTTGACTCTATCCAAACTCGATTTGACGAAAATAAGTCACGTTCCTATTACCTCTGAATTGTTTTCCGATAATTATTTCTCCAGTAGAATGATTAAGAAACATTTTGCCACGTCCATATAACCTCTGAGCAAAGCATTCATTAAGGATAATCACATCCATATTACCTCTGAATTATCCACTCCTACCTAATATTATATATCTTTCCACGTCCATATTACCTCTGGTTAGATATAGAACATCCTCTGCTATTACGTCCATATTACCTCTATTAGCAGCTTCTTTCAACTTATTATTTATATTCAAAAACCATGAATATAAAACGGATAATAAGTCCACATCAAATTCCCCAGCGAAATACCCACCAGAAATATCTTTACTACGTCCACACTACCTCTAGTTCTAATATTTCACAAACTTCATTCATGAATTTTGAAAACCAAAAGATTCTTTATTCTTTAAACCTCTATCAAAAGACGAAAAAAAAGAAGATACAAGAGTCTTGACGGCTAAAAGAAATAGTTACAAATGAAAGACTTAAGGGATACACAATCGATTGATGCTATCCATCAGAGCCTTGATCTCAGCCTGAGATTTGACGGTGGCGCAACGACGTGCTTCTTCCTTCCGAGCAGCTTCATCCTCAAAAGGAATCAGTTTCAGATGCTCCTCTTCCAACTTCACCAGCTGAGCCTTCAATTGATCTGAAGTTGTGGCAGTCACAGCAGCCTGAACTACATAGTCTTTCTGCTCAGACGCAATTGTTCGCAAGTCAGCCTCGAGCTGAGCAATCTCTTTACGAAGCTGCACAATATGTTATACTTTTCATCGATCTTGATGGACAACTTATTTTTTGAGGCAATATGAGCCCTACTGGCAGCATCAAACTGTTCATACTGATCAGCCAGCTCGCTGATCTCTTTAGCCAGAGCCTCTTTCTTCGTCTGGAAAGTATCTTTCTCCTCCTCAATAGCCGCAATCAGAGCCACGTCCTCCTCAAGGAATGATGATGTTGGGCTTCGCTCACTAACCGCTCGAAATTTGGCCACTTGATTTCCAGGTCAGCCATGACCTTCCTTAAAGCATTAGCTTGCTCTTCATAGCCAGCGATGCTTTCAAGAGCTGTCACCTGGCATTCAGCGACAGCCTTCACAGGCCCGAAAGCAGCATTTCAGTTCAAAACTCCAGGAAGTTTTACTTTCAAAATGGAGTAGAAAGCTCTTATGACTTCTTGAGCCATCTCATCATCTTCAGAAGAGGTCGTTGGAGATGAAGCTTGATGAGGATCTTCTATCCCAGGAAGAGCTACTTGGGAGGAAGCTGAACCTGACAAATAAAGCAATGTACATATCAGTAACAAAAAAAACTTACTTAAAGATAGAGTTGTAAGTTTATACCTCCTACCGGCTCAGCATCAACTGGAACTGGAGAAATGAGAACAGGCCTTGGTCGCTCACTATCAATATCTGCCAAAGCAGCATCAGGCTGCTCGCCTTCCACGGTCCAGCTAGACCCGAAGCAGATTTAATAACAGCTGCCTCAACAGGCCGATCAAGAACTTTTTCAGTAACCGATATCAGTTTACTGGGAGAACCAAGGGCAGCTTCCTATCTAGCCCTGGTATCTGGAGCAACCTCCGTGCATTGTTTCCTTTCATTGTCTATAAGGAAATATACGATGGAAGTCAGCCTCACAAGTTGCACGCAAAATTGAAGTCGGAAAATCTCATCCGAAGAAAAGTGCAAGAATGACATACCCAGAGGAGGGTGAGCTGATTAGACTTGATTTTCATCCAATTCTTTCATCATAGCTCCTATCGCAGAGATATCCCCCAAAGAAATATCATAGGAGGGACTGATTTTCTGATCGTCGTCATGGTCGGGGCCTTCACCCTGATCATCCCTTCGCTCAAGCCTTACAACTGAAGAAGACCCACCCTCATCCATCGGTTGAGGACGAACAGGGGACATTGTTGTTATGCCTATCTTTTTAGGCAAAGAAACACCTGCCGCAGTCGCAACTTCAACGTCTTGCGCAAAGGACAAACGCAATGGTAAAAAAACTCCTAACAGTTTGACCAAAATGGCTATAGACTCTAGGAAGGGATCTACCTCTCGAATGGTAACGGCCTGCGACCCCGTCTAACGAGAAGATCTCCTGGGAGGAGGCGAGCCGGCACTCACATCCGCGACCTTCTTTCTCCCCGGAAAACAACAACCTTCTTCTTTTTGGGCCGTGGAACCAGCTCGATGGAAGCTTTACTTTTTCTGAGGAATGTCAGAAAGAGGTTCTTCAGTATCCTCTCTCCGAGGTGCTGCAACAATAGGCTCCTCAAGAACAACTCTCTGCTGCGGCACTGTAGCCAGCTCAACTGTGGGTGCGGCACCTTCCTTTCTGTAACTCTCCATTGTGCACACTCGTCCTATATCAGCAAGAGTAGGGGCAAACCTAGTCCCCGATATTAAACTTGGCTCACGGTCATACCGAGAATGAAGGGTATTGACCTGAATATAGAACTTAGCAGCAGCAAAAAGCATGTGGGTGTCAGACTTATCTTCTAGAAGGGTAAAAACTACCCCCGTGCATCCAGCATTATAGTAGCCCCATGCACATGCCTCGTCGATCAGACTCCCTATCGACTATAGATGAGGGCTGGGATTGCCCAAGAGGATCTTGCTGTAGCCGAATTATCATGCAAAAATGACTCGGCAAATAAGGTTCCAGGAAAGTGTGGTTCCTATTCCTGAATACCAGATGGGAAGGCCGGATGGACTGGAGCCAATGAAATGCCCCAATAGGAAGGCTAGTAGTGAGTGTTTCCTCATCTACTAGGGTGTCTCCTGCACAGCCACTACCAGACGGAGACAACACTCTGAAGAATTCATAGTTCTGCAGAAAACTCAAAGCCTTCCTGCAAACAGGCACCCTTGTAATGGTCTAATCCGTATCTCTAAATCTTCGAAGAAAGGCATCCCCCGCCAAAGAGTCTGCCATCAGCCCGCATTCATTAATCTGGGACAATGCAGCACCAGCCATCCTATCAGATAATGAAAGGGAAACTCAGTCCTAGCAAAATCCTTTCTACTATCGGGTGTTATCGCGTGCACAACAAAGTGTCGCAAACCCCGTTGGATGGCGCAGACCATCGCTGGAAGTAGAGCAAGTTGGCGTCTAAAGGCCAGCTTTACAGCCAGAAGTATCATACTCCGGCTTATTCTTTCAATGGACCCTGAACCACCAGGGACTACACAATCACGAAGCCATATCATCAGGAAAGCGGCTAGCACCGCCTTTTCTGACAGCTTAAACTCGGCCTGCCTGAAGAAATAATAAACCGAGAAGTTCCCCTCAGGATCATTACTATCTTCGGCGTCTACAGCTCCGTGATCTGCCATCAACTGCTCTATCTCAGAGTTCGTTGAGGGCTTACGAGACGAGAAAGCGACTGAGTCGTCCCCTTCTTCTTTGGTGAAGATGTAGTTGGTCCATGCCCTCGTATGGGGAAGGGACCCCTCAGTCTTACCCTTCTTCGTGATCTGGTGACAAATAAAAAAGTGACAGAGTAACTCTTTGTACACCTCCATCATCTCGGAGTTCTCCCTCTCCAAATCCAGGAGCTTTGCGTCACAGGGGACGTATTCTCCGTATGGCTCTGTCCCCAGGAAAGTTTGGATATCGCCTGCATCTCGTAAAGAGCCAAACCCATCTCCCACCCGGAGTGAAGAAGGTGCACATGTGATGGTTGTATAACTCCGCTAAGGAGACAAACATTAGCCAGTTAACCTTAATGCCATATTGGGTGGCTCTAACAGCATAAAAAATGGACAGCTTTTAGGGTGGCCTCGTAAGTCGAGAGCACCCATCCAGTAAGGTTGCTCCAGAATGGGACAGAATATCTCCAACCTTCCATCCGCAGCTTCCCTCCCGGATACGACTCTTTCTTTGACAGCATTAAATTAGAGAGAGTCTCGACAGCGTCGGGGTGAAGATCAGCTGGGATATCGTTCATTATGACACCATGTTGCAGTCCCCTCATGGAGTAGGACATGGAACCCTTGACACACTTGAACGTGTCCTTCTTCCTGTTACCCAAATTGAATTAAATCCTGTCAGAAACAACCCTATGCAGTTCAGGGGTCAAGTCCCATTTCATTTGCCTTTGCACAGCCAGATCACTAAACGCTGACAGAGGGTATTGGCGCTTCATCGACGGCAACCATATTCTTTGGTTTTTTAACTTAACTACCAGAGGGTCCTCCAGACATATCGTTTCGTCATCCTCGAATCCCAAACTGTCACCAAATAGGAAGTATGGCTTCTTGAAATGACGTGACCCTCCAAGCAAGAGCTTCTCGTCGTTAATCATCTGCTTTAGGAAGATCTTGTCCTATTTAAAAATGGCGATCATCCGTTCCGTAGGCTGGTTATGACTGATCTTGGCCTGAACATTGCTGAACATGTTGGTTATGAGGCTTGTGCCAAGGACTTTGCAAGCAGAGCCGAAAGGGATTCCATCAAGTTTTGGGACAAACATGTTAGTTGCAAGACAGAAGAGAAAGTCAGACTCAGAATCCGCAGAAAAAACTAAGTGCTGGAGGAATCTTATGCGTCCAAAGGGTTATGCGTCCAAAACAACATGTGGACGCATAACATACAGCAGCACGTGGGCGCATAACATACAGCAGCATGTGGGCGCATAACATACAGTAACATGTGGGCGCATAACACACCACAGTGTGGGCATATGCTTCTGTGGGCGCATATAAATGCTCACAGAAACAGATTGTCTTGGGTCCATGCGCCATGGACAGAGGAAAAATTTGAACGTCGTAAATTAACGCTCAAGACTTTGTTTTGAGGTGTAACCTCACCTAGGATCGGGTTTTGGACCGATGAGGATTCCGTCGCAGGAGGAGAGCCACTCGGTGCATCCCCTTGTCCTTCGCAGATCTCTTGGCGGCCTTGGAAGACATGGTTCGTGAGGAGATGAAAAGTCTTTTTGAAAGTTCTGAAGGAAAAGAGTGTAATGGATTTTCTCTCTATTTAAAAGCCTATTTATAGGCATGGGCTAGTACTATGCGCCCACTGCGTACTATGCGCCCGTTATGGCTTATACGCCCACATGAAGACCCAGTCTCTTGCACATTATGCGACTGCCACTTGCTGACATGGACAAACGTATGAAGGATGAACCTCTTCAAATTCTACCCCAATAAATCTGTTAATTCAGATTTCCGCGAAAGATCTCAACACCCATCTCTCTGACAGTCTGGACAAACTCCATGCACCCAAAGGGAGAGCTATGCTATGCGCCCACTGTATTATGAGAAGACGGTCTATGCTACTTTCAAAGTATTTCGAACTCGTTCAAGTATCAAAAACTTTGAAGGGGGTCTTGTAGAAGCATGAAAATTTTAGCAGACTTGACAACCATATGCCCAAGCAGTCATATGCGCCCAAGCAGTCATATGTGCCCAAGCCAAAAAAGTCATATACGCCCAAGTCACCAGTGAAGTCATATGCGTCCAAATCACCAGAGCGAGTTATGCACCCATGCGCCTACTTTAGGCTCCTCCAGAGGGGGCGCATAGCCCTGTTTCAGGCTATGCGCCTAAGTCAGAATAGCCCCCGACTCGGTCAAACCCACGATCAATCATGCATCGAAGCATACGGCCACGTCAGTCTCCACGAGCAGTCGTGCACCGAAGCATGCGGCCACGTCAACACCACGATCAACCTACGATCATGCAGTCTGCATGCGCCTACACCCTATGCACCCAAAGTAGGACCATGCGCCCATATGAAAACCAGTGTGTTTTCTCATGTGGGCACATAACATCATTCCAGCACAGAAACGACTATAAAAAGGGGTCTCATACCTCTTCAAAGCATAGAACGGAGAGCATTTTCAAGAGCCAAATTGCTGCACTTCTTACCAGTGAGCTGAGAGCAATTTTCTTAGGTTTTCTTCCACTTTTGTAATCGGAGTGTCAACGGAGTAAAGGAGCAACTGCCGCTCGCTCTCCATCGTCCCATTCTCCGGAATTCTTTTTGTACTCGGGGATCCTCAGCGCAGGATCTCTCAGGCATACTCGATTTGTGGTGCCTTGCACCAATAAGAAAAGACAGTATTTCTTCTTCTTTTTTTTTTGTGTCCACAATATTTTTTTTGTGTCCACAATATATATATATATATAATATATATATATATATATATATATATATATATATATATATATATATATATATATATATATATATACCTCTTTCTGATACTCTCTGATACTACTAACCCCACTAATAAGCTCTAATAACTGACACTAACAAACTAACTTCCCAATCCCTCTAACATGAACTAACATCTACATTCCTAATACTAACTACTTCTAACTTCCTAATGATACTAACCTAATATCCAATCACACTCTAACTGCCACTAGAGCTAACCCCACAGGCCTATGGCCTATGGCCAACACCCGAATGGAGGCTGTTCCCTGCTACAGTTACTGCTCTGTGGCTACTTGCTTGCTATCCTAAACATGCTCATTCTCTACACACACACACACACATTGCCCCTTGCTTGCTGTCCTAAACATGCTGCTACTGTAGCTAACTGCTTGAAAAGATAAAGAGTACAAAACTCTCAATAAAGCCATGTAAGATGAGCACATCCCATTAAATAAAGCCTCCTTGCTTCCCTCTCAGACTCTAGAGGGTCAACCGATTCAAAACCACCAAAATTCTCCAAAACTAACAAATTAAGAAGGATCTGGAACTGATTCAACTACCGATACTGCAAACCATGTATTAAGTTACCAACTATAAGGACTAGTTTACACATTGAAACAACAAATATATCTAGTCTTACAAATCTAAACTAGTTGAAGCAACAATTCAACTACAGAACTCTCACCATACTATTCGATCTCGGCTCCACCATTACACAAGCAGTATAACCTTACTTAACCCTTTATGCCAAGTGACTTATAGTTATTGGAAGATATGTTTTACCTGGATAGCACTCCATAAGTTCTTCTTAATTGACTCCGACACTTTATGCTAAGACGGATAAGTAATTTTTACTAAGGACTTCACCGTGATGCCGCAATAAGTTGCCAAATCATTTTTCCCGTCGCCAATTGCTTGCCCTACATCGTTATAAAAGATCTTTATCCTGTCTTCATTGTCTTTATTTTGCTCACTTTTTTGGACTTTGTTGGCCCTCTGCCATTTTTAGGGCCACATATTCTTTTTGTGAACCAGACACATTTGAAGAGTCCATGCCTTTGCACTAGCTGAAGAGAGACAACAAGGAAGAAGAACATTAGCCAGTGCAAAATATGCATAATTTATTCTAAATGAGTCAATAAATAAAGAAGCAAGCAATAAAAAAGCAAACAAACTAGAAAAATTACTGGTAGAAAGGAGGAACCAACCTCTTTGTTTATTAGCTGAAGAGAAACAACAAGTCTTTAGCTACCACATGGAATACATTCCAAATTAGAATCATCATGAACCAACATAATACATCTATGAAGCACATGTATCCAACAGGACCTAGATAGACTCCGAAATACAAAAGGATAGGTGCATTGCCGGAGTTTTGCAGACAAAACTTACACCATCATATATAACATTACCAGAACTCTTGTTAGACAAGCAACAACAAGAAGCCATACAAATCAAAGCATAATCCAACACAAGTCTGTTAGGAAAATTGGTGCTTAAATATCTCCACAAAGGTTAGCAGGCAGTAAATAACTAAGCAATAAAGCAAGCTATGAAATAAAGCAGTTACTTCGAAAGCACACACATAACTAAGCAGGCTTCAGCTACCACATGGAATAAATTAACAGTTCATAATGTTCATCCATCCAAACAAAAAGGTTGCAATAAGGAAGTAATTTTGTCAAACATAAGATTTGGACTTTTCAATCCAAGTTCCCTCACAATCTTTACGTAAATAAGTTAAGGGCGCTTCATCAACACGTCAAAGGATTCAATATTTGGTACTTTGTTGCAAATTTCAGTTGTATCAAAAAAATCGATGACCACGTCGTCATTGTCTTCATCATGATTATTCCTTTGATGAGTTGAAAAAATGATTGAGCACTTATCATCCAGTTGATCAGGCAAATAAAACACTTGTTTTGCTTGAGAGGCCAAAATAAAAGAGTCAGACCTATGGCCAACTCTACCAAGCTCGACTAATGTGAAACCAAGTTCATCGACCTTAACACTATTTTTGCTATCCACCTAATCACACTTGAAGATGGGAATCCGAAAAGAGAAATAGTCAAGCAACCAAATCTCTTTAATAACACCGTAAAAAGTCATATATGAGAGAATGGGATTATTGTCCATGGCACTAGCAACTTGCAAAGTCTTTGCCACTATAGTCACTCCGTTGTTTTGATTGACTCTTACGTCATCACGATCTTTTGTATGATAACAAATCCTATTAATTGCATAACCCGAGAACTTCATCACATCATTTTGAGGTCCTTGAGCTATCCATTTTAAGACATCAGAGACATTGCTATTTGGGTCTTCTTGTTCGGCCTCAACCTGGCATTTTTTTTTGTTTAGTATATCATTTTATTATGATAAGTAGAACATAAAATATATTAGAATAGTAAGTACCCTTGATTGTAACCACTTAATAAAAGTGCGGTTGTACTCATCTTCTAACCACTTTGCACTTTTCACTCTATGATGGTGCAGCTTTTTCAAGTAAGACTCATGCTCCCTATCAAGTAACGAATATAATGTCGTTAAGTAAAAAGCAAAACAATTTAAGAAAACAAGTACCAAAGAATATAGACATCTTTACTCGATATAAGGTTGAACATCATTTGTGTTGTGCAACACATAAAGATGTGCTTGGTCCAAAGACAAGAGGTCAACTTCACAGATTTTTCCTTTGCCTATAGGTTTTTCCTTATTCTTCGTAGCAGGAACTCCAATGGCATCCTGATCTGTTATAAATTCTGAACAAAACTCAATGGCTTCCTCTACAATATAACATTGTGCAATACACCCTTCAAAAAGATTTTTATTTCTCACATAATCCTTTATGACACCCATATACTTGTAATATACAGCATATAAAGATGAAAAGGGACTATGCAAATATCAATCATGTTACTACATAAAGAAACTCAAAGTTTAGAATATACCAACCTTTCTGGTGGGTACATCCATCGGAAGAAAACCAGATCACCAAGTTCCACCTCTCTGACAAGGTACACCATTAAATGTACCATTATGTTAAAGAATGATGGTGGAAAATATTTTTCCAATAAGCACAATGTGACCACAAGATTATCCTGTATATCTTGTAATTTATGTAAATTCACGACTTTGGCACAAAGGGCATTGAAGAAGAAACATACTCGTATAATAGCATATCTCACATGCTTTGGCAACACACCATGTATTGCAACGGGGAGTAGTTGTTGCATTAGGATATGGCAATCATGGGACTTGAGACCATATAACATTAGATCTTCCATGGAGACATTAGTTCTAATATTCGAAGAGTAACCATCTGGGACCTTAAGGTCACGCAAAGTTTCACGCACCATTCTTTTTTTTTGTCTCGATAATGTATAATATGCTGCTGGAAGATAAATTCCATTTTTTTACTATAAGGTGCCAATTCTTTTCTTAAGCCCATTTCTACAAGATCTTTGCGACAATTGATCCCATCTTTTATCTTTCCAGGAATATTTAATAGGGTGCCAATGATACTATTGCAAACATTTTTCTCAATGTGCATGACATCCAAGTTATATCTAATAGGAAGAAATCTCCAATAATCGAGCTAAAAAAGGATTTCTTCTTCCAACAACTTGTAACTTTGTCTTTTTGTACTTCTTTTTTTTCTCTTCTTTGGTGTCGACTTCTTTTGTACTTCTGTTTTCTTTATCTTCTTTGATGTATTCTCTGATGTCTTTTTCTGGAACATCTTCTTTTTCTTTCCCCAAGAAACATCAATCCCAGCAACTTTCATAAATATTTGTTCCCACTCAATGGTTCAGGAGGAGATCCGAACTCTTGGTCACCATTAAATGCCTTTCTTTGGTAGCGAAAAGAATGATTACGCGACAAATACCTTTCGTGACCAGTGTAAATGTTCTTGTTACAATATTTCAATCTATCCAAATAAGTATTCTCGTTGCATATTGGATAAGCCAAATATCCTTTCACACAACAATCGAACAAGTTGCCATATACAGGAAAATCGTTAATTGTCCATAACAATATACTTCTCAATGTAAAATATTCTTGTCGATATGCATCATAAGTCTCAACTCCATCCTTCTATAACAACTGTAGATCCTCAATCAATGGTGCTAAATAAACATCTATATCATTTCTAGGTTGTTGGGGGCCTGATATCAACAATGTCAACATTGTGAACTTTTTTTCATGCACAACCAAGGTGGCAAATTATAAGTATTTAGCATTATAGGCCAACAACTATATCAACTGCTGAGTGAATTAAATGGATTAATCCTATCGTCTGAAAGAGAGAGTCAAAGATTTCTTACTTTCGCTGCAAACTCTGGCTATTTATCATCAATTATCTTCCATGCTGGTGAATCTGCAGGATGACGTAATTGGCCATCATCTTCCCTTTCATCTGCATGCCATGTCAAATTCTTTGATGTTTGTACCGATCGAAACCATCTTTTAAAGCGCAAAATGGGTGGAAGGTACCATAGTACTTTAGCTGGGATGCCTTTGTTTTGCTCTTTCGTTCTTTGTTCAGACATATTCTTCTTTATCTTATATCTCAACGTTCCACATGTAGGACATGAGGTTGCATTTTCATACCCTTTTCTGTAGAGTATGTAATCATTAGGGTATGCATGTATTCTCTTACATCCCATTCCAAATGCTGAGAAACATCGCTTGGCCTCCCTAGTAGTTGCAGGCAATTCATTCCCTCCCGGAAGCCATTCGTCGAACAAAGTCAACACATCTGAAAAACTTTTATCACTCCAGCCACTCTTGGCCTTGATACTAAAGAGCTTCACTATCGCTGAAAGCTTCATATACTTTTTACAACCAGTATACAAAGGTTTCTTAGCATCATCAAGCAATGTATGGAAGTTCACTTCATCATCTTCTGCATCATCCTTCTCTTTTAATGCATCGAACATCTCTATTGTATCTGCTACATCATTTAGAGTGTCCATGTCTTCATAAATAGGCGCATGAGTATCTTCACATGATGGCATTTTATTAGGATCAACTTCCCCGTGCCATATCCATATATAGTATACCTCGGATCGATACCAATTGTCGTCAAATGAAATTTTACATCAACTAATCTCAGTCCATAGATATTGTCGCAGTCATTAAATGGGCACCGAATGAAGTCAAGATCATCTGCATTAGCGTTAACATACTCTATAAATTCTTCAACCCTTGCTTTATATTCTTCTGATAATAGGTGCTCTCTCATCTAAGATTTATCCATCTGTATAACAAATTAAGATTTATCATGACTAGCAAGCATGATATTTTAGTATTTGACTAAGATATCTTGCTTATAAACCACTGATCTATATAGATTCAGATTCTTTTACATATAGTTAGCCCTATATTTCAGTATTTGACTAGCAAGCATGAAATTTCAGTAAATGTTATATATAGAATTAGATTCTTTTATCATATGCTTCAAAATAAATATGACACTCTTCTGTTTGAAGAGCCTATGTTTCAGATGACTTGGTTGTGTCATGCCTATGTTTCCAATAACAGGGGAAATAATAGAGCCTGGCAGTTGCAAATAGATTCAGAAGAGAATTTCCATATCCATTTGTTCTTATATCACACCAGAAATAACATCATCACCTGCACTTAGAGTATCACACATATATCTAATTATATTTATACAATGTATATAACTATATAGGTGTACATACAACATATACACATTCATGTAAACCATTTCTAAAGGTTAAAACATCTCCCAAGTAGGACATCCCTCATCCTCCTGCTCAAGACTGAAGCCAGTTCAGTCTAAAGGTTTGAACCCTAGGATGGTATATATCTTGCCTGTGGAACTCCCTCAGGAAGTGCATATATAAGGCAGGTAATAGCATTGTATCTACTTTTGTATATTTTTCCTCTCTCTTTCAGGAAATATCGATTTACTTTGAATACCTGCACACAGGGGCGGACCTATATGGGAGCGAGTGGGGGCAGTTGCACCCACTGAATATTTTGCTTCGAGTTAAATATTCATGTTTTTATTGAAAATTTTCATCAATTTTATGTTTTAGACCCTCCGAATGTAGTTATCATTTTGTATAACATATTTGCATCAATTTTATGTTTTACCGCCTCCAAATTTTATTTAACAAAATTTTGAACTTTTTTGTATTTGAAGTTGACCTCCCTCTTCTAAATTCTTGCGTCCGCCTGCACATTTAGCTTTAACATTTTTCATTTACAACAAGTCAATAAGAACTAGAGAAGAATGTGAAGAGAGTAAATGAGGCATAATAAACTACTCCAAGTATAGGCCTCTCCGAATCTGGGAATGGAATTCCTAAGTGTTAGAATAGTAAAAGAACTCGAGGTATAGTGCTAGGATCGAAATTCTGATTTCTCCAAGATTGTATGTTTATGGAACTTCTGAGCACTCGGGATCAGAATTCTGATCCTAGCACTTCTCTTCTGTCTAAACCTGCTCAAGGCTCGAACTCCCCACACATTAATTGCTATCTCAATCTTGAATCTATATCCTAACTTTATATCCCAAAACCCTCACACATTACATACATTTAACTATGTATATATATAACATAGATATTAAAAGGGGCTACATGTATGTAAGTTACTACATAAACATATACAAATACCAAGTATCCTTGTGTGTCCAAAATAACATACCAAGCCAGGGGGTTCATCACCTGCTGCCTACAGCAGATGCCAATGCTATTCGACTCCCCTAAATTACTGATACAAAATTATGCATTTGTATAAATATCAAATGTTTGTCATTGAAAGTATGTATGCAAATTTGTTAATTTATTATCCAACACATAACAACATACGAAGAGAAGAATCCAAAATTTATTATACGAAGAGAACTTCATCGAGCAAGTTATACATAAATTCATCAAGTTATACCTTCAATGCCTTCAACTGAAGATGATTTGCTCACTTTCTTGCTGATTGTTCCCAATTTTTGCATATCATTAATTAAAAAAAACTCTTAGAACCCTAACCGTAAACTTGTCGAACAAAACAAATTAGGACAGAAATTAGGAGAAAACAGAAAATATGACACAAATCCTAACCCTAACGCTAACCCAAACAGAAATTAGGACAAAAATCATATGGTTTCTCTATGGGACAGAAATTAGGGAAAAAAATGATAGAAATTAGGACAAAAATCCTAACCCTAACCCTCACCCAAACAAATATTAGGACAAAAATCATATGGTTTCTCTATGGAATAAAAATTAGAACCCTAACTGTAACATAACCCTAAACTTATAGAAATTAGGAAAAAACTTAGAACCCTAAACCTAACGTAACCCTATACTACATACCTTGTCGTCGTCGGACCTTCGCGGCCACGTGGCATGGAAGAGATAGTGGCTCGAGGGTTTGGTAGGCGAGAGAAGGAGACGCGAAGAAGGAGAGGGTGAGAGTGAGGAAGTGGCAAAGGGAGACGCGGGAGTGGAGGCTCGAGAAAGTGAGAGGAGAGATCGGGAGAGTGGCGGAGGGAAACGTTCTCTCTGAAAGAAAAGAGGAGGAGAGAGAAGACAAAAATTAGAGCGAAGGGTTTTAGAATCGATGGGGCGCGGGAATTAAAAATTTAGAGCGGAGGGTCGAGCGGCCAAAACAACAGTTTTTATTAACTTTTATAACGACTGCTTCAAACAACGTTACATATGTTCTAATCTTACATAACGTTTAGCGCCAAAAAATGTTATCATAGGCCAAAAACTCTTCATACCTATCATATTATGTGTTGTTGCATAAATTCTGTAACGTTTATAAACGAACCGTTGTAAAAAATTTTCAAACGTTATAATAGGATCTTTTTCTTACAGTGAAATGACGGATGTAGTAAATGCTTCGTGCTATTGGATTTATATAAATAGACTTCTCCCTTCTTTATAAATATTTATCCACTTGAGCCTTAAATTTTTCATCTACCAAAGAGCTCCACCATAACTCTACAAAGCTTTCATTTGTCATCCACAAAAATGTTAGAGTTATTTCAAAGAGTTGTAACCTAAATCTTCCAAGTGTTCAAGAAGATCGAAATCTTTTCGCTTGTGTTTTGAAGTTGACGAACCTTTGGATAAAAACTCATGTGTAAGAAGTTGACGAGCCTTCAGATAAAAACTAGGTGTGTAAGAAGTTGACGTGTCTTCGGATCAAAGTTCGTATTGTATATTTACTCAAATAGTGGATTAAAGCCGGGAAGAGTTCCGGGACTTGAGTGCCCCACGAGAGTATAACAGGATACATCGAGTGTTTGATCCTCTCTCTCTCTTTTAAATTGTTATTTACCTTGCTTATTATTGTTGGTAATTATTTTATTACCCTATTTTACCCCCCTATAGGGTTCTACATGAAAGTCCATGTGGTTGATATAGTGGGCTATTTTATTAGAGATCAAGGTTTAAGACCTTCAAGAAACAATTGTATTCTTGTCATCCATTTTTCAGAAAATTTTCTATTAAGCTAATCCCGAAGGGGACTATGGACTCAGACAAACATGGACGAAGGGCGCAAAGTTGTGCATTAATGTGGCACTTTATACTTTGTACATACGTATAGTTGTGCTCCTGTGGAGGTGCTGTTGTTCCCGCGAGATGGTTGTTCGTGTGGTTATTCTGTTGTAACTGTCCACATCTTGGGTGATTTAGTTAGATCCAGCCACTTAATGGGGGGATAAAGTGTTGTAATTGTCCCTTTATCCATAGAGATTCTCTCTGAATTATAGGGGTATTGTGGCAGTTAGTGTTGGCTTGTACTTTCCTTATATATATTCTCTATCGTTGAGAGAGAGTTAGAAAATATATTCTTGCTATGAGAGGAAAGAGATCAATAGCCAGAAGAATTCATGAAGCACATGTCCGTTTGTCCAAGTGTGAGGTCTAAAGTGAGGGTGACAAGGAGCATTCCATAAGTTCTTTTATTCGAACTTGCTGATAGATAGACGAAAAGGGTCGAATCTTGTTTTGAGCATCGGTGAAATTCATCACCCGAGCAACACTTTTAAAAGCTTACGTTTCTAGTAAGTTCTTCCATTTTATTTGTTATTGTGATTTTCATTTTTTACGTACTTTGTACAATATCATGTAGAACCCGGCATCCGCGGATCACCGTCGGATAGTCAGGATTGTCACAACAAGTATTTTTGGGGACATTCGGATGGTCCGACGGATATCCGCGGATTACTAATGGATAATTCATTTGCTTGGTTGGCTATTTTAAAATTCAAATCCAACAATAATAAGTTAGAGCATTTAATACATCCAACAACTAGTTTTCTATATGTTATTGTTGGAACGGATAATCCGTCGGACAACCGACGGATGATCCGTTCGGCTGTAGTAAATGCTTGGTGCTCTTGGATTTGTATAAATAGACTTCTTCCTTCTTCATAAATGTTTATCCACTTGAGCCTTAAATTTCCTATCTACGAAAGAGCTCCACCATAACTCTATAAAGCTTTCATTTGTCATCCACAAAAGTGTTAGGGTTATTTCAAAGAGTTGTATCCTAGATCTTCCAAGTGTTTAAGAAGATTGAAATCTTTTCTCTTGTGCTTTGAAGTTGACGAGCTTTCGGATAAAAACTCGTGTGGAAGAAGTTGACGAGCTTTCGGATAAAAACTCGTGTGGAAGAAGTTGACAAGCCTTCAGATAAAAACTCATGTGTAAGAAGTAGACGAGTCTTCGGATCAAAGCTCGCGTTGTATTATTTACTCATATAGTATATTAAAGCCAGAGAGATTTTCGGGGCTGGAGTGCCCCACGGGAGGATACTAGGATATATCGAGTGTTTGATCCTCTATCTCTCTTTTAAATTTATATTTACCTTACTTATTATTGTTGGTAATTATTTTATTACCCTATTTACCCCCCCCCCCCCTTCTAGAGTTCTATATGATAGTCCATGTGGTTGATATAGTGGGCTATTTTATTAGAGATCAAGGTTCAAGACCATCAAGAAACAATTGTATTCTTGTCATCCATTTTTCAGAAAATATTCTATTAAGCTAGTCCCGAAGGGGACTAGGGACTCGGACAAACATGAACGAAGGGTGCAAAGTTATGCATTAATGTGGCACTTATACTTTGTATGTACGTAAAGATGTGCACCTGTGGAGGTGCTGTTGTTCCTGCGAGATGGTTGTTCATGTGGTTATTCTGTTGTAACTGTCCACATCATGGGTGATTTAGTTAGATCCAACCACTTAATAGGGGGATAAAGGGTTGTAGTTGTCCCCTTATCCGTAGAGAATCTCTCTAAATTATGGGGGTATAGTGGTAGTTAGGGTTGGCTTGTACTTTCCTTATATATATTCTCTATCGTTGAGAGAGAGTTAGAAAATATATTCGTGCTATGAGAGGAGAGATATCAATTGCCAGAAAAATTCATGAAGCACATGTCCGTTTGTCCAAGTGTGAGGTCTAAAGTGAGGGTGACAAGGAGCAGTCCATAAGTTCTTTCATTTGAACTTGCTGATAGATCGACGGAAAGGGTCGAATCTTGTTTTGAGCATCAGTGATATTCATCACCTGAGCAACACTTTTATAAGCTTATGTTTCTAGAAAGTCCTTCCATTTTATTTGTTATTATGATTTTCATTTTTTACATACGTTGTACATTCTCTGTAACCCAACAATAACAATCTTAAAGCAAGATATGAGCAACAAAGATGAAAAATTGTGAAAGTCTTCTCGATTTTTAAAACTTGGAAAATTTGGTAGAGAGCATTAAAACAACTGGAAGAGGAAGATTAGTCTCATCTTCAATTGGTCAACGTCGATTATGTGTTAACATGTCTAAAGCATATTCTTCCAGTGACTGATGATGTTCAACCTTTAGCCAATTCGGTTACTTCGCAACAAATGTCATGACCCGCTCCTAGATAACTGGATACGAGTCGGACATTTCCTACCTACGATGTGGATACAGCGATAGTAAGCTGTTATCTCACAAATATATGATTGATTGATCTCATCACAGCTACTAGTATGTGCTCAAAACATATATCACCATGCACCACCACATCACTAATCATTTATTATACCTTTATATAATATGTCGGAGACAAATCTGGTGAAAAAATAAAAGTGTCAACTATATGTACAAATTGTCCCACAAAACCCTCACAATTCAACCACTCAAACAAATGCAAAAGCTAAGTCCCAATTCGAAAGCTAAATCTCCAGAGTAACTCTTTGTTAGGAATACGGTGTGACCCGAACCAGAGTTGGCCCATGAGATACGATATTGAATTAGGCCCATATGCCTTAAAAGAGAATTCTCATGTAAGACCTGAACCAATCCAATTATCTACACCATATGACCCGACCTCATAACCGATGTGGGACTAAATTACCAACTCCATTGTTACCCCCCCATTTGAGCGCTCAACCAAAAATAGGATACAACCTAACAATATCTACCTTAGCTCATTTTTGCCAGCCGAATAACCTTAGCACCTTGCTACATTTATCCATTTCCGTTAACCGAATAACCTATCATGACCCGTACCCACTTTTTTGGATACGAGATGTGTCCAAGCCAGCCTACGCCGCAGAGTCGGCGGTAGAACGTTGTCACGGCCAAGATGCTCAAAATCACAAAATAACTTTATTGCTCATTCATATTTCTAAATCTATTACAATATTTACAATATTTATATTTGAAAGAAAATACAAAATTCTTACACATATTTGAAATGGCTACAACATCTATCTAAAGTCTAGGTTTTGGCCTGCAAGTACACCCGTATCTCCCAGTGCTAAGTGAAGCCACAACTAACCTAAAAAATGTTAGTTTCCAGTCAGGAATGGAACAAGTACACAAACTGACGGTAATGCAAAAACACAATAGAATTCACAAGACATGAAAATAATATATGTGAGATGAAAACTAGAAAATAACTAATGACACGGCAAGCGGAGAGGAAAACCAGGAAACAAATAAAAGACAACTATCTATGTGGTTTGAAATATCCTTTTCGACATGTGAACGGCTAAAGGATAAATACGGTACCCTGCACGTGTCGTGTACAGCTGCTATCAGTCGAGATCAGACATATTGGGATGGGTAAGGGGTAGTTCACATGTCTACTAAGATATTTCTCCGCTCAGCTAGTACTCATGGAATCAGGTCGCAAGCATGGTAATCATGAAAATGACAGTCAATAATGTATAATAAATCCATGATACTAATCTCCGTATGACGAGCGTGTCAACAAGCAGCAAGACACATGTATAAACATGAAATGTAAAAACTACTATGAATCGAAAAGCAATCAGAAAGTGCACTTGCCTGAGGTCCTTTGCTAGTAAAACCGATAGTACAACCAATCAGATGAGTTACTAAAGTCAACACATGCAAAAAGTCTCCGGATGCTGAAATAGACATTACCAAAATTTTTAGAATAGTCAAATTAGCTAGGATTGTATGTCCTTATGTCACGACCCGCACCCGCTTTTCGAACGCGAGAGCATGAGCAAGCCAGCTACGTTTCGAGCAGACTCCAGCCCGACTCGAATACGTAAACGCTGTCACGGCTATGGTATACTGCCAAATTATGGCAAATAATCTAAACTATAGCTCAATCCACAAGAATCAAATAAAATAAGAATGAACAATTATGGGTCATGGTCTGCAGCCCATTAGCATATTTTTCGATTAGACTCCAAGAATGATATGAGTCTATACAAAACAGAGTATATCATGGTATGGAATATAAAGAACGAGAAGATAATAAAAATATCATAAGCAAATACCTGTATCATACATCGCAATCTTCTACCATCCCGCTCTACTAACTAACTCCACGTAGTCGCTAAACCTAAAGAGATCATCAGGTCCTCAGAGGACTAGCAAGATACATAAAACATGCCTATCTAACAGTTTAATCATGCAATAATATAAACAAGATATGAACAGGATCTAGACATGAGACTGACAAGTGGCTACTGACAGGTAACTATGAACACGGATACGGGATCAACTATGCATAAATGAACTGCTGGTAGATCACTGGATACGAACCCTCGCCCCGAATATGGACTCGCAGGTCAGTTTCAAGACAAGTCACCCTCGTCCCGTATGTGGACTCGCATGTGCAAAGGACAACCCTTGCCCCGTGTGTGGACTCGCAGGTTGTGGGAAAGACAAAGGAATAACAGTTCACTCACACATACTTGCAGACACGACTCAGTCAAGACACAGGTGAAGATACGGTACAACTCAGTCATGACACAGGTAAGGACAACTCTAGCATAATCCATGACGTAAACAAGCCTGGTATAACTATACTATCAAGTCATGAAACACTGATATACAAGCAAGACAATAAACTAGTAAACATGGTATCACATAAATCTATAGCAACTAAGGTAACTCAAGATGACATACTAAGACAGGTGTACTATAAGCATGAAAATAAACTGTAGAGGGAGGCAAGATATACTTGCATGGAGGTTGCACGCAGATCCAATAAAAATACAGTCAACTACCAAGCCATGAAGTCCAAGTCCTCACAACTGTCTCCGAAAGCCGAAACAGACATCGCCAACATTCTCAGAATAGTCAAATTAGCTAGAATTGTCTGTCCTTAAGTCCAATTCTGGACATAGGGGTAAAACGGTAAATTCGGGCAAAAATGATATTCGTCGTTGGACCCGTTTTACACCGAAAAGCGTGCCAGTCTATGGTCTCTAAAGTCGTCAAACTATATGTCAACAGGTCCAGTTTTTTGATACGAACCCAACCGTATGTCCAAAGTTGGATTTTGACGGGCCGTGCACAAAATTACCCGTTGAGTCGGACCGTGGGGCCCACAAAACGGCGGTCTGATTCAACTGTCTCAGAATTGGATTGGACCAAACTTGGCATACAGGACCAAAAAATGATACGGTCCTGTTGGCACAAGTTTTGTCTCGATCCGACGACTGTACACAAATTTATGGACAAGATTGCAAAACGTCGATACGGGGGGTATCTCGGCGAATACGCGTTGATTTCATCGCGAACACGCGACAAAACTAAGTTTCGTCTGTTCTCACACGTCGACAATGTCAATACGCGCCTTTCGGTGCATACCTCGCGCGACACGTCGCCCGGTTTGGCGGAATGCACGTCGTGTCGATCAATTTCTTATTTTCAAAAACAGTTTTTACAAGTTTTTTAGGATTTTCACACGTCGATTTCTCGACGCACACTAGCTGAAATTAAAAACTACGAAAAGGAAATCGAAGGCCTCTTTGTTGTCTAAACTTTCTTAGATTAAATTTTTTATAAAACTTTTGTACTGCTCGTGAGTCGGCTTCAAAAATGGGGTCTCGCAGTATTTACACTATTCTTAAGGACGAGGGTTTTTTTCGAGAATTTCTACCTCGATTCTTGAACCATACGATCAAATTGCACTCGATCGATTTGATGGGATTTCATCTCGGTTATATTGGCTATCCGTAGCAAGTTATGGATCGAAAAAAACGATAAAGAATACGCGAATAATTATACAGAGGAACAGGGTACCTGGCGGTCTGCTGTGCGCTATGTTTCCCGCGATTGTGTCGCCGAGGCTGCTCCTCCATGGCGGGCGGCGGCATGGCGTCTCTCACGGCGGTTGGGGTGGTTCGCCGGGTAGGTTAGAGGTCGAGGCTTCACGAGAAGAGAGGTTAGGGTTTACTTCTTCCCGCTGCTCTGTCGATTGTTCATATATACCTATGTATAAGTATCGGGTGTTCCTGCTGCTGTGCGGGGGAGAATAGAGTATGGGCTCGGTTTTGGGGATGGGCTCGGGCTCGGGCCTGTTATGGCCTGGGCTATCATAGGCTGGCCTGCTATGCCCTTTGGGTTTTAAAGAATTAGTTTGTTTTCTATTTACCACTAATATATACATACATATATATATATATATACATATATATATATATATGAATATGTATAAATATATATATATATATATATATATATATATATATATATATATATATATATATATATTTATACATATTCATATATATATATATATATATATATATATATATATATATATATATATATATATATATATATATATACATATATATATATATATACACCTGTACAAAATTATATAATATATATTTATATATAAATACATAAATACACATAAATACTTTGTACTTATATATACCCACATAAACATATGTATAATATATTTTACATATAAATACACCTATACACATATATTATATATATATATATTATATATACATATATGTACACACAATACATATATATGCGTACACATATATAATATATTTATATATACGTACAAACATATATATGGTATAAAATCCTAGCAATCTAGAAATACATCACAAAAGAATATTTATCCTATTATAAAATAATTAACAATTTAATATCAATAACACATATTATATATGTACATATATATAATCAATGTGTCGCAACATATTTACTAGCTCACTAAATAAAATACGAAATATTTACTTATATAATAAATACACACCTACATGGACATTTTTGGTCGCGCTATATGTCTACATGGTCTGGGTTTTGTAATGCCTATGGTTCGTATTACGTATTTCTGGAATACGTATACGTATTTATTCTTGTATTGCATGATTTTCTTGCTTAATTTCCTTCCTGGGCTTGGTTTATTCTTGGTTTGGGTTGGCTTGGTTCGGTTTGGGATTGCTCTTGGTTCATCATGAACCAAGGGGTGAACCCCCTACCTACCACCACCACTACCATTTATTAACCCTTCTCATTTCTCTCTCTTCATTTATCATCTTCTCCACCATTACTTCCTTACCTACCAAAGAGAGGGAGAGAGAGGTCTAGGCAAGTGCAACTTGCTTCCACAAGAGAGCCTATTTTTATTGTTCCATTAGCTTCTCCTCATGTTTCTAAGACACATTAGAACTTGTCATTTTCCATTTTGAGACTTTAATTTTTATAGATCTAGAAATTAGTTATTTTCGGATTTTGGTGGTTTTGATCTATCAAACTTCTTTGTTTTCAAGTTTTGATGGTTCCATGTTGTAGAGAATTTTATTCTACCCAATTTTGACCTTTGAAAAGTTAGATTTGGACTTGTTTTGACCAAGTTATGGACTTTTGAAGCTTTGGGTTCAACTATGAAATTCTTGCTAATTTAGAGAAGACAATGAGCAGTGCGCGAGCTTTTAGCTTGCGCCACTGAGTTGCATACGCTCTTTAGCATAACGCAGTCTGACTCATATGCTGCCTTGATAAGGAGTCGTATGGAGTACATACGTTGCCTTGATGAGGAGTCGTATGGACCTCATACGCTGCCTTGATAAGGAGTCGTATGGACCTCATACGCTGCCTTGATGAGGAGTCGTATGGACCTCATACGCTGCCTTGAAGAGGAGTCGTATGGAGTACATATGCTGACTTTTGGAAGCGTATGTCTTGCATACGCTGACTTGAGCGTAGCCTGACTTGAGCGTAGACTGACTTGAGCGTAGCCTGACTTGAGCGCAGTCTGACTTAGGCACAACCTGATGTTTAGGCGCAACTGGACCTGACCCTACTTACCCTGGATCTTCTATAGCCCTGTATATTGATATTTTATTAGATATTTAACGTCCATTTTATATCCTTACGCCTTTTGTCCTGAACTTGATAATCACGAATTTACTTGATATGTTTGGAATTGATAATTGAGCATGACGTGATAGTGACCCGTAGTGGTGCACTCCTGACATAATAACCTGATATGACCTGATAGTGGCCCGTCGTGGCGCACTCCTGACAAGTACACTTGGCATGATAACCTGACATGATTATCTCGAATAGCTGTTGCGACGGCTATCTGACATGACGTGACCTGTATAATTAATCTGGACACCGTGGGCGATTGTGTTTGTATAAATAAACCAGTCCTGTCTTGCATCATGTCTAGGACAGGGACTCCTGAGTACCACGGTCAGGAGTACCTACTAAAATGGACTAAGGCTAATAACTAGATTAATACATTAGTCATGACGAGATTTCCCAGCTACAGGCAATCCCGTTACCTGGGCGTAGCCTGCCGTCGAGTAGGGCACATTTCCAGCACACTGTCATGTGTTGCACCCTTCAAGCTACCTAAGGGTATATTCGTTTCCTGGACGATGTACCCACCTGAATTCAACTCTAATCTTTTAACCCGGGTAACCTGGATGGTCTGCAGGGCTTGTGGCTGTGGAAAAATCTTACTGCATCTTGTTAGTAATTAGGCTTGTGACAACCCTAGTTAGTTAAAGTATTAAGCCGTAATTCTTGCTTGGCCATAAAGTGATTGGACGGAGTCTAACCAGTCTAGTCTTTTCCTGATTCTGTTCCAGATTATTGAATGACCAGAATGCTTGTATTTATTTTACCGATAAATGGTGAGAATTCCAAGTTCTGTTCAGACGAAGGGTTACAACCCCGGTCCTTGTTTGGTTTACGGGTTGTAACCTGGTTATCTGAATAGTTCCATGGTTATCTCGTCGTATATCATCCTGGTGTATTTTCTTTATTTCTAGTTCTTACTTTTATTTATATCTTGTGCTGATTGCTGGTTTTAGTTCTTAAGTGAAGCCTCCTTTGTGGCACTTGCTCTTTCTGGGGTCTGACCCAGCTGGTTTTGTGTGGCCAGATTTCGGAGCAGCTCCAGAGGATCTACCGACCTTCCAGCCAGATGGTGGCCACTAGACGGAACCCTGGCAACGATTGGGTTATTTTTGGCTCTCCCACTCTATTGTAAAAATATTCTTTTGAGGCGTTTAGCCGACGAGCACCTGTTTAGCTCGATTGCACTTACTTACTGTCTGCCTACGGGCTGTAACATGATTAACAGATCCTAGGGTTGATCATGTATGACTAAACTCTTGTTAGTCCTGATATTTTGTAACGACTAGCTTCATGATCAACTGAATATGTAATGTTTGGGATGCCTTACTATTGTATATTTAATGATCATACATCTTGTGACTTTTACTCACTGGCTTGTGATTGAGACACTAGGCTTATTCATGACCTTAAGAGACTGTTAGCTTGTAGATAAACCCTCATGTATCTAGACAGCCGTGACCGTATAGCGAGATGGATTCCATTTCATATACGTAGCTGGCTATGTCTGCCCCCGCTCTCCAGTATTCTGGTTCTGGGGCGTGACATGGTTTAAGTGGTAGCCCATACAGGTCTTGTAAATCAAGATATGTGAGGGTTTACCGAATAGATGTCTCAATCAGTATTCGTCCTTGATCTCTGCTCGTATCTTCTGAATCCCTGGATTCTTGTCCTGATCATATGCTTGTATCATTGATCTATCCTGGTCCTTCCTTATTGTTCCCTATGTCATCTTCTTCAACGGCATTGTTCGTGGTCCTACCGACCAGCAAGACGGAGCACCTCCCATGGACCAGCAGCAACCTGGAGATCAAGCCCAGCATTCCGGAGTAGCCTCCAGAGTCGTGCCTTCTGGCGGAGAGCCACCAGTCCAGCCAGTTCAACCTGTAGAACATGATGACGGTACTTTGGTAGGACTCGTCAGGACCTTGATAGCTTTCCAAGACCGGCGTGGAGATGCCTTGCACCAGGCAGTGACGGATGCTTTGACCCGGGGTGGTCATCAGGGTAACAGTGCGGCCAACAGCTTCAAGCGCTTGAACCCTCCATTCTTCGACGGTAGTGAAGATGCTATCGCAGCAGATGCATGGCTTCAGGACACAGAGGTGATTCTAGAAGCAGCCAGGACCCCAGAGAACGAGAAGGTGGCCGTTGTGCGCCTGCAATTGTTAGATCTTGCCCGCAGCTGGTGGGCAGCGCAGGCCGTTGGATTAGCAGCACCCATTGCTTGGACAGTATTCAGAAAGAGATTCCAGACCAAGTATTTCGATGTCGTGGCTCGGTATGATCTGCAGACGAGGTTTACCAATCTGAAGCAAGGAGGCAGGACGGTCGACGGATATGCGGCCGAGTTTTCCAGACTCAGTCGGTTTGCTCCCACTTTGGTGGCAACCGAGTATGATAGAGCCCAGCGGTTCCAGTAAGGGCTCCTTCTCGAGATTTTATTGGCAGTGAAACAGTTTGAGCATCAGACTTTTGATGCAGTGTTGAGGGCAGCTAGGAGGCACGAGTATACCTCCCAGAGGATTGTGGATAGGGCCAGAGGTCGGAAGAGATCTCACGGCCAGATGAATCAGTCTTCAGCACCGGCCCCGGCAGCCAGGGCTTTGACTATTGGAGCTCCGAGGCGAGCGGCCTTAGTAACGTCGGTTCAGCATTCAACTCCGACGCAGCCTCAGCAGCAGAAGCAGAAGCAACCTTCCGCAGTGGGTTGTTCTCATTGTGGGAAGCCAGGCCATGTGGTGGCAGAATATCGCAGGGCACAGGCATTGTGTCTGGCTTGTGGAGCACCAGACCATAGGGTTGGATCCTGCCCGAATAGGGGTGGTTCATCATCGTCCAACCTTTCTAGCTCTTCGGTGAGAGGACCAGCTCCGGTCCAGCAGCAGCAGTATCCATTGCCGAGGCCCTTGCCGCCTCAGACCCAAGTGTTCCAGCAGCAGAACTCCCAGCAGTATGCACAAGTCCAAGCCCAGAGTCAGAGCAGGCAGCGAGGATTTCAGCAGAGGGGACCAGCACCCCGAGGGCATGGTCAGGCTATGGTGATGACCGTGGAGGAAGGATTGGCACCAGGAGAGGTAGTGGCAGGTACTATTCTCGTCAACTCCTTTCCAGCTTCAGCTTTATTTGATTCTGGTGCATCGTATTCATTTATGTCTGCACGATTCGCGATACGGATAGGACTGGAGCCCGAGTCATTATCAGTAAGGCTCAATATACTTACTGGTAACGGACTTGTGGGTGTAGATAGGGTGTTTTCCTCGTGTCGAATCGTAGTTAGCGGTAGAGAATTTCTCGCTAGATTGATAGAGTTCCCGATGGCCGATTATGATGTGGTCCTAGGGATGGATTGGTTGAGGAACCAGTATGCTAGGATAGACTGCCACATTGGCAGGGTTGTTTTTAGCATTCCAGGCGAGCCAGAGTTTTCTTTCTCCCGAGGCGAAGTTGAGTCATCTCCTCCAGTATTGCGGATGGCAGTAGCAGCAGTTCAGTTGCCTAGGATTGTCGAGAAGTTTCCAGATGTTTTCCCAGAAGAACTTCCAGGTATGCCTCCGGAGCGGGAGATCGAGTTCACTATAGACTTGATTCCCGGGACAGCCCCAGTGTCAGAAAGAGTCTACAGGATGGCGCCGTCAGAGTTGGAGATATTGTACAAGATGATTGAAGAACTCAGAACCAAGGGATTCATTCGTGCTAGTGGATCGCCTTGGGGAGCCCCGATGCTTCTTGTGAAAAAGAAGGATGGTACGTCCAGGTTATGTGTTGATTATCGTACCTTGAACTCAGTGACAATCAAGAACAGATATCCTCTTCCGAGGATAGATGACTTGTTTGATCAACTCAAGGGGGCTTCAGTATTCTCGAAGATTGATTTGCGCTCTGGTTATCATTAGATCAGAGTCAGAGAGCAGGACATCCCGAAGACAGCTTTTAGATCGAGATATGGGCATTAGAAATTCCTTGTTATGCCTTTTGGAGCAACCAATGCGCCGGCAGTATTCATGGACCTCATGAATCGCATCTTCATGCCTTACTTGGATCAGTTTGTGATTTTGTTCTTGGATGACATTCTGGTCTACAGCAAGAGTGAGGCGAAGCATGAGCAGCATCTCCGTATAGTTCTTCAGATCCTCAGAGAGCACCAGTTATATGCCAAGTTCAGTAAATGCGAGTTCTGGCTCGATCGCATTTCGTACTTGGGTCATATCATCACTCGAGGAGGAGTAGAAGTGGATCTCCAGAAGATTGTGGCTATTGAGTCATGGCCAGTGCCCAGCACAGTTGCAGAGGTTCGTAGTTTTCTTGGATTGGCCGGCTACTACCGGCGGTTTGTTTCGAATTTTGCTCGAATTTCAGTGCCATTGACGCAGTTGACCCGCAAGGATGCACAGTTTGCTTGGACAGCAGAGTGTCAGAGTTCTTTTGAGCAGTTGAAGCGAGGCCTGATAACAGCTCCTATTCTCACACTTCCAGATGGGACCGGAGGATTCTCAGTGTACTGTGATGCTTCAGGCAGAGGTTTAGGATGTGTTCTGATGCAGCATGGGAAGGTAATAGCTTATGCATCATGACAACTTCGTGATCATGAGAGAAATTACCCAACCTATGACTTGGAGCTGGCAGCAGTGGTGTTTGCACTTAGGTTATGGAGGCACTACTTGTATGGAGACAGTGTGGAGATTTTCACCGACCACAAGAGCCTGAAGTATATTTTCACCCAGAAGGATCTTAACATGCGTCAGAGAAGGTGGCTGGAGCTTCTTGTGGATTATGATGTCAACCTGCAGTATCATCCTGGGAAGGCTAATGTTGTTGCGGATGCATTGAGCAGGAGAGCGGGAGTTTATTTTCTAACAGCGCAACCAGAGCTGTTAGCAGATCTTCAGAAGATGGGTATTGAAGTTGTTCTCCCTTCCAGTATGGCCTTGATGGCCAGTATGCAAGTTCAGTCCACTATAGTCGAGAGGATCCGGATGGCGCAGTCGGCAGATTCCAAGCTTCAGCGACTCAGAGCAGAGTGTGAGGCAGGACGAAGACCAAAGTTATGCATTCATGAGGATGGTACACTTCGACATGGTAAGCGTCTTTGTGTACCCAACGGAGATATCCGGCAGGAGATCATGTCAGAAGCGCACAGTTCGCAGTATTTCATCCATCCCGGCAGTACGAAGATGTACCGTGATATCCGTCAGCATTTCTGGTGGAATGGCATGAAGCGGAAGATAGCTCGGTTTGTCTCTCGGTGTTTGGTTTGCCAACAAGTTAAAGCCAAACATCAGAGACCGGCTGGACTTCTTCAGCCCTTACCGATTCCAGAATGGAAGTGGGAGCATGTGACCATAGATTTTGTGACTGGACTACCTAGATCCCCAGCTGGTAGAGATGCTATCTGGATTATAGTTGACAGGCTCACGAAAGTGGCTCACTTTCTTCCATTCAGAGTTGGTCAGTCGACGGCTCAGTTAGCAGAGATGTACCTCAGACAGATTGTCAGATTGTACGGTGTGCCAGTCAGTATCACCTCGGACCGAGATTCACGATTTACGTCGCACTTTTGGCGTAGCTTGCAAGAGAGTTTGGGAACTCATCTCCAGTTCAGTTCAGCATATCACCCGCAGACAGATGGCCAGTCAGAGCACACGATCCAGACTCTTGAAGACATGTTGCGGTCTTGCACACTTGACTTCGGTGGTTCATGGGAAGATCACTTGCACCTGGTGGAATTCTCGTACAACAACAGTTTCCAGGCTAGTATCCAGATGGCACCGTTCGAGGCACTGTATGGTAGGAAGTGCAGATCCCCGCTAGCCTGAGATGATGTTGGAGAGAGACAGATGCTCGGTCCAGAAATGATTGCCCAGACAGTTGAAGTGGTCAGGCGAGTCAGAGATCATCTTCGAGTTGCCCAAGATCGCCAGCGCCATTAGGCCGATTCTCATCGGCGCCCTCTCGAGTTTTCGGTCGGCGATCATGTATTCCTGAGGATTTTGCCTAACCGTGGCGTCATTCGTTTCGGCGTACGGGACAAGCTTAGTCCTAGGTATATAGGACCGTTTGACATTCTGGAGCGAGTAGGAGATATATCCTATCGTTTCGCTTTTCCACCGTCGCTAAGCGAGGTGCATGACGTATTCCATGTATCCCAATTACGACGGTATATTCCGGACCCGAGCCACATCCTGGATCATTCGGAATTGGTTGTTGGTACCAACCTTTCGTATGAGGAGAGGCCCGTGTCTATATTGGACCGGAGAGAGAAGATCCTCAAGAACAAGACTATCAAGTTAGTCCGAGTTGCTTGGGGTCATCACTCTTTGGGAGAGTCAACGTGGGAGCGTGAGGATGATATCCGATCGCGATATCCCGACTTGTTTGACTCGTGAGGTATAATGTCTTCTTATGTCTCATGCCTTCGATTCCTTGCTTGAATGAGTGATTGTCTGCCTAGTTATAGCTTGCATGTGATTAATGTAGCTTGTCATTGCTCCTCTAGCCTCTTGATTAAATTCCGAGGACGAAATTCTTTTAAGGTGGGTAGAGTTGTAATGCCTGTGGTTCGTATTACGTATTTCTGGAATACGTATACGTATTTATTCTTGTATTGCATGATTTTCTTGCTTAATTTCCTCCCTGGGCTTGGTTTATTCTTGGTTTGGGTTGGCTTGGTTCGGTTTGGGATTGCTCTTGGTTCATCATGAACCAAGGGGTGAACCCCATACCTACCACCACCACTACCATTTATTAACCCTTCTCCTTTCTCTCTCTTCATTTATCATCTTCTCCACCATTACTTCCTTACCTACCAAAGAGAGGAAGAGAGAGGTATAGGAAAGTGCAACTTGCTTCCACAAGAGAGCCTATTTTTATTGTTCTATTAGCTTCTCCTCATGTTTCTAAGACACATTAGAACTTGTCATTTTCCATTTTGAGGCTTTAATTTTTGTAGATCTAGAAATTAGTTATTTTCGGATTTTGGTGGTTTTGATCTATCAAACTTCTTTGTTTTCAAGTTTTGATGGTTCCATGTTGTAGAGAATTTTATTCTACCCAATTTTGACCTTTGAAAAGTTAGATTTGGACTTATTTTGACCAAGTTATGGACTTTTGAAGCTTTGGGTTCAACCATGGAATTCTTGCTGATTTGGAGAAGACAGTGAGCAGTGCGCGAGCTTTTTAGCTTGTGCCACTGAGCTGCGCGCGCTCTTTAGCGCAGCGCAGTCTGACTCATACGCTGCCTTGATAAGGAGTCGTATGGAGTACATACGCTGCCTTGATGAGGAGTCGTATGGACCTCATACGCTGCCTTGATAAGGAGTCGTATGGACCTCATACGCTACCTTGATGAGGAGTCGTATGGACCTCATACGCTGCCTTGAAAAGGAGTCGTATGGAGTACATACGCTGCCTTTTGGAAGCGTATGTCTTGCATACGCTGACTTGAGCGTAGCCTGACTTGAGCGTAGCCTGACTTAAGCGTAGCTTGACTTGAGCGTAGCCTGACTTGAGCGTAGCCTGACTTGAGCGCAGTCTAACTCAGGCACAACCTGATGTTTAGGCGCAACTGGACCTGACCCTACTTACCCTGGATCTTTTATAGCCCTGTATATTGATATTTTATTAGATATTTAACGTCCATTTTATATCCTTACGCCTTTTGTCCTGAACTTGATAATCACGAATTTACTTGATATGTTTGGAATTGATAATTGAGCATGACATGATAGTGACCCGTAGTGGTGCACTCCTGACATAATAACCTGACATGACCTGATAGTGGCCCGTCGTGGCGCACTCCTGACAAGTACACTTGGCATGATAACCTGACATGATTATCTCGAATAGCTGTTGCGACGGCTACCTGACATGACGTGACCTGTATAATTAATCTGGACACCGTGGGCGATTGTGTTTGTATAAATAAACCAGTCCTGTCTTGCATCATGTCTAGGACAGGGACTCCTGAGTACCACGGTCAGGAGTACCTACTAAAATGGACTAAGGCTAATAACTAGATTAATACATTAGTCATGACGAGATTTCCCAGCTACAGGCAATCCCGTTACCTGGGCACGTCTTGGAATCTGTAGCCTGCCGTCGAGTAGGGCACATTTCCAGCACACTGTCATGTGTTGCACCCTTCAAGCTACCTAAGGGTACATTCGTTTCCTGGACGATGTACCCACCTGAATTCAACTCTAATCTTTTAACCCGGGTAACCTGGATGGTCTGCATGGCTTGTGGCTGTGGAAAAATCTTACTGCATCTTGTTAGTAATTAGGCTTGTAACAACCCTAGTTAGTTAAAGTATTAAGCCGTAATTCTTGCTTGGCCGTGAAGTGATTGGACGGAGTCTAACCAGTCTAGTCTTGCCCTGATCCTGTTCCAGATTATTGAATGACCAGAATGCTTGTATTTATTTTACCGATAAATGGTGAGAATTCTAAGTTCTGTTCAGACGAAGGGTTACAACCCCAGTCCTTGTTTGGTTTACGGGTTGTAACCTGGTTATCTGAATAGTTCCATGGTTATCTCGTCGTATATCATACTGGTGTATTTTTTTTATTTTCAGTTCTTACTTTTATTTATATCTTGTTCTGATTGCTGGTTTTAGTTCTTAAGTGAAGCCTCCTTTGTGGTACTTGCTCTTTCTGGGGTCTGATCCAGCTGGTTTTGTGTGGCCAGATTTCGGAGCAGCTCCAGAGGATCTACCGACCTTCCAGCCAGATGGTGGCCACTAGACGGAACCCTAGCAACGAGTGGGTTATTTTTGGCTCTCCCACTCTATTGTAAAAATATTCTTTTGAGGCGTTTAGTCGACGAGCACCTGTTTAGCTCGATTGCACTTACTTACTGTCTGCCTACGGGCTGTAACATGATTAACAGATCTTAGGGTTGATCATGTATGACTAAACTCTTGCTAGTCCTGACATTTTATAACGACTAGCTTCATGATCAACTGAATATGTAATGTTTGGGACACCTTACTATTGTATATTTAATGATCATACATCTTGTGACTTTTACTTACTGGCTTGTGATTGAGACACTAGGCTTGTTCATGACCTTAAGAGACTGTTGGCTTGTAGATAAACCCTCATGTATCTAGACAGCCGTGACCGTATAGCGAGATGGATTCCATTTCATATACGTAGCTGGCTATGTCTGCCCCCGCTCTCCAGTATTCTGGTTCTGGGGGCGTGACATGGTTTGGTTCGGGTCAAGTCAGGACTATTTTGGTACAACCGGGTCTTCCGCAAGTCATTAATTTAATTAATAAATAATTAAACATCTAGAAAGGTTAAGTCGCAACTTGGCCTGATTTTTCTAGTTAGGACTCACTTATGGCTCGGCCTTCCCAACCAGGGCTAATACACTAGTCAAAGCACGCCACTGCACTATCCATGCCATGATTCCTAGTCGTATTGTACTCCAAATTTAATCATGATTAAAAATCATCTACCGTAATAATTAACTAGATAATTATTTATAAAATCTAAAAATCACCATTTAAATCAAATAAATAATAAAAATATTTTCAAAAATTTCTGGGAAGGGAAGCTACACCTTAAGTTCAATTCTGGACACAGGAGTAAAATGATAATTTCGGGTCAAAACGGTGTCCGCCGTTGGACCCGCTTGCACCGAAAAGCGTGCCAAAGTCTATGGTCTCTAAAGTCATCAAACTATATGTCAACAGGTCCAGTTTTTCGATACAAACCCAACCGTATGTCCAAAGTTGGAATTCGGTGGGCCGTGCACAAAATTGCCCGTTGATTCGGATCGTGGGGCCCGCAAAACGACGATCTGGTCAACTGTCTCAGAATCGGACCAAACTTGGCGTACAGAACCAGAAAAATAATACGGTCCTGTTGGCGTAGGTTTTGTCTCGATCTGACGAACGTGCACAAAGTAATTTTAGAAATTTGCACAGAGGTCGATGCGGTGAATTTCGACGGATACGTATCAAATTCGTCGTGCACACGCAACCAAATTGAATTCTGTCAAAGTCCACAGATCCACGAAGATGATACGCACCTTTCGATGCTTTCGGTTCGCGACCACGTCGCCCGGATTGGCGGAACGCACGTCGTATCAAAGGTTTTTTATTGAGTTTTGTAGTTTAAAAAGACAGATTTTTCTCAAACTTTGAAAATAGTTTAACAGTAATATAACCAATGAAAAATAAATCTATAAATGGGGTTGCCATCTCGTATATGTTGTCAACAGACGTGTTTAATTAGATTTTCTAAACTATCGAGGAATCGACGATGATGGGCCTTCCAAAACAGCCTCATGACAGTTCATTCATGCTCTGTTTTTACAGGCTTTTGATCGACTTCGGGTCGATCTCGTGGACTGGTCGTGCAACCTATACAAAATCCAATTATTGAGGTTTTGAGGCGGTTATATTGGCTTTCAAAACCAATTTACGGGTCGTGAAATGATGTGGTATCGAGAGACGAATCTTACCGCAAAGTTGGTTGCTGCAACTGCACCCCGCTGCTGCTCGCCCGCGCCTGTGCGCGTCTCGGCGCTGCCGTGGCCGGCCTGTGGCCGCTCGCAGTGACACCCAGGGCTGGGAAGGTCGCCAGGGTAGCCGCCAGGGGTCGAGGGGTCGTTGGCTAGGATTGGGGTTAGGGTTTTGGTTTTGTTCCTTTCGCTTTTTTTTTTCGATATATACATGAGCAAAGGGTCGGCTTGTAGTGGGGGTTTGGCCTGGTCGGGTTGGGCTCCCCTGTTGCTGGCTTTTCTTTTTCTTTTTTCTTTATATATATATATATATATATATATATATATATATATATATATATATATATATATATATATATATATATATATATATATATATATAATACCCTAAAATCACAAAGTCTCATAATAATTTAAGTACAATTATTACAATTAATAACAATTATATTATTTACATAGAATGAGCATCTATATATATAGTAAAAGATTCCTATATATAGAAATATCATTTATATGAGATATCTATGTTTACTAACCTCTCTAATGAATAATGAAATCATATAATCAATTAGCAAATAGCCATACATATGAATATATATATATATATATATATATATATATATATATATATATATATATATATATATATATATATATATATATATTAAAAGATAAAAAATAAAAAATAATATATATATATATATTTTTATATATATATTTATATATATATATATTATTTTTTATTTTTTAATATATATATATATATATATATATATATATATATATATATATATATATATATATTCCATAAAACCCAAATAAATCCCGATAAAATTTACTCCTAGTGTAGGGCCTACCTTTATAAATACAAACACATATATTATAACATTTATTTGACAATAAAATAAACATAACCAATAATAGTAAAATAATATTATTTAATAATAACATCAACAACATTAATAATAATAATAATCCTAATAACACTGAAATTAGACCAATAATATATTTCGGTGAACTCATCAAACACACCATTTATTTGGCTCCAAAAATTTGTACATATATTCCAAAACGCCAGTTATTATTAATAATAGCTATATTCTATGTTTATAGCAAACATCTAGAAACATCTGTTAATTCCTAAATAAATACAAAATATTTGCATACAGATAAAGTACGTCCTCAAGGACGTCCTTGGTCTTACTACATGCCACCCGGGCTTGAGCTTGGTTTCGGGTTCAGTCCGGACTAGTTTGGTGCAGCCAAGTCTCATACAAGTCAATAATATAATATTAGTTAAATAATTAGATCATTTATAGGGTCATGTCACAACTTAGCCTGGTTTTCCTAGTTAAGGCACACTTATGCTGGGTCTTCCTTGGCATGGCTAATACACTAGTTAAGGCACGCCACTGTACTATCCGTGCCATGATTCCTAGTCGTCTGGTACTTCAAAACTCAACCATGGCTAAAGTCATTTACCGTAATAATTTACTAAATAATTATTTATAAAAACCTAAAAATCACCATTCAAACAAAATAAATAATAATAAAAATATTTTGAACTTTCCATAAAGGGGAGCTACAAATCTACCCACCTTAAAAATAATTTTTTCCTCGAATTCTAATTCATAACTATTCTTAAAATTCAAAAAGAAAGTCTACCTTAACCTTCATCTCCTTCAACTTTAATTCCTCAAAATATTTATATCCTCCTCCTAGCCATTTCGTAACTACGATTCCTCGAGAACTTATACCCACCTTTGGTCACACTGCTCCTCACAACTAAAAACTTATAATCATCTAACTAGTTGCTAGCAAACCTACCAATAAATAACTAACGCATATGACATCTATAATCCTCTCCTATCTATCAAGCAACCTAAAATTTAACAAGCAACAAATTTACACAAGTAGCTAAGAGATAATGATAAATTCTAATAAGCATGACCATTCGTCGCTCCGAAATAGGAAGGACAGGAAGATAATGAAGAATAATTGAGAGCAAATATAAGTTTCAAGAGCGATAGAGATTATCCAATGATACAGATAGAAAAGGGAGTTTATGAACCATTGACTTATTTGCTAGATTTGGCTACTCTAGTCCAGTCACTTGTTACATCGAAGAACCCTTAGTTTCTTAGAGGGGCTCACAGTCCGTGCAATACGAAAATTTCGTTCTCGAAATTTTATCTCAACAAGATTCTATAACAGAACAGAATTTAAAAAATCAAGATTGTGATCTTTTTCATGGTTATTTAAACACACGAGCAAGGAATATAAATGCAACACAAGATCGTTTTGCGACTTCCAGGTGGATGGAATAAGGGTTATGAATGACTTCACATTCTAAGAGGTGGAGACTACATAATAGGTATAGGGACCTATTCAAATAGTTCGATTTTATATTCCAAATATGGTGGTAAGCATGGATGGATTTTACTGGGTCTTAATGGGTTCCCTGATTGGACATCAATTGTTGGTTGGATGAACCTTGGATTTCAATCTATATTGACTGGACAAGATCCCAAGATAGGACTATTTCTACTAGGTTAGGGTAACCTAGAATAGGTTTCAACCCAAATGGTTGAGCTAGTTGCCAGTCAGGTTGGTTAGCTAGGTCCCTAAAGCACAAAATGCGCCTTCGGTGACTTTTGTGTTTAAGTAGCACATGATGCCTCAATTGGGTGGCACACTAGTAGCATGTGCGTAGTGGACTTCGAGTAGATCACAACCATATATTAGGTCGGATGAATTGAGTCGAGGTTGAGGCTTTAATGGAAGTCAGAAAGTATACTGGTATTATGGTAAGGGTTATAGCTAGTCATTTTGACCTGAAAGTCATACCACAAAAATAGAGTACAAGGGGACGTGTTCGAGTGGAACATGATATACCTAGATAAAGGTGGACTCGTCTAGATCTTGCATATAAAATTTGGTGGAAGGTAACAGCTGGTCTCGTGCTCCGAATATTAATGACACGGCCGGTGACACAAAATGATCTAAATGGAAAGTGGGAGTCCATGGGCACTAATTGTCATCCTAATGAAAATTATTCTAATCAATCGGTAATCCTCGTACATCCCAAAATTTTAGAAGGCTTACAGTCTACTCACCTTAGAAGCTAGGACATGGTTTTAGGAATAATAAGAAGCATCCCAAAGTCCGGATATTGTACCTCGACTCTTGTTAATAAAGAATAAGGCACGGCGTAATGGAATACGGTAGATATAAGTCAAGTCAAGGATCGTTCCTCAATAAATAGAAAAATGAGTGTGTACAATGACACATGGTCGATAAAATAGAATGATCTACTCGTCCATAGTATACAAGAGTTATCGACGGGGTAACCAACTCTAAGGCACATCATATGAAAAGATTTCTAACAACTGGGTCGTAAATTTCTATTTGTGTCGAGCCTGCCAGACTATTGTCACAAGGGTTCTAGTGGTATGGGCTGTAGTGATCATGTATTGCTGTTGATAACTGGTAGATCATAATATGACAGTATATCTAAGCTATGGTATTGGCTAAGCTAGTGACTGTGGTGTTCCAATACTAGTTAGGTCTTAATAATAAAAGTTACATAACTAGGATAATATTTGTTGGGAACCAATCTCGGGATGGGTGTCTATCATAGTCATCGTAAATAATTGTCCTCACCTTTGTCTATTCATCTCATGTCTAAATTGTGGGCTTTGGTTGAGGAAAGGCTGGGTTAAGGCTTAAGGGCTGCTAGTTAAAGCAAGCTTCAAGCAAATGATTAGAGACTCTCAACAGTTGGTTTCTTGAGAATAGATAGTCTCCTAGGTTGGCATTTGACTAAGGATAAAACCCTAATCATTCTCAAATTTCAGATGGCTAGAAGGTCCCAATAGTAGTTTGAGGGTCGAGAGGAGAACGGGTAACTTAAGGCAAGATTCTAGTCACATGGCTGGCCGATGGTAGCTACACTTGTGTATACAACTATCATTGCCATGGGGGTACTCTGTGTCTATCTACCAATTACGAGCTTTCGTTTTTCCAAATCAGTGAAAGACAAAAATAATAAAGAGTTCGAGAAAGATGTCACTGAATACAATTATGTGATTCAAAGGCGAACGTATAATTCAAGAGGAATTGTCAATGCAGTTGCGGATGAGATCCTAGAGACATCCACATATCAATCCATGTAGGTTAATCAGAGGGAGAGCAAACCGAGTGCACAAAGGTTGATCAGACCGTAATACATCGATTCTGATTAGACAATATGTTAGTAGGTGTCCCCAATAAACATATGTCTTGAATCAAGCTCGATAAATGTGTAAGCTTGCAAAGCTAGGCTGTAATAGCAGCATTGGTCAAGACAGTCAAAATACAAGCATGCAAGATTTTTGAAAGGAGTCACAAGTAGTTCGAGTTTTGAGAGAATCAAAACCTTACCTGATGTTATTGCTTATACAGGCATCCTACTATCTTCTTATCCTTAAGGCCTTGGTCGACTAATGGGTTATGGACTTCTGAATTCTATATTCTAGGTAAACCTATTAGTGTCAGTCAATTATCTCGTTAAAAGATCACAAGGACCACGAAATGCTAGGTTGGAAGACATGCTACCAAACTTACAGAACTTCCATTAGTATTAGCTTTGGATCTTATGGGACATACAGGGCATTTTCCTATCCTCCATAGTATCCTAAACTTGTAATCACATCTAAAGTCATTTTACCGAGAATTATGCCTCGCCCGTATACTCTGGCGGTGGTAAACCCTTGGTTCCGTGATTCAGATTTGATATGCTATCAGATACTCTACCTTATATTAACATAAGGTCTAAAGTGGTCAACGAAGATATAGTTTTAGCAATGTTCCATAACCTACGGTTTCTTGAAATAATTTCAACTCTATAGGTCTGGTCGTGCCTCGCCAGTGCGCTGCTGTCTAGCCATTGCAGCCGTTAAATTACTCCAACTATATTCCTAAGAACTTCAAGGAGCTGCTAGAGGTTCAAACTAGCTGACTATGATAGAAAGCGTAAACATCTGCCTATAGGTCTCAATCCTTAAAGTAAAAGATTGGATAGGGAGAAAATAACTGAAGACAAGAGAAGTAAGAACGTCCTAATCTTTATTTCATATATATTTCAAATGGTTGAGGGGGAAAACTTTGTATCAAATCTGCCTCGAGATTCATATACGAATAACAGAATCAGAATTTATAAACTAATTACTTACGGCAAAATAGGATTTTAAATAGGCAATTCTAACTTATGATATAAGGTTTATATCTAACAGAGCAAAAGAAAATTGAACAGTTTATCAAGATTAGAGCCTTAATTCTAGAAAAGTCTAACTTATCAAGTGATTAATATATCCACATTGGATCATATTGTCATATCAAAAGTAATAGTGTATCTTTAGAGATCTGGCAAGCCATCTAATTTAATATTTCTTTATCTAAATTGTATGGCCTATCTGACAACCTTAACTACCCAACGGTCAAGTTGAACAAGGGACTCTTAGTCCTATTCATTCTCCTAAATCAATTCAATCCTAATTGTGAATGAGCATTTCCTAGTCGCAGGCTCTCAGTAGTACGATTAATAGGGTACTACCACGAGTTCGCACAATTTGCAAAAATTGACCTGCATGGGCCACCACAAAAACTTGTCACGACCCGCACCCATTTTTTCGGATACGAGATGTGTCCAAGCCAGCCTACGTCGCAAAGTCGGCGGTAGAACGTTGTCACGGCCAAGATGCTCAAAATCACAAAATAACATTATTGCTCATTCACATTTCTAAATCTATTACAATATTTACAATATTTATATTTGAAAGGAAATGCAAAATTCTTACACATATTTGAAATGGCTACAACATCTATCTAAAGTCTAGATTTTGGCCTACAAGTACACCCGTGTCTCCCAGTGCTAAGTGAAGCCACAGCTAACCTGCAAAATGTTGGTTTTCAGTCAGGAATGGAACAAGTACACAAACCGATGGTAATACGAAAATACAATAGAATTCACAAGACATGAAAATAACATATGTGAGATAAAAACTAGAAAGTAACTAATGACATGGCAAGCGGAGAGGAAAACCAGGAAACAAATAAAATACAACTTTCTATGTGGTTCGAAATATCCTTTTCGACATGTGAACGGCTAAGGGGTAAATACGGCACCCTGCACGTGTCGTGTGCAGCTGCTATCAGTCAAGATCAGATATATTGGGATGGGTAAGGGGTAGTTCACACGTCTACTAAGATATTTCTCCGTCCAGCTAGTACTCATGGAATCAGGTCGCAAGCATGGTAATCATGAAAATGACAGTCAAAAATGTATAATAAATCCATAAAACTAATCTTCGTGTGACGAGCGTGTCAACAAGCAGCAAGACACATGTATAAACATGAAATGTAAAAACTACTATGAATCGAAAAGCAATCAGAAAGTGCACTTGCCTGAGATCCTTTGCTGGTGAAACCGATAGTACAACCACTCAGATGAGTTACTTAAGTCAACACATGCAAAAAGTCTTCGGATGCTGAAATAGACATTACCAACATTTTTACAATAGTAAAATTAGCTAGGATTGCCTGTCCTTAAGTCTAATTCTAGACACAGGGGCAAAACGGTAATTTCGGGTCAAAACGGTATCCGCCGTTGGACCTGCTTTGTACCGAAAAGCGTGCCAAAGTATATGGTCTCTAAAGTTGTCAAACTATATGTCAACTGGTCCAATTTTTCGATACGAACCCAACCGTATGTCCAAAGTTGGAATCCGGTGGGCCGTGCACAAATCGTCTGTTGAGTCGGATCGTGGGGCCCGCAAAACGGCGATCCGGTCAACTGTCTCAGAATCGGACCAAACTTGGCATACATGACCAAAACAATGATACGGTCCTGTTGGCATAAGTTTTGTCTCGATCTGACGATTGTGCACAAAGTAATTAGAAAATATGCACAGAGGTCGATACGGTGAATTTCGACGGATACGTATCAAATTCGTCGCGCACACGCAACCAATTTGAATTCCTTCAAATCCTACACGTCCACGAAGTCGATACGCACCTTTCGATTCTTTCGGTTCGCGACCATGTCACCCGGATTGGCGGAACGCACGTCGTATCGATGGTTTTTATTAAGTTTTATAGTTTAAAAAGACTGGTTTTTCTCAAACTTTGAAAATATTTTAACAGCAATATAACCAATGAAAATAAATCTATAAATAGGGTTGCCATCTCGTATATGTTGTCGACAGACGTGTTCAATTAGATTTCCTAAACTATCGAGGAATCGACGATTATGCGCCTTCCAAAACAGCCTCATGACAGTTCATTCATGCTCTGTTTTTACAAGTTTTTGACCAACTTCGGGTCGATCTCGTGGACTGGTCGTGCAACCTTTACAAAATCCAATTACTGAGGTTTCGAGGCGGTTATATTGGCTTTCAAAAACAATTTACGGGTCGTAAAATGATGGGGTATCGAGAAAGGAATCTTACTGCGAAGTTGGTTGCTGCAACTGCGCCCCGCTGCTGCTCGCCCGCACTTGTGCGCGTCTCGGCGCTGTCGTGTCCGGCCTATAGCCGCGCACGGCGGCGCCCAGGGCTGGAAAGGTCGCCAGTGTAGCCGCTAGGGGTCGGGGGGTCGTTGGCTAGGATCAGGGTTAGGGTTTTGGTTTTGTTCCGTTCTCTCTTTTTTCGATATATACATGAGCAAAGGGTCGGCTTGTAGTGGGGGTTCGGCCTGGTCGGGTTGGGCTCCCCTGCTGCTGGCTTTTTTTTCTTTATGTATTCACACACACACACACACACACACACACACACACACACACACACACACACATTATATATATATATATATATATATATATATATATATATATATATATATATATATATATATATATATATATATATCCTAAAATCACAAAGTCTCATAATAATTTAAGTACAATTATCGTAATTAATAACAATTATATTATTTACATAGAAAGAGCATATATATATATAGTAAAAGATTCATATATATAGAAATATCCTTTATATGAGATATCTATATTTACTAACCTCTTTAATGAATAATAAAATCCTATAATCAATTAGCAAATAGCCATACATATGAATATATATATATATATATATATATATATATATATATATATATATATATATATATATATATATATATATATATATATATATATATATATATATATATATATATATATATATATATAATATATATATATATATATAATATAATATATATATATATATATATATATATATATATATATATATATATATAAATAAATCCCAATAAAATTTACTCCTAGTGTGGAGCCTACCTATATAAATATGAACACATATATTATAACATTTATTTGACAAAAAAATAAACATAACCAATAATAGTAGAATAATATTATTTAATAATAACATCAACAACATTAATAATAATAATAATAATCCTAATAATACTGAAATTAAACCAATAATATATTTCGGTGAACTCATCAAACACACCATTTATTGGCTCCAAAAATTTGTACATATATTCCAAAACGCCAGTTATTATTAATAATAACTATATTTTATGTTTATATTAAATATCTAGGAACATCTGTTAATTCCTAAATAGATACAAAATGTTTGCATACAGATAAAGTACGTCCTCAAGGACGTCCTTGGTCTCACTACATACCTACCCGAGCTTGAGCTTGGTTAGGGTCCAGTCCTGACTAGTTTGGTGCAGCCAAGTCTCCTACAAATCAATAATATAAAATTAGTTAAATAATTAGATCATTTATAGGGTCATGTCACAACTTAGCCTGGTTTTCCTAGTTAGGGCATACTTATGGCCGGGTCTTCCTTGGCATGGCTAATACACTAGTCAAGGTACGCCACTGCACTATCCGTGCCATGATTTCTAATCGTCTGGTACATCAAAACTCAACCATGACTAAAGTCATTTACCGTAATAATTTACTAAATAATTATTTATAAAAATCTAAAAATCACCATTCAAACAAAATAAATAATAATAAAAAAATTTAAACTTTCCGGGAAGGGGAGCTACATAACCTTAGCACCCCTGCTACCTTTTGTTCGTTCTCACCAGCTGAACAACCTTAGCACTCCTTGCTACCTTTTTATTTGTTCCCGCTAGCCGAGCACCCAGGAAATCTAACATATTGTCATCTCGATCCATTCGACCATATAACCAAACCGAGATGTTCATCCACACCACCATTGTGTGCCAACCATAATGTCTTGCTCCACCTTGGACTCGTCAAACCCACTTTGAAGCCAATCCATGTAGTTGCATATTCTTCTAACTCCACCTTGAGAAAAAAGCCCATATATCCGTATATACGTATGAACGTTCAGCACCATTTGTCTCGAACCAATTAGAGCTGCCCAAACCAACCCCGCAACCATGGGCTACAAAACCAGTTGTTGGGAATCGGACATGCCCTCATGCGCTACCGATACCGTTTCTGAGACATTGTCGAAGCAGAAACTTAGGCCAACCCACCTGAAATAACAAACCCATGTTTGACGGACACCAAGCACAAATAAAGACATGTATATGATGATGACTATGTCACTTGGACAAATTCTAATCTATATAACTCAGATAAAATTACAAAATTAACAAAAACAATATTGAACCTTTTGCCCTAATAGGTTCAACCCCTTCACCACACTCAAGAAGAAAAGAAAGAGATTACAATTGAAATCACAAACCAACCCATAGTAATCTTCCTAACGGAAGTTGACGACTCATCGATTAGATCTTTTCTTCCTTCTATCTTGTATGTCAAAGTCCTAAGAGCAAAGTACAGACTTTCTCTTAGATCTCATATGGACGTGCACGTCAAATCTCAACTTTTTGCTATGCTTTGTGCCTCCACCCTCACCCCATTTATATAGGATGATAAAATTATATTTTATGTCATAAAAGGGTAAAACATGAATCCTATTATACCTAAAATATACCATCAACATCATATTTTAGATCATAATAATATTTCCTAAATATAAGCCCTAAAATAAGAATCATATTATATCTAAAATAGCACAACACTAATTATATACATCCAAATCCTGACTGGACTCCAACAATCTCCTCCTCCAGTCTGATAAGAGGGTGTTAACCACATGGCTCCTCAATAGGACTCCATGCTTGTTGTCTCGCGATAGAGTTCCTTATCTCCCATGCTACTGATCTTCGATCCCCTGAGCTGCTTTGCATATTCCTTCATCTCTAGATCCTCGACCGTCACGTCAATGCTAGCTACTATGTATAGCACCTCCTTCACTACTAAGATCCTGTCGATAGCAATAACATGATCAAGATTGAAGTCCCAGATGATCATCCTTACCGTAAGTCTCGGCTGCATGTTCCCGACTTCCGTCTTTCTCCGAAATATGCTACCGTTTCGTCTAGCTTTTTTACCCTTGGCTAGCCCAACCAAGCAGACGATATGGTCCTCCTAAGGTTCAAACTCCTGAACCTGCCTACCTTCGTGTACGAAACTAAAGCTCTTCCGTACACATGCATGCTCGAGCAGAACATCATGTACTATACACGAAGTTGATAACCCACAACTCCTCCTGAACTATGTGAATGGAGATGCACCTGTCTCAGATTGAGTTTCCTGTAAACCTTGATCTCCTCCTTGGTTTTGAACTGCTATAACCAATGTCGCTCCGTGATGCTTTGTCAAGCCACTCATCACCAAAATCGGATCCGTAGAGAAATCCCTACCTAGGGACCGACCATCTGTCATGGGAATGACAGATTGACCCTCAATATTTAACTCACCTTTATTTTGCTTTGTCTCGACGAACTGAATCCTTTGTAACCCTCAAAAGATCTCGAAGACCCTTCTCAGCAAATTTTCGACGATGCAATTCATGTTGAACACCCCTCAAGCCTCAATCCGGTGTTTGTGGCCTGCCTATACAACTCAGCGACTTAAGCCTTTACATGCCACAACATAAATCTTTTCGAGCCAACTATTGGAAACCCTTCGCAAGCATCCAATATTTGTCCCCAAACAAACTACGACAGCCATCATCTGCCATCCTCCCTACCAAAACCAACTTGTAGCATAAATGTGGTACATGTCGCACACGCTTGAGGACTAGCTTCTCACCAAACTCCATCGTCAAGTGCACATCACCCATACCTAAATCTACAACAGTCCCCTTGTCGCCTATCTTTATACGTCCAAATGTGTCACCGAGGTATGACGTGAAGATTCTCCTCTACGGAGTGGCATGATATGACACCCCCGTGTCCATGATCCAGTCGGCATCATGACACATGCCACAAGGTTCCTCTGCATCGGTCACTGCGATGAAGATGGTGATTGATGATGAGCTTCAGGCCCTATTGCTTTTGAGTTCTCTATCGAAAAGCTGGAAGGTGTTGGTGGTGTCGGTGAGCAACTCCGTACCAGATGGAGTTGTCACGATGTAGGCAGTCAGAAGTAGCTTGTTGAATGAGAAGATCCGGCTCTAGTTCGTGTCACATCGCATTCCCAACACTCCTAAGTCCTGAGTTATGGCTCCATCGTGCTCAGCTAAAGCCTCGAACTTTGGTCTATAGAATGGCAAAAAAATGTCCTCAATATTACCTGCAACGATCCAGTTAGAAAAGGTGCAAAGTACAACCTCGAAAAGAAATACTATACAAAGTAATCTGAAATACACAAGTAATGATATAAACTATCCTGCAATACTGAATAATGATATAATAACTGAAAAATGAACAAGACAATTAATGCAATAGTGAATTTGAAATATTATACATATATGTGACCGGTTGGTAGTACAGTAGAATAATAGAATACGGTGCGGCTTACCACACATGTACGCTGTGTGATTAAGCTATCAACAATAGCTATCTAAGGGGATTGGTCACATGTAAAATAATATTTTCCTGTTTTCGATAATACAAGCCATAACAATGTACTACAATAATTTGTGTCAATCATGTGTCCAATATGGGAACAATAAACAAGACAGAAATATAGAGTAAAGAGTTCATGTCGATGTACTTGTCTTTTCCTGGAAGATCGAAAATGCCTCTATATCCACCTAGAATAGGGTCAAAAAATGATTATATTATAAGGTTGATAACTATTTGCTAACTAACTTATAAACTAACTAGTTAGTTAAGATAGAGAATAGTTATTTAGAATATAATTACTAGCAAAATAATTTTTACTTTATCAATACTAGCAAAATAAAACATTATATTAGTAGCAAAATGGGAAAACTATACTTTTGGCCACTGAATATTTGCATGACCAAAGTTTTAGTCACTCAAAGATATTTTCCAAAAATTTAGTCACTGAATGTTTGGTCTTCCAAAAAATGGTCACTCTATTAAATTATTGTTTGTTTTATTAACATTTTTTGTTGACATGGCATATTATGTGTCATGTCAGTCGTTAAGTATGACATGGCACATTTACATGAGCTATTTTTAGATTTTATTTTTCAAAAAATTCGTTTGGGTATGACGACGGCGGGGTGCAACTGTGGGGGCTAAGCCTCGGCGGCGGGGGGGAAGGCCAGAGGGGAAGGGTCCAACCCCGGGGAGAAGGCTTGGACGTAGGGGGAGCTGAAGGGCCCGGCGATGGAGGAGCCGGAGGAGCGAGGGATAACGCGGGAATCCCCACGCGCGTGCCACCGAGGGTGGGGGAGCGACACCGGGGGGCGACTCCATGGCGGAGAACCACGACGAGGGACGGGGAAGGGCGAATCCCTAGGGGAGGGGGAGATAGGAGCTGCCAGGAGGAGAAGGGGGAGGTCCCCGGGCGCGGCTACCGGCCAGACGCGGCGAGGAGGAGCCACGGGGCTACTGCCGAGAAGGGGGAGACGCTTGAGGCGCTACTGCCGAGAAGGGGGGCAACGGCTAGCCAGAGGGGAGGGACCGCGGCGAGGGGGCAAGACCGCGGGTGGCCGCGGCTGGGCGCTCCTAGGCCTGTGACCGGCAGAAAGTGGACGCGGACCGCACGAGCGCCGGCGGCTAGAAGTAGGGGCTCGACCCCCACGGCGACGCTGAAGGGAGGCTGGATCTACCGAGGACGGACGAGTTCCAGTGGGGCACGACCGACTGGGCTGGGACGGAGTACCAGTACCACTGCAGAGTGGTGGGGTCGTGGAAGAGGGCCGCCGACGAGGAGGATATATATATATATATATATATATATATATATATATATATATATATATATATATATATTATGATGTATCCCTAGGAAGCACATACAAAAGTGGTCGAGGCCCCCCTCCTCCTCCCCTCTCGTTCCCCCGGGGTCGCGCCCCTCTCCCCTCGTCGTGGCTCCCCCCTCGCCGTGATGACGCCCCTGCTCCCCAGCCCCCTCCCCTTTGTGCCTCTGCCAGGCGGCTCCCCCCTCCTCTTCCGGGGTTGAGCCTCCCCCTCCGCCGTGGCTCCCTCCACCCCCTCCCCCCGGGGTTGAGCCCCCACCTCCGGCTCCCCCGTGGTCGAGCCCTCCTCCTCCTCCCCTCTCGCTCCCCCTGGGTCGAGCCCCCTTCCCCTCGCCGTGGCTTCCCCCCTCGTCGTGGTGACGCCCCTGCTCCCCCCTCTCCTCCTGTCCTCCTCCCCTCTTGCTCACCCGGGGTCGAGCCCCCTACTCGCCGTGGACTCCATCGTTGCTCCCCCCTCACCGTGGTGAAGCTCCAGCTCCCCCCCTCGGAGTCGAGTCCCTCCCCCTCCGGCTTCCCCGGGTCCGAGCCCCCCTCCTCCCCTCCGCGCCTCTTCTAGGCGGCTCCCCCTCCTCTTCCAGGCTTCGAGCCTCTCCCTCCGCCGTGGCTCCCCCCACCCCCTCCCTCCCAGGGTCGAGCCCCCTCCTCTCCGGCTCCCCCGCGGTCGAGCCCCCCCTCCTTCTCCCCTCTCGCTCCCCCGGGGTCGAGCCCCCCTCCCCTCGCCGTGGCTCCCCCCTCGCCGTGGTGACGCCCCTGCCCCCCCCTCGGGGTCGAGCCCCCTCCTCCTCGGGCAACGCGTCTGGGTTTCCCGAGACCCCCTCGGGCTGCGTGCTGATGGGTGTCCTTTCTTTTCTTGTTTTTTGAATTTTAAATTTTGTTTTTTTATTTTTTGGAGCCCCTCTGGAGCTCGCCCAGCCCATGGGCCCTGTGTTCTGCTCCTTGTGAGCTGCTTGCTTTAATAAAATTTCCCTTTCCTTTATAATATATATATATATATATATATATATATATATATATATATATATATATATATATATATATATATATATATATTATGATGTATCCCTAGGAAGCACATACAAAATTTGTACCATTAAGTATCGATGCTGGATAGGTATCAAATGGCAAAATAGATACTCCAAATACTAATATGCATCAAAATCATTGCATGTCAGCATCATATCATACTATATTCGTAGCAGTGCAACCTAGAGATCATATCATATTGCATTCGCAGCCGTACAACCTAGAGATCATATCAAAGAAACAACAAAAAGGCATCAAAGTCTAAGCTCTTTGGAATACCAGATTGTAGACAAATATCTGTAACAGTTAAGGTAGTTTCAAAAGTAATTATGATATCTCATTTGATTCAAACTTGTTCAAATAATAGAAATAATTTTACATTAATATTGAGTTTATTTCAATTTTTAGTTTCCTCTAAAGGATACTAGAATCAGTTGAAGTATTGTTTGTATGGCATCAAAATTTTATGTATCTTTTCATGTGATTCGAGTATCATGCTAAATGCAACAATATTCGATAATACAAGAATCGATTTGGTTTCATTAGACAGTAGTGTTGACACATGTGCTGTTTGATTGACATATATATTTTTCAAACACCTGCATTGTATCACCATATACTAAAGTGTGTGTGTATGCTGCCTTCTGAATTCTGATTTATAGTTGAATAGCACTGAATTGCATTTTATACTTTATGGTATCACTGACTTTACACTAGCACTATATTGGATATTACATGTAGCAATTTATAGTACATAGTTAATTTGGTAAAGAGAATCATTATATTTTCTCTCTTTGGCTCCCTTTCTCCAATGGGTACTCGTCAAATAGAATCTTACATAATGGAATTTGTTGGCACATATAGTTCGCTATTATGCATGGAAGAAGGATATGTTTTGTTGGAAACATATGAGCCCAATTAGAAATGTGCACTGCACAACACTATCTTGTTGTTCCAAATAGAAGTGCATAGTGCGGAATTTCTTCAAAGGAGATTGTCTTCTGAAATGTTTGTTACAAATCCCACACAAAGTTTTTTTTTTTTTTTTGTAAAAAAAAGGGTACATCATTTCTTCTATAATACATGAAGAGTTTAATTGTACAAGTACTCTCAAAATCAATACATATGTTTCATTCTAGATATGCATATTATATATATTTTGGAAATGTTTGCACATTCTAGAGACTAAAATAGTGGTAATCTAATTGATTACATTTTAGTGTTTGCTAACATGAGCAAACTCTCTCAATTTTATTTTTAGACATTTATGCATGTTTCTTCATGACATGAACATTAGTGGTAATAAGTTGAATAGTGAGCATTATGCTCTGGTGCTATAGTAAGAGGACGTCAGGATTATCTTTTAATATTTTCAAAACCTTACAACTTGGTTTGGACTCAGATGTTTCTTCTGATAAGTACTTTTGTTTTCTAGTTGCTACATAGTAGAGTATTTCAAAACAAGGATAATACAAATAAAAAATAAAAAGGTTGCGACAAAAGTCTCAACATTTATCATTTGGTTATTTCTGCTTAGAAATATTTGTAACAATCAAACTCTGTTTAGAAATAAATATTTTTTTTGAGATATAATATTTTGTTATATGATATGAACTGCTTAATTTACGAACAAATTTGATACATGCAGATATATATTATTATCAGATGTTTTCTTTCATTATTTTATATAAATAAAATATATGTTAGAATTTAGTGTTTAGACATATTGATAGCATCTAAATGATTCTCGTTTTCATATTTATCACTACTAAAATTATTGTTGATTTATTTAACGTTAAAATTTATACCAAATTATATTGTTGTGTCAAATAAACAAGTTGTGCATAGTTTCAGGGTTTTTTTTTTTAGTATGCAAACTAACCTTTACTCTCCTGAAGGTAGAATAATCTGAATTTTTTTTAATTTTTGGAAAAGAGCAACGTGTTATCGGTGACAGTAATAAAACAAAATTATTTTTACTCACTCATTCTGAACATGATTTTTGTAATGTTTCTCTTCAAGTCAAGAGCATTAGAAATTGTTATTTGTTAGGAAATGCTCAAACATGCTAAGGGTGAAGGTACATAAAACAAAAGTTATTTGCTTTATCTTTCTAAATGTGATGTTTTGTAAATCTTATTTTTCAAATTCTTGGATACTAATGAATGTTTATTGAGCATAATGGAACTATTTAAAATGACATTTATTTTGAAGTTCTATTACTAAGCAAAAATCAAGAAGTACAAAATTGCTCCAATCACGTGGAAAGGTAATTTTTCACATTTATAATTCACATATTCTATTCATTTTGATTACTAAGTTTAGTTGAACAAATAAATGAAGTATGTGAGCTATCATTTTTGGTTTCTGTACGTAGAATATGGTGATAATGGATAATATTTTTTCTTGATCGGTTTACGTGTTTGAACCTTAAATGACTATATTATCACAATATTAGAATTTATAGTCAGAAAGAAATCACAATATTGTTCTATCATAATATTTAGACAAATTTTGCCTTTGCTTATATTCTGTGATGCTATAATTCTTTTGACTCATTAAAATAATTTAGTCACAAGAAAATAGTTAGTGAAATTGTAAATTTCTTTAAATCCAAAGTTCTAAAAGTTGAGATTATTTTGGGTAAAAGCCGAAAGGGTCCTTCTGTCAACCGGACGTAAATAGCCCTAAGCGATACGGTACTTAATCGTCCCATTGTGGACCTCCACTAGCTGGGAATCGACCCCTATAGCTAACCCAAGTTAATCAACACTTGATAGACTAAAGATTTCTTAAGGTTGATTAGCAAAATCACTTAAACTATTATTTTTAAACTTTAGACTGTCATTTTTGCAAACATGGCTAGTAAAGATAAATCTTTAGAGCCATGACTGAAAGATACTGTATCTTACTTTAAGAGGTGACACAGTCAGATGATTTTTCACTTACTATCCTAAGGCTTATATCAACAATTAGTAGAATCATGCATTTTGTTAAATGGATTCTGATGACATAGAGTATGATTTAGGAGTAATCCAAACATCTGGCTTAGTCAAATCAAAAGTTCCTAAAAATGGACTACAATTGGTTTCACAAAATTTAAGAGTTTTATGTGTCACTATATGACATTTTCTTCTGATATAAAACACTAAAGATCACTAAGATCCAGTGTAAGGTTTCACCTGTGGAACAACTTAGATACTCATAAATTAATAGGTCCTTGTGACAAACTAGCATAGCTAGGTGTATCAAAGAATTTGAAATAGTATATTTAAACATAGTTTGTGCTGAAGTTGAATGTCTCAGAAATCTTACTATGTATATATCGAATAGATGAAGGCCGATTTTACTCGTGCTATGACTTCATGATATATCAAAACTGAATAGATCAAGCAAATACATATTTTTGTACCCGTAATTTTTTATAAATTATGCTAAAGAACTGCTAAAGCATGATCTTGTAAATTCTAAGATGAACAGGTACTTGCAGCTGCATTTCAAGACATTAAAAGAGCCTAAAAGGCAAAAATATGGTTCTTGACTATAAAGTCAAAGAAATTTACAGATCTCATGACGAAGACTTTTTACTCTTGACGAAGAGTCTTTCTAGGACATTGATCCTAGAATCATCGAGGGGGATGTGGTTAAGCCCAAAAGTTAGTCACCAGCAGTGGCAATCCAACCGAGTCTGACTGGAGATCCCAAGATGTAAACTCCCTAAATTTCTACTTTAATTTTTTTATATATAAATTGAGTATTTAAAATTTTTACTTGGCATTTGTACGTCGCATAGTCGTATTATACGTCGTGTACGAATTTGTCGTATGGGACGTCGCGTATGAGTTCGCATTTTCGTATGTCCCGTCGAGTGCGAATATGTGCGAGGTACATATTTTGTAAAAATATTTTATTTTAAAAAGCTTAGTTTTTCAAATAATAAATAATAAATATTTTTGATTACTTAAAGTTGTGAAATGTGTCGCATTTGGAATTTCCAAAACCTATTTTACATCATAAAAAGGTTATATAAATAGTAGTTTGAAAACCATGTTTTATGCAAATATTTATTACATATGAGAAGCAAAAAAAATTTATTATTCATATATAATGCTATTTTCGAAATTAATTAATATTAATAATTTATTATTCAAAAAAGTATTTTAAAATAGTGTTTTGATTTACATTTGAAAAGATTTTTTAAATAGGTTTTAAAATAGTATGTAGATATATCGGATTGGATTTGATCCAATTATTTTATTTATTTGAACTAATTATGATAATATCTACATGTGACTTAATCAATTCGAATTAAAATTTATATTATCTATTGGGGATTTAATCAAATCCCAATCCTTATCCTAATGGGAATTCCCACCTCCTATATAAGGAGAGGTACTCTTCCATAGTTTTCTACGATCCACAAAATATGCACCGTGTCCGTGCCCGTGCCCCTTCCCCATCCACTAAGTGTTTCTTGTACATATACAATTATCTCCACCGTGTCCGACAACCCCGGACACCGACCCGTTTCGTGTCTCGCAGGACACGTGTACGGACTCCATCCACCCCGTGTCGGGACACACCCTGGACACGACAACAGCGATCACAGATCACCTTCACCCCTGCCGTCTCGGCAAACAACCCGACTCGCCACCAAGCAAACCATCACCACCAGGCCATCCCTCTCAACGCAGCCATCTGGCGTTCCTGCCAACGCCCCAGCCCCCAACTCCTCCAATGCCACCGAGGGCCTCAGGCCAATGTTCCCCTGGCCATCCACAGATCACCGCAATCATTTCCCCGGCCAACTTCCCGTTCGCCACTCTGGTCGACCGTCACAATCCCGGGAACCCCCACTCGACCATCACGCCTCCTCGTCGAAACTCCCCGACCACCACTAGATGAACTAGAAGGGGAAGAACCCGTACCTTGCCTCGGTCGCTCCCGCCGCCGGCATGCTGATTCGGAAGCCGCCTCTCGATCTCGCGACCGCCGAAACCCGGAGCGCCGCGGCCACCTTGCCGCCTTCGGTGAGCCTCACCCACGGCTCCCACGTCTCTCGGAGTTGCACTCCTCCGTACCCTCCAACGAGGATCGACCCCGTGCACCGCCCGACCCTCTGGTCAAAGATGGCCGGACCCGCCGGCTCGTCTTTCCAAGCACCACCTGCGAGCGTCGCCCCTCCGCCGGAACACTGTCACCCATCCCCCAGATCTCGTCGACCCGAGCAGCCTTGCCAAGCCAGCCGCCGAAGCCCCATTGCGGCGGACAGCCGCCGTATTCCGTGCCGCACAGCCGAGCCCCCTCCGCCGGGGAAGCCGCCGCCGATCAACCCCGCTGCCGCCTTTCTCGGCCGGCGCCCTGACCATGCCCGGCCGAAAAACCCCATCGCCGTCGCCTTCACAAGCTGCCGCCGCTTCCTCTCCTTGTCGGCGACCGCGTCCCCACTGCCGAACTTCGTCGACGCGCCACCGCCTTCCGCCAAACACCTACAGTAAGACCACTCATTTCTCCCCTTTCCCTTATGGACTTTCTCTCACCTTTCTGTCATTTTCGAACTTTATGAGAAGAAATTTCCTCTTTCCTTTCTAAACATATCAGCTTACTGTTGATTATTATATTTCTTAGCTTTTGGGTTATTATTTTATTAATATGATTGTTTTACTAAGTTTACAGTATCAAGAAGAACCTATGGTATTAATATTACTATGCAGTACTAAATATGTACCATGTTTTATTATTAAAATAAAATTTCATTATTATTTAGTGGTACTGTTAGGATTATTATATGTTTATCTACTGGATATTTTGGTAGATTATTTGTTTATAAACTAAATCCTATTTTTATCTAATTAAGAAAATATAGTTTTTCCATCATCTATAAATCTATAATTTCACCAACTAGAATTTGTGTGTCATAAAATATTTTAGTATTTCAAAGTATTTAAACTAGAAATACTTTTGAACTAATAAAATGCAGTTTTCAAAACCATCATATTTATTTCAAGTAATTATATAGAAATATTTTACTAAGTAATTATAGTTTTGACCAAAAATGATTTTTTAGATTCTCGAATAACTTTATATATTAATAAAAATTAGTTAGCAAAATTTTGTACTGATTTTATTTTTAAGGGTATTTTAGACTAAATAAAAACTTGTTTCAAATAATACAACATTTCAAGAATATATATATAATATATGTATCACTATTTCTAGTGAATTCCCATTGACTATCTAAGTGGTCGTGACTAATTTATACTCCTAATTCCTCGCGACTTCAGACCTCTATCCTTCGAACTTGACTGTGGGACAATTCGAGACTCTGCAGAACTTCGTACCACACCAGGCGTAACACCAGGCAAGATACCTTGCCATCTTTACTGCTTACATTTAGTTGTATTTTATTTTGTTTATTGTATCTATATTCCTTGTTTATTATTTTCTTTTTGCTTGTGGACCTAGAGTTAAGAGACTTCCGTCAATAAGAATGCATGTCATTGACTTTGTCACGATTGTATCACGAGTTGTGAGTATCATGTAGTGGTCACTTGCGTATTGGCTGATCACCCGTGCGCATGCGTAGGAATAACTGTCAATAGATGCATGTTAGAAGACTTGACAGTTATCTATTATAAACAGTGTTGTGGAAGCGACATGTGTTGGTGCGTCGTGGTTACGACACATGTATAGTATCATTGGGGGGAGGGGACAGCTACTAGCGTAGGGGCTACATTTACTTTTTGTACATTTGTGGGCCGATAGTGACTCTTATAAGCACTACCTTCTGCTCCGGGGCCGATAGCGACTCTGAGGAGCGCTACTTACTGCCAATGGCCGATAGTGACTCGGATTAGCACTACTTACTGCCACTCTTTATTTACTCTGCTGATCCTACAGCCCCTGCGTAGAACGTTGTCCTCAAAGTGCATATCACATAGATGGTTAGGTACCCAGTTGTGTTGTAGTTTTATAGTGTTTACATTGCAGTTATAATGGCATGTTCTTTCTGTATCTTGGTACGTCCCTCTGAGGACCTGGTGATCTCTCTAGGTGTGTGTTTCGTGATTTCTTGCAGGTGCTTTAGCTAAGGCCATGACTTGCGCTCTATTCCGTCGTGATGATTGCTCTTAGACTCGTCATTTGCTTCGCCCGACCAAATCAGTTATTTGTATATTTTTTTTTATTTAAACTTGTTGGTAGTGGATATGTCTCCGTCCAATGTTTGTACAAATGACTATTTGATTATATCATTAAAACTTCATATTTATGGATGAGATTTAGTTTGAGCATGGCTTTCTACATTTTACAGCTTATGTATACATACGAGCCTTTCATTTACTCGTATGTATACAGCTGGCATGATACGTATCTAGTCCCAAGTATTTTGGGACTGGAGCGTTACATATTTTTGTGGTGGCCCATGCAGGTCAAGATTGTCGTTTCGGTTACACGACTGTACCGAACGGGCCTGCAATATAGGATTCGAGTCTAGAATCTCATCCACCTGCTTGACCCTCTTCCTTTACTAAATTTTTTCGAATCACTCGTTCAACTTCATTGATCTACATCTTGCTTGAGCTCTTTCTACCGTATTTTTACACTTGATAGGAAGATGACTACACTATTATATGCTCATAGGTCAACCACATGGATATAATGATTACATTGACAACTAGTATGTATTGAGATCCTATTTGAGTTATAAAGATATGAGGATAAGAGGGACCATATTTTTCAAGAAGTATGAACTTAGGGATTAGTTCATTCCAGGTTGGGTAGTAGCAACATTCACTACCAAAATATGTGGCTTTAGCGACGGCCAGATCCATCGCCCCGCTGTCGCTAATCCGGATTAGCGACAGATCACTGACGGATATTGGTCAAAAAAAGCCGTCGGCAATCAGCTCGTCGCTAATATAGATCCGTCGCTAAGTAGTCGTCAAGCGACGGAATAGCAACGGCTTTCCGCCGTCATTATTCGTTGCATTAGCGACGACTTGCCGACGGTCTTTCGTCGAATTCAAGTAGTTAGTATGGATTGTATAGACGCTTAGCGACGGATATTCCATCGGTAAACCGTCGTAACAGTGTATCAGAGGGTATCGTTCCGTCACTATTCCGTCGACAAATCGGCCAAATAGGACATAAAATAGCCAAAAATAGCCAAAATAGGCACTATGCGGCACTATTCAGCACTATGCGGCACTATTCAGCACTATGTGGCACTCCCATATGCGGCACTATGCAGCACCCTTATGCGGCTGGACATTATGCGGTACTATGCAGCACCCTTATGCGACTGGACACTATGCAGCACTATGCAGCACCCTTATGCGGCTGGACACTATGCGGCACTATGCAGTACCCTTATGCAGCTGGACACTATGCGACACTATGCGACACTATGCAACACCTTTTGCGACACTATACAGCACTATGCGACACTATTCAGCACTATACGGCACTCCCATATGCGGCTGGACACTATGCGGCACTATGCAGCACCCTTATGCGGCTGGGCACTATACAGCATCCTTATGCGGCTGGACACTATACGGCACTATGCAGCACCCTTATGCGGTTGGACACTATACGGCACTATGCAGCAACCTTATGCGACTGGACACTATGCGGCACTATGCAGCACCCTTATGCGGCTGTACACTATGCGGCACTATTCATCGTCCATGCCAAAATCAGCACAGATGAACATAGAAATGGCAAAAAATGCTTTTGGCCATAACTTTCTCAAAACAAGTCGAAATCCAACTTTTCAAAGGTCTATTTTGGGTAAAATCGAATTCTCTACAACATGGAACAATCAAAACATGAAATAATGAAGTTTAATAGATCAAAATCCAAGAAAACCAAAAATAATATAAACTTAGATCTACAAGAAAATATCCATCAAAATGGAAAATGCCAAGTTCTAAAGTATTTTAGAATCTCGCGAGGAAGACAATAGAACAACAAAAATGGAGTTTCTCCATGAAGCAAGTTGCACTTGCCTAAGCTTCTCTTGGTAGGTGGAGAAGTTAAGAGGAAGAAATAAATGAAGAGTAAAGATGAGAGATAAGGGGGTTGGGTTTTAAATGATGATGGTGGTGGTAGGTAAGGATTTTCTTTTGGTTCATGATGAACCCAAAAGCAAACCAAACCAAGCTAAACCGAACCAAGCTAAGCCATAACCAATGAAATGCCAAAATAACCATGCCAATGCAACATGCTAAAAATAAATCATGACTAGCTAACCATGACCAATAAAAATACGGACCCGAAATATGTACACGTATACGAAAATATGTAACACGGATTTCGAGGGTGACAGATTCTATGAACTTTCCTGTCGGATTGGATTGATATATTAGTTGCAAAAAAAGATTTTAAAATATATCCATTGACCTATTTTTTAAATATAATATATATTAACATGTTAAATTAGTTAGTATTAAGTTATTACTTATTTGTATTTACCCTTCTAAAAATAGTTGTATATTAACATGTTAAAATAGTTGTATTTATATTATATTTTTAAAATATAATATATATTAACATGTATTTACCCTTCCAATCTTAATTGCTAATACTATTACTCTTCCATTTTTTTAAAATGACTACTACCCCCAATTCTTAAAAATATAGGTATCTTTTTGGGGGTAAATACAATTATAAATAACAAGTTATAAAGGATTGGAGGGTAGTAGTATTTTTTTAATGAAGGATAATAAAATTTGCACTTAGAATTGGAAGGATAAATACAAATAACTCTATTATATTTCTATGACTTTGGGCGTTAAACTCTGGTTGAATTTGATTTGATGCAAACTTTAACCACTTGCATCCCTAATAATCATCCAGATAAAAATACACTATTTTTCGGTAGGTCATAATCAATAGAAGAAAAAAAATATATATTTAAATCTCATTGTTTTTACAATAAAATTATTAATTAATGTTACAGAATGTTGCTCTAAAATATATATTCTACATTTTATTGCCCAAACATAAATAAAAACGATCACAACATTTTTTAAATACCATCTTCTTATACCCATTTTTTTGTATTTTGTATATATAAAATATATTACTTTTTTGTAATTCTAAAACTAAAGGAAACTTCTTAAAACATCATCACTAAAAATTAATTTACGAAACACATACTCGTGTAATACGAGATCTGGCCGACTTTTTTACCATCTTTACCTAAAGAATCCAGAAAAAATAAAAAAATAAATGCCAAAAATGCCAACTAATATACAAAAAATATCAATCAATTAAAATAAATGCCAAAAAAATATCAATTAAAAGAAATAATAAAGGAAAAAAAAAATCCTATAATGGGCCTGAGGCCCGTTGGGATGATACGTTAGCCCGATAAGGTGATTAGGGTTTGCTTTGTGCGAAAGTAACGTATTATTCAGAATAAGGAAAAATTGGGAGGCGGAAAGTGTGGAGCTATTTAAATCACCTCTTGACCAAAACACGCTCTCTCTCTTTCTCTCTCCACTCCCGTGGCGGCTATTATCTCACACTTTTCTCTCTCCTAGGGTTTTTCTCTCTCCTAGGGTTAAGGTTTTCTTCGAGGCTGAAGCCATCCCCGTTCGTCATCAACAGCGCCTCCTCCTCTTCCTCGTCGAGATCACGCCATGGCGGCCGTCGCTCCAGGAGCTGACAGTATCCTTTCTTTCTCCTCCTTCTTAGGGTTTTGATTCGGGAGGGGTTCTAGATCTGTTTGATTGCTCTCGATTCGTTTGATTATGAATTGTATGTATGCTGTTTGTTCGATTGATTCTTTGCGGAACTTTAGGGTGTTGAGAGGTTTTTGGGGGTTTATGATCAGACCTCCGCAGCTCGTCAGGGTTAGGGTTTCAGGAACGATCGTTTATATATATATATATATATATATATATATATATATATATATATATATATATATATATATATATGTATGATCTCGATCTATCAATTTTGGCAGTTGAAGGACTCGAATTTTGCATTTATTTGTGTTGTACGTGGACTCTGACACGGACACGGCTTAGATTATTTGGCCTGCCCTGATTCTTTGTAGAATATTATTTGGCGTTGTTATTCCTTAATTGTTGCGATAGAAGCTAGTGATTTGCTCCAGAAGATGACCTTGGAGCCCAAGAGCAAGCCTCACGACGCCGTCGAGGTCACCAAGAAGGTACCTTTCTGTGAATTTTAGTTGCAATTTGTATTGATTTTTTGATGGGATTTGAGTTTTGGTGCCGTGTTTTTTGGGATTGGTTAGTCTGGTGGGATTCAGAACGGCGGAGAAGTGAAGAGCGCCCCGATGCAGCACCTGGAGCGGTCGGCGACTCCTTATATTCAGAACATGGACCTGAACATGTGCTACCCGATGCCTTATTACTATGGAGGTGAGAGGAATATGTATACACGTGTGTTTAGAATCATCGACTTCGGATGTGGCACCACATGACACGGATAAGGCGACAGGGCACTGATTATTGACTGTTCTGTGTTGGTATTAAGTACAAGTCTAACACGAAGTAGCGAGGGCTGGCCCTGAGCTCATAGGGGCCCAGGACGAACTTTCAAAATAAGGCTCCTATACATAATGTATTTTTTTTTTTAAAGTAGCTACAACCAAGGATTGAACTTAGGACCTTTACTATAAGAGTCTAATGTACTAACACTACACCACAATAACTTTGTGTCTAAGAGGGCCCATGGTGTATGCTAGTTCTAATTTGAGATACAAAGCTATTGGTTTTTTTATTTTTAAACTTTTTTTTTGGGGCCCCTCATAATCTGTGGGCCCTGGGCGGCCGCTCTGGGCCAGGGCCAGCCCTGGAAGTAGCACTGACATGGCTGATTTTTGAAGTGTTTAGCTATTACTGATTCTTATAGCTTCTGTTTTGAGTCATTTTTAGGCCCAGACATTTTATATGTGATAGAGAACCAATGACATGCAAGTTCTTTTGATGTGAGGAATATTTATACAGTGCCCCTTGTCCTAGGCATACCCTGTAATTACTCATACCTAGACCACTTGTGTGGGCTAATGTGAGGCCCTTGAACACTGTATACGATCCACATGCCAGTCATCCTGACATTGGTGGGTTGCGAAACAATTATGAATTGGTCATCATGTAAAGTATTGTTAGATTGTTACAGTTCTATTTCCTTCACATGTCGATGCTCACATATCTAGCTAAACTTCTTTTAGCCCTTGGGGTATACATGTTTTTGTAACTTAATTTTGTTGAATTTTGGTTGGTTCTTAAGGTTACGATGGTTCAGCACACGAGTGGAGAGAGGACTACTCCAGATATATGAATCCTGATGGAGTGGAGATGTCTCCGGTAAGTTTATTATCTGTTTTCTATTGGTATGATCTTTTATTGATATCCCTGCACTTTCAATTCCATGCTTTGAGTTTTTGATCGACTAATTGACTGATAGTAGTATAAGTAAAACTAACTCAAGAGTTTCTGTTACTGGCTTTGTTATCTTGTGCTTCTTGTTTTGTACTTTTTAACTTCTCGTCTTTTTATTAAACTGTATTGCGTTTGTGAAGTTGCGACTCTTAGGTGTATAGGACTTATTGCTATACTGAAAGCCTTTTTATCTATACAAAATTAGGGATTTATTCCTTTGAATTTCACCACCTTTCATAATGATTTACTTCATCTTTTGCTTCCATTTTCAGGGAGTCTACGGAGATATGTATCATTCAGGTTATGGGTATCCTCCTTATGGTGCATACCCATCTCCTGGATCCCCAGTTCCTACAATGGGACACGATGGTCAGCTCTATGGCCCTCAACATTATCAGTATCAAGCCTCGTACTACCAGCCACAGGCCACAGCAAATGCACCATATACATCAAACAAAGTTCCTACATCTAAAAGTGAACTTTCCACCTCTGTTGCTCCTGACCAGCCGCCAATTCCTTTGGATACCTCCAAGGTGAACACAAATGGAGTTGCGAATGTGACTGCGAATGGCAATAGTGGTGTAGCACTACAGAAGTCTAACCAACAGAATTTATTGCTGTCTTCAAATGGGTCATATGGTAGGGGTTCTTTATCAAATGGAATTCCTTCTTCTGGTTACCAGGATACAAGATACGGCTTTGATGGAATGCGATCACCTGTACAGTGGTCTGATGCTCCTGTGTTCCCTGATGCACAGCATAGGTCGACTCCGGATAACACCATCTCCTCAACTCCGAATATTGCAAAATCAGCAGCAGGGAGAAACCAAAATCTTCGTGCTGTTCCTCATCTCATGGTATTCATTATTACTTGGTCTTCATGGTCTACTGTCAAGATCATTATAAGTTTGTTGTGGATATATATTGATAAGATACGACTTGGATTGTTTCATTAGGTAAAAATCTTAAAAAAATTGTGACATGTTGTGGATAACATTGATCAGTTACATGATTGAATAAAGATAACAAGTGATTTTGAAAAAGAATATTTAAGTTTATAAGGATAGAAAGCTACAATATCGTACCTATGATAAAGGATTAATTAATAAGTGTTTGCTGTTATAAGTTTTCAAATAAAAAATTCTATTAGTGGACAAGCACAAGAGCATAATTTTTTTCATAGTATTGAGTGCGTATATTTTATTTCCTTTTTTTATTTCGTCTGTCATAGCGCTTATATTCATTCATCTGGGTAAATTTGTTGGTTCTTTTAACCATTCTTTTATTATGGAATTACAGGGTCTGCATAATACAAGACCGACACCTGGAATGGGTTCTGCTGCCCCTGGCATGATAAGTAGGATGTATCCCAACAATCAGATGTTCAATTCCTACAACACAGGTCCCTGTTTCAGACCAAATTTTTATGACTCCAGAACTAGTGGGCGATGGGGGCCAGTTATGGATAGCAAGTACAAGCCAAGAGGCAGAGGTAATGGTTTTTATGGTTATGGCAATGAGAACTCAGATGGTTTGAGTGAACTGAACAGAGGGCCCAGAGCTAACAATCGTTTTAAGAACCAGAAAGTTTTTGTACCCACTTTACCTGTTCCAGTGAAGGAACATAGTGTTTCCAACAACGGAATTGTCGAGGAGTCCGCTGTCCCTGATAAGGATCAGTACAATCAGGTAGAGTTCCCTGATAAGTATGCAGATGCTAAGTTCTTCATCATCAAGTCTTACAGCGAGGATGATATTCACAAAAGTATTAAATATAATGTTTGGGCTAGCACGCCAAATGGGAATAAGAAGCTCGATGCAGGTTACCAAGAAGCACAAGAGAAAGCAGGGGGATGTCCTGTGTTTCTGTTCTTCTCTGTAAGTATGGCTATTTGATCTCTTTGTTTGAAGATATCCTGTTTGCTCATTTCTTAGTTTTGTAAAATGATGTGTTTCCATGTTTGGCAGGTAAATACAAGCGGACAGTTTGTTGGTGTTGCTGAGATGGTAGGCCCTGTTGATTTTAATAAGACTGTCGACTACTGGCAACAAGACAAGTGGAATGGTTGCTTTTCTGTTAAGTGGCACATTGTGAAAGATGTACCCAACAACCTACTCAAACATATCACACTAGAGAACAACGATAACAAGCCAGTGACGAACAGTAGGGATACTCAAGAGGTAAGAAAATCTGTAATGGTTTTATATTATTTTTCTAAGCCTTGATCTTGGTACTTATTATGCTCTCTACCTTCTGATACAACTGCAGGTGAAGCTGGAGCAAGGTCTTCAAATGCTTAAGCTTTTTAAGGAACATGTCAGCAAGACTTCCATTTTGGATGATTTTATTTTCTATGACAGCCGCCAGAAGGCAATGCAAGAAAAAAGAGCTAAGCAGCAACAACTTCACAAGCAGGCATGATTTGTTCGTTGTAGTGTTCAATTTTTATTAAGTAGACAAACCTATAGTTATGAAATTATCTCCTGGCTATTGTTTACCCTTTCTTTTGCTGATGCAACCAAAGGAGAAACATGCATCAATCAATTTAGAAAAGTTATTTTTAGCATGGAAACATGAAAAAATTAGCTGCAAGATGACATTTCTCTTCTTCGGCTATATTTAATGCTTTCTGTCATCACATTTGCAGATAATGGATATTAAGCCAACGGATGTCCTTGATGAGAAGGAGAAGGATGGTGCAAATGGGAATCCCCGAGTGCAGAAACCATTTGATGTTGTTACAGTTTTGAAGAAGGAAGTCATCCCTGTTGGGCTTGTAGAAGAAAAGTCATCCGAGGAAAATGGTGCAAGTTCACTTGTGACTGGTGATGCCCCAAAGGGTGCTAAGCTGACAGTTGAGAAGAAGGTTGTTGCAAATGGCGTTGCTAATGGCTGTTAGGTTCATCAACCACTAGTCACCCCGGTTGCCAGATTGTGTAGTTTGTGTCATAGTTTTGGTTGCGAATATGATCCCATGAAGTACAGAATAGAACTCAAGATTTGGCATTTGGGGCTGCAGGATTAACTAGTGGACTAACATTCGAGGCAAATAAAAGAAGATCTCTGTTGCAGTGAGTAGTGAGATTGGTGCTTTGGTTTCTTGTCTCAATTCCAGTGCTTTTGTTATTGATTTCAAGTTGGCTTTCTTTTATTATGAAAACCTTTCCCTTAGGAGCTTGGTTGTGTGGGTTGAACTCTAGAGAAATATAGGGTACACTCTTTATTATGCTTCTCAGGATAGGAACTCTTGGTAAGTGGGTCTTATAATTGGTAGGTGCCTCTGACAGTTTTTTCTCTTCTATTTTTCCGTTTTTGGTTTTTAATTAGAATCTTATTTCTTCGCTTTTAGTCGTGGATGGTAGTCCTTCCTTCTGTAAATTGGCCATTGTCTGCCAGAGGCTTTGTAACTGTAAGAACCCCGAAGCTATTTACACAGTATTTGCATGTTGTGCTCTTATTTCCTTGTCCATAATTAGTGTTCTTTCTGTTGTTCCTAGTGAAATCTTCATATTATGTTAGGTGATCTTCTAGTAATGGCTCATGTCCCGGTTGTACTGTTGGTATACTGTCTTTTGCTTCCAAGTGGTTTTGTGGGATATCACATCGTTTGGGTTCTTACTTTGAAAGCGTGATATTGGTTGCACTGGACTAGCTGATTGTTTTAGTTTGTGAAAGCATATTATTATTTTTCAGCGTTGAGTAGCTGTCAGCTGTTAAAAGTATCTTTTGTTGGCCGCAAAGGAATGTTGCGTGATGTTTTTTTCTTCATGTTTTCTACTATTAATCTATATTGTTGAGCTTTATGCCAGACTATCATATTTTCTTTGTATAGGTCTGTATAGCTTAGTTTCCTTTATTGGAAAGGATCATCTCTCTTAACCGGGTCTAGTTTTCTTCTGATCAACGCGAAACTGAAGCAGAAAATTCGGATGGTGTGCCATTGAAGTATCTGTTTATGTCCATGCAGGTTAAGCCCTTGCAAATAGGAGACGGATATTTATCATGCATGTTAAGCCATTGCCCCTCACTTGGCTTGGTGTTCCATTGGAGACCTGCGGCAAGTGAGTCCAGTTGGTTTCTTTATCTCGTTTGTGGCCTCTAGCGTCTTTTGATGCTCCGGGAGGGTACAATCAAAAACAAAAAAGATAGCTAACTCTATGATCAAAGAATTAAGGAAAGGAGCAACGATAGTTTGATTCCCTCCAGCAATGTCAAGTGCAGAGGCCACACCACCACCACAAGACTCTTGCTCCAAAAAAAAAAAAAAAAAGGGCAAGTTTCAAAATCTCAGACGTGTGTACTATTTTTTTTTATCCAACTAGGTTTTGGAGCTAGGTCTACCGTTGGGACTGTGATTCTCCTGTTTGAATTGAGCAGATTCATTCAAAATCAAAGGATTCCCAGCTCCCCAGCACAAGGACGAAAGAGAGCACACTTGAATAGGAGAAAAAGCTTCCCAGCTGCCAGCTCACACCATGCCGAAAATTTGAACACCTGATGAGAAAGAGGTTGAGGAGCCCTTTGTCCTCATTAAGACGCAATTAATACTAGCTTTGTAACCATCACACAAGTTTACTCACATATTTATGGACTTCCATTCACTACACCTACATCCCTCTCTCTCTCTCTCTCTCTCTCTCTCTCTCCCCTTTACGCTACATCGACATAACTAGAAGATCAGTAACTCAAATTAAAAAACAGTAGAAGAACACTCATACTCGGTCTGAATTGGCATTGGAGGAGGAGGAGGACCTCATCTCCAAGACCTTCTTGTGGGAGTTGGAGTGCTTGTAGGTCTGGAAGGTGGGGCTCTTGGCGGGCCTGTACTCGGGGAGCAGCCTTCCGGACTTGAACCTCACCCCGCACGCGTTGCACAGCGTCTTCGGCCCCAGCGGCCCCGCCCTCCACTGCGGCGTCTTCTGCGACATGCAGTGCGTGCACCTCCTCCCCCCGCTACACTCCTCCTCCACCTCCACCTCCACTTCTCCTCCTTCCTTTCTTGTTGGAAGGAGGACTACCAGCTCGCTCTCAGCGAGCCTGCAGTAGCTCCGGGGGACCATTACCAGCGGGGACTCCGGGTCCAGCTTCCTCCTTTTGGTCCTGCTCTTGGTGGTTGGCCTGGGTGCAATTGGTTTGGTACTACTACTGTTGGTGGTGGTTGGTGGTGGGATTGATGGTACTGGTTGGCTTGCGAATCCTCCTCCACCGTTGAGACATTCCTCGACGAAGGCCGAGAGCCATTCCAGGCTCAGGCTCGCACCCCCACCTCCCCCTTCCTCCTGTGTACAACAACAACAGCAGCAGCAGAGAACTAAGAAAATCTTGATTGATCATGGCTAAAAAAAACGATATTTGAGACTGACCATGTTGTTCTCTCCGGGGAACAAGTCCTCTGGCAAGCTGCTGGGAACAGAAGTTGAGTGGATATCCATGGGGGAGAGAGGGAGAGGGAGAGGGAGAAGAAGGCAACAACTGGCTGCTGCCTCTCTTTGTTTGTCTCAAGTGGCCTTTTATTTGTGCCTTCCTTTGTCGGCAGAGAAGCCCACACACACTCGTACACTCTCTCGCTTTGGCCCTTGGAAAAGAGAAGAAAATACTTTTTGGAAAAAGAATATTTTTTTACATACTACTTTGAAGCTACGGATACAAAATAAAGTCCATTTGTCATAACATATTTGAGAGCTCTTATTTTGAGTTCCTATTTGAGTTTCTGTAGTCGAACTGAATGATTTTTGGACTTGAGGGGCCATTGCAACTATGGTTCCCACGTTTCCATCCTCAACCTAAACAAAAGACTTGGGACATTGGCTTGGAGGGAGGAAGGGCGTAGGAGGATCCCAACGTACCCCAAAATCCACTTTGGACAGTTTTAGTTGTCTTCATCAAAAACTATTCACAATGGATGGATAATTTCCAGTATAGTCATATATTTTATATTTTTTTTAGGATGTTATTATTGATATTTCTAAAATGTCATCTTGCAATTTTTTTTTTGTTTATCATTTAAATTCTAAATATGTTCATGTATTAACATTATTGGCGCACTCCTAATGTCATCGTATGCTCCTCATGCACAAATTAATGTCAAATTTAATACATGAATGAATTTAAAATTTGAATGATAAAAAATTAAATATGAGTACATGATGACATTTTAGGAGTGTCAATAATAATATCTTATTTTTTATTATAGTAAATACATTTTATTTATGAAAAAAAAAATTAATTTTAAAAAATTTACGGCAATTCTCAATATTAAATTCTTGTTTTGTAACTTAGGGAGTTCCCCTACCATGGGGCCCACAATGGTTTTGTTAGATAAATAAAATAGTGGGGGTATATGCTAGTTTTAACATTTGGAATGGGGGTATTTGCTAAATTATCCCTTATTATTATTACTGAAGTTGTGCTTGATTGATTCCAAAGTGTTTCACAGCTTTTCTTGGTGTGGTTGGTTCCAGAACCCTCATTCAAATTATCATTCCAGTGTGTCATTTACTTTGTTTACACTATGTAAATTTGCTTTATACTTTAAGTACAAAGATGGAGTCAATTTACAGCGAATTTTTGAAGCAAGAGAACTAAGAGTGGAAACCTCACCACATTTCCATTTACTTGAAATATCAGGTCTCGACTATATATGTACAAATTAGATCTTTAAATTATTAAAAATTTTGCAAAATTTTTAACTAATCTGTAACGTCGAAGAAGATAGATCCTACCACCGCTATTCGGGAAACACAAGGGGATACTTAATAGCTCAACGTTAAGAGTTTAATCTAACTCTAGAAACCCACCAAAAAGCTCAACGTTAAGTTATTTGGAGTTTAGGCCTTAACTCGCTAAACCCAACTTTTCCAAGCTTTTGTCTCCAAATGAGACCTAGCAGTGGGTGAATACATTACTTGTACGTTGTCAATCCCTTATGCAAACCATTTGGATGAAACTTCTGGAGGTCATACAGCTTCTCCACCAATATGATCACCTACCCGATTTGTATTATTCATCGACCTCCTTAGTTTTGTCGGGCCATTCTATGCATCATTTCTTTGAGATATTTGACAACTCTGATTGTCCACCTGCTATTACTATCAACCACCTTTTTTTTTATAATGTGAATGGTCATCAGGCATGAAAGTTGACGGGCAAAAACATAAATTTGATGCAAGGGGGAAGAAGAGAGTTTATGGATGAGGGTCTTTTTAATGAGGCTATACAAGATGAAGAATATAAGGTAATGTTGTGTTTGAATATAGTGAAATAGAAAGATGGATGAGGGAGTAGAAGAAACACATGATGGGAGGAGAAATAAAGAAGCAGCCTCAGGAACATGCAGGGTGTAGCCTCGGCCAGGGGGTGCAGCCGCCACCCCCTCGGGACTAGGTAGCTGTCCCCGAATGGACGGGATCAATGATCTCCGCATAATGAACTGAAATAATAATTTGAGCTATATTGCCATGCAGTTAATCCATTTACAGACCAATACGGTATATGATGTAATTAGGTATAGCATGTCTACATTATGGGAACGGATACTTACATTTACTAGAATTCTGCTTATTGAAGAGTGGGAGGATGGTGAATAGAATTAGAACATCACCATTCCTTGCATATATATATATACATTGCAATGTGTAATTTACATGATGATCTACACATTCCAGGAATTTTCTCAGGACAATCCTGTTGATAGACAAGACCATAGCTATTATGTAATTAGGTATGCACAGATCTTCCAAGTGAGAAACCTAGTGACAGAAGTCACCTATCCCATGATTTATGGAGCAGGCTTTCCTATGTACTGCAGCCACTCTTCAGGCAGACCTTTTCTCGCCCTCAACATCTTCACAGCAGATGTGGTCAATGGTATTGCGAGTATGTCGAAGTCTTTTTGAGCCTGCAACAGCAAGATAATTGTGATCAGCAAAAGATCCATCTAGAAAGGTTCGGTTAAATACAATAAAGAAAACCGATGTTAGAAGTTGCTGACCTTTGGGATCTTAAGTAGCTTCATGTTTGCTTCCTCTATGGTTTTGTTACCTTTTCTTGAGTTGCATCTGGAACAAGCTGTTACCTGCAAGTAAAATGAAATTTCCTAACAGATAAATAAGGTGTAAATAAAAGGTCAAAAAGAAAACGAGTTTTTATTTGCATTGGATAGCTTTAGCACGACAAAATGGATCACTGTCACATGATGAAGAGAAATAGCTAGTGTTTAGAACTTAAAGTGTCATGTCCCTTGACAAGGAAAAGACGACTTCCCAGGAATACATCTACCCATTTCATATCGTCGCCCCTTGATTTTATCCAAATCGACATATAGAGCTCAAATGGATTGTGTTATTGGAATTGGACAACAATTCGTTTGACCTATGATCTTGGCAACATCTTTCATTAGAATATCAAAATGCTTCAACAAAAACAGCACCAACAAAGCCTTATCCCCAAGTCTTTAGAAACAGCTTTATGAATCCTATATCATGTTTGCAGCCACTTCTTGTCTTCCCAGTGCAGTTAACTTTTTGTGCAATTTTCCTTGCATCCCCACTCATCAGCTCATTGTCATCAAAAGTGCCACGGACGTGCGCATCTTAGGTTCTAGGCAACGGACTGGAGCCTTAAACCCAGGTGAGGCATAGACATTAACCCGAGTCTAATATATTTTCCAGATTATGTATATCTCCATCCTAACTCCTAACCTGGAACATATATTCTTCTTGTCTAACCCTGAAGTAGCCACATCCGAGGGAGACTATCCACCACTTAGCCATATTTCCCAAGTTCTTCTTCCTTCCCTATAATAATGGTTAGCATATCTTTATTAGCTATATTTCAGAAATTTTGGATAATATATTATTTTTTGTAGTTATTTAAAACTAGGTGAATGTCACTTGGATCAGGAGGAAACCTCACACCTAGACGCCAAGGGACCTTTTGCATCTAAATTGCACATTTGCTTTTGAAACCACTGCATAAACTCAACATTTTCAGATGCACTTTTGTTCATCAGAGTTCCGTGTTTGCACAACATACTCGATCATAAATGATCAGGAGCAAAATTCTTTCTTTATTAAACAGTTGTCTTGCAGACATGTTACAAAATTTAGCTTCAATCATGTATATATGAAGTCATATAGCATCTGTAGACAAATATGGCATGTAGCAGAGTTCGGAAGCATCAGCAGAAGGAACCAAAACAAACAATCTCACATCCTTTCTGGCCATGATTGTGAGCTGTTCTCTCACTTCTGGTAACCGTTTGAAGTTAAGTTGGTTGGATATATTCTATTCTCCTCTAGTAATTGTAAATTTTGTACTAGAGGATTATGTGGATAGTAGAAAAGAGGTAATGATAAACTCTAGGTATTAATAAAATTTTGAGCCTGCTAGGAGATTAGTTTTGTTGGATCTTTTGAATGAAATTTGACCAAGGTTTGCAATATACATAAGGACCCTATTGTTTTGGCTTGTCAAGAGCTGATACTGCCCCACAATATACTCGCTACATTAGGTCTCTTTCCTAGTCAATTCATGAAAGAAAAATAAATGAAAAAGAAGTATGGAAAAAAGTAGTGTCAGCGCAATGATTCGGTCGTGTCCAAGACTGACATTATATATTGTGTTGATAGTATTCATTATCGCAAACTATAACCATTGCCATTTGTTGAAGTTGTATATTTATAAGTTCACAATTGTCCATTTTAATTTATTCCATTCAAAACTATCTATTTACGGTGTACTTCATCTAAAATCAAGTAAATAAAAATATATCTATTCAAGGTTGAAGGATAAGGATTCAACAATGTTGAATATACTCTATTCAAAACTAACATGAAACAACAAATAAAGGGCGTCCCAGTGTCGAGGCTCCCGCTTATGCAGGGACTGGTTGGGTCAAGATCATGGGCGGAGATGAGCATAGGAGAGTAGGGATAATTACCCCACTCATTTTTTTTTTGAAAAAAAAATAGTTATAGATATTTTTCCGTAAAAAAATAGTTATAGATATTTTTCCGTATTGCCCTCACTAAAATTCTCTTTTGATCCCAATATCGCAATATGTCCTTACTTGCATATAAGCTATAAACTAAAAACTAGGGTTAATTAGACTTTGGGTCCCAGAAACATTCAAAAATTAGCATTTCGGTTCTAAAGATGTCCAATTTAGGGTTTGGGTCATGAGATGACGTTTGACATGTGTTGACCATCCAAAATTTGTTGATAAATAAATTGAGTCAGAACTCAAGAAAGACAAAAATATTTCTGGTACCCTTAATCTAATTAACCCTAAAATATTTATTAGGCTTAGTTTCAACTTGATACCAAGTATTCTAGTTTTTTAACTTGATACCTAAACTTTGATATGCATCAAATTGATACCCTAAAAAACTGACGAAACTACCCTCGCCCCTCCTCTCTCCAATAGTGGCAATGGCGGTATCCGACAGCAGCAGCAGCAGCAGTAGCGACAGCGCACGACGGAGAGAGAGGGGACGGGGCGGGGACGACTGCCTGTGGGGTGCGATTGCACGGGTGGGGGTAGGGGCGGCTGTAGGGATGGTAAAGCCGGGTGGGGGGGTTGGTGGGGAAGGGAGGTAGTTTCATCAGTTTTTTTAAGGGTATCAAGTTAATGCATATCAAAGTTTAGGGTATCAAGTTAAAAAATAGAATAATTGAAGGTATCAAGTTAAAATTTGCTTATTTATTAATAAATTTTAGATGGTCAACAAGTGTCAACCGTTATGTCAGTATCAAAATTCTAAACTGGATATCTTCAGGATACAAATGCTAATTTCTGAATCTTTCTGGAACCCAAAGTTTAATTAACCCGAAAAGCTACACCATTTATTCTAGAAGGTTAAAAGTCAAATCATTTTTGACAAAACTCTCCTCCTCCCATACTTTATATTGTTGCTTTTTGTGGTCTAAGATAAAAGTCTCTTTGCTGATCTCTGTCTCGTTTCGTTTTGGTGGCTTGGAGACTGGAGTTGGTGTTTTTGGTAATTTGGTCTACTAAAAAAGTGACTAAGTGGAACAACCCAACAATCTCTCTCTCCATCCAAAGGTACTTTGTCATTCATACTTTACTCTTACAAATTGCTCTTTTTTGTGTTAATTTCTAAATTTAGAGCTTATGAGTTGTAACTATTATCATTTGATATGAATACTTAGCCTTCAATTGCTTGCGATGTAGCTTGTACTTTATTATATGGAAAATAAAAAATTGTCAATTGAGATTGAGAGGAATTTGACAATTATTGTTGCTTGTATTTGAATTTTCTATTTAATAATCTCTCTACATCTTTTAAATTTTTATTATAGGTTCCTTTGAAGTTTCACCCAAGAGCAATATGGGCAATGACAGACTAACAATTTGCCACCATATTTTCTATTGTAACATCTTAATAGTTCTTATAATTTTATGTTCGGTCACTTGTTTTTGTTATCTAGAACTATTTTCATTATTTTATTTTATTTTATATTTATTTATTAGGTTTATCAATGGGTTTATGGAGAAATATTTCAAGAGAAAACCTTAAGTGGAGTCATTCCGGACTTCAAAACAAAGTCACATCGAAGTTGACTTGGATAATTGTATTGCAGATAGGGGACTACGAAAACCCATTTATTAATATCATCCTAATGTTAGGGATCAAGTTCGGAGAGCATATCTACCAAGGTTCTAAACAGCAGTAGGCGGGTGCGCGGCGGAGAGAGTATGCATACCATCTAGGCGGTTGATACATTTCAGATATTTTTTTTTACTATTTTACTAGTATTTTTTGCATAATATGCATATTTTAAGAATGTTTCATGCATAACTAAGTTGTAGAATGAAGATTTATGAACTTTTAGTTTTGTGAAAGTGAACCATAGGCTAATAATGCTTGCAAAACCTTTTGGCCAAAATATCTTGTTAGGTATTGCTCCGGCTAGATGCCCGCCTACGTCGTCAAAGTTCCGTTAGCCGCCTACTCCACCGCCTACCGCAAAGGCGGTGCGGAGAGTGACCGCGCCTGAACCGCCATTTAGAACACTCATATCCGCAAAAGGGCCCTTACCAACCTCGTCAACATGATTTCCATAAGACGAATGAACAATATTGCTTGACGGTATGTTGATTGGTATGGTTAGAGTATATCATAAGTAAAGATGTTATCGTCTATTTTGTTCTCTCTTTCAAAAAGTGGAGAACAAGGAGGTGGTGATTCCTTTGTTGGTGATGAATTTTCCAATTGGAGAAAAAAAAAGGTTGGATATTCACGTTTAACAAAGCCCATATTGAAACTCGGATAAAGTGTCGCAATCTAATGAACCAGAAACAAAGTATCGTATTTGTTTTATCTAAGCAGTCAACAAAGAGTCGAAGTGATTATCGAATACGCTGGAATGCATCAATTGAGAGTGCCCGATTTCTTTTGCACCAAGGGCTCCCATTTTGTGGTTATGATGAAATTGAAGGTTCAAGCAATCAAGGAAATTATTTGGAGCTTTTGGATTTTCTTGCAAGAAATAATGAGACTGTTAAAAATGTTGTTCTTAATGAAGCTCTTTGGACGCCACAAATTGACATCAACCGATATTCAGAAGTAAATTACTCAAGCTGCTACGAATGAGACTACTAGTGTAATCATCAAAGACCTGGTGATTCATTATTTTCTATTCTAATTGATGAGTCACGTGATCTATCAATCAAAGAACAAATGGCGGTTGTTTTGTGATACGTGGACAAAAATGAGAATATAATTGAGCGCTTTCTTGACATTCAACGTGTGGCTGAAACAACAACTATTTCATTAAAGGCTCCTATTGATGCATTATTTTTTAGTCATGGATTAAGCATATCAAGACTGCGTGGTCAAGGTTATAATGAGGCGAGCAATATGCAAGATGAGTTCAATAGCTTGAAAGCACTTATTTTGAGGGATACCCCATGTGTGTCTTATGTTCATTGTTTCGCTCATCAACTCTAGTTGGCTCTTGTAGCTCTTACAAAGAGTCACAATGAAGTTGCAAATTTAACTTTATTTCTAGTATCTTGAACATTGTTGGTACATCGTAAGATACCGAACATCCTTAGAGAAAAATAACATGCCAAACTTATTAAAGCACTCGATAGAAGAGAAATTACAAGTGAACGAGGCTCAAACCAAGAAATTACACTAAGACGATATGGTGATACTCGATGGAGCTCACATTATATTACATTGGTTCGTTTGATTGCTATGTTTTCTTCAGTGCTGGATTCACTTGAAATTATTAGAGAGGATGGTTCAAGGTCTGAACAAAGAACTGAAGCAATTGTCTTACTTGAGGTATTATGATTTTTTTATTCATTCTCCATTTTATGATAAATATACTGTGCATTATGAATGAGATATCACAAGCATTCCAAAGAAAAAAAATCAAGATATGCAGAATGCAATGGGTTTGGTGAATGTTGCTAAGCAACAATTTGAAATTATGAGAGTGAATGGATGAGATTCTTTGATGCGAGAAGTTTCATAGTTTTGCACCGAACATGATATTGTTGTACCAAACACGAATGATCCATTTAAAGCTTGTGGGCATCCAAGATAGAGAACTCAAGAAATCATCAACTTGCACCATTTCAAATTTGAGTTGTTCAGTGTCATCATAGATAGACAACTTGAAGAGTTGGAAGATCGTTTCACTGAGGCAACGACAGAGCTACTTCTTTGTGTGACATGTTTAAACCCAAAGGATTCATTTTTTTATCTTACAACAAAGAAAAGTAGATCCATCTTGCTTAATTTTTATCCAGAAGATTTTCTGTAGTAGATCTTGTAGTACTTAGATAGCCAACTTGACAATTATATTATTGATTTGCCAAGTAGTGACGAGTTTTCGCTCTGGAAGGTATTACAAGTCTTGTTGAGAAGATATTTCAAACAAAGAAGAACTTGGTTTTTCCATTATTTTATATGTTGATTACATTAGTTTTGATTCTACCAGTTGCTACCGCAACTATAGAGATGCATTTTTGGAGTCCATTGCGTAATCGAATAGGAGACAAAAAGATGAATGACAATTTAGTTGTGTACATTAAAAAAGAAATATTTTAGGCTTAATTGCAACTTAATACCCTCAACTATTCCAGTTTTTCAACTTGCTACCCTAAATTTTTTACTCGACAACTTGATACCATCAACTATTTAATATTTTCAAGTTGATACACCAAAATTTTTAAAAAGATAAAATTATCCATGTCTACCCCACCTCTCTCAGTTGCCCCAACCCCCCCCCCCCCCCCCCCCCCCCCCCCCCCCCCCCCCCCCCCTCCGCTGCACAGTCGGGGGGTGGAGGTGGCGTGGGGTGGGTGGACAAGGGTGGGTGGAGGTGGCAGAAGGGGGGCTGTGGGGGAGGAGGGGTAGTTTTAAGTTTTAAACAGGGGTATTTTGGTCCTAATTTTTTTTCCAGGGTATCATGTTGTTACAAAAAAAGTTTAGGATATCAAGTTGAATTCTAACTCGTTTTTAATACAATTTTTATTTATTATTACTAGTCTTTTTTTTTCTTACTGCATAACAGAATGAATTCTAACTCAAGTAAATTTTTTTAAGTTCCCCACCTACTACATCTTCTATCTCCTCCATTGGTCAAGATATACGTAGTCTTATCCTATAAATATGGAGAGGCTATTTCCGTGACTTGAAGCTGCAGGATGCAAGCAACACGCCTTATCCAATTTTTCTTCTTCTACTTTTAATATAGTTGTATTATTATTTGGCTTTTCGAAAATAAGAACTCTAAACTCTGAGCTGAAACCAGTGGTACCAATACTCATAGGATGGGTCCTAAACCGATATCAATATTACGCATACACAAGAATTATTATACTGCCTTACAAGGCTAACCCTCACTATCATGCTGTATTTTATAATACCAAGCTCCGTACTTTGTTTTTTTTAGATAATAAAGCTCTGTTACCATTTTTTAATGTCGATAGGCCTAAAAGATGGAGGTAAGAGAGATAGTTGATTTTCTCCAAAGAACTATTTTCTCTAGCAATTTAGGACTAGTCAGAATCTCTTTTTGTCCTCCTCCATCTCTCATGCTACCGACAAAAAAAACATGGTACCGGAGATTCCTTATCTAAAAAACAACAGTTCCCATTACTTTGCAATTTAAATGATACAATGGAAAAGAAATACTGCACAAAATAATTACTGTTTTTGAAAGGTCAACACCTAGAATAACAACATTATTTCTCATCTAAAGAGAGAAGAGTTAAAAATAAAATAAAATTATGTATCAAGATTTCAATAATGAAAACTAACAGTAAACAATTCATGAATAACGGCCTTGTTATAGATAGAAATATTACTTGTAGTTGAACATCCATACCTAAAATCAATACACACTCCAACCTTTTACATTATGCTCTGCACATGTCTCCATAGAATCTTGCATATAGGTTGCTTGCTGCACGTATCTACTTGAAAAAATATCTTAAAGATGGTTTATACCTTACATCAACCCAAATCCTCCTTTAAGTGCATCAGTTGTGATTTCTGATCAACTTCTAATACGTTCGAAAATCATCTATTAGCTCTTACAGCCTTTTAAAGTCTGAACTTTGAACTTGACAGAATCTGGATTGCAAGAAACTTTTCATGATCTACTACTGCACCCTAAGAAACTTGATCAAGATTGTCATTCTATGATCAACGGTTTTATTTTTTGCCCATACATATTGGTCATTTCATTTTGTTAGACAGTAAGTCCCCACAAATCCAGAACTGGTCAAGCTATGAGTCATGGTTAATACCTTGTTTACATGGACACAGATAGAGGGTTTAACAGTAAGTAGAGACTGGGTTCTAACACCGAGCTAGAAACCCTACAAAAAATTAACCTTCCTAATAATTTGCATCTTATTTGTAGCCTTGCAACAAAGATTTGTTACATGGACACAGAGAGAGGGTTTAACAGTAAGTAGAGACTGGGTTCTAACACCGAGCTAGAAACCCTACAAAAAATTAACCTTCCCAATAATTTGCATCTTATTTGTATCCTTGCAACAAAGATTAAAGGTTTAGCAGATAATCACTGTTGAATGCATCCATGTTATCTTCAGGCATCATTTTTATTCTAAATTTCCATTAAATGCTTGAAGGAAATAAGATTCTTTAAGCCACTTAACTAGGAATACCTTGGCAATTGTCAGTATAGACTATAGAGCGTACAATTTATGATACAAATGAAAAACTTTGAAAAGGAAACTAAAAGATATGCACACCAGATTTGTCCAGTTCCATTCGCCACCTCGAGAAATCGGTAAAATATGGTCAATAGTCAAGTTATCCTTGCAAGAGCAATATCTGTAACAACAAAAAGCAATGATAAATTCTGCTAGCAAGCAATTAGATCTTGATATAAGGAAAAATATAGATTTATTCTCCACTTAACAAATCAAGAGGGTACTCAAAAGTATAGAATATGGGATCTATTCTAAAAGAGGATTCGTCCTTACAAATATTCTGAGTGCTCTTGCAGAATATGATACAAATAAGCTTCACCTAGTGTTCCACTGCCACATGCAGCCGCTAATGCACGGTATAAATTATCAGGCTTATGTGCACTTCTAAATACCCTCAAATTTGCCCTATGTTCACTTTGCTACTGTGAACTTCTTTTTACATTCATACCTTAAACTTTGTTACTTAAATACCCTGATTCTTTGAAATTTGTCAACAAAAAGAAAATAAAATGGGCGTGTATCCCCTGATGCGGTGAAGAAGATGGTGTTGATGTTTCTATGTTCACTTTGCTACTATGAACTTTTTTTTACATTCATACCTTAAACTTTGTTACTTAAATACCCTGATTCTTTGAAATTGTCAACAAAAAGAAAATAAAATGGCGTGTATACCCCTGATGCAGTGAAGAAGATGGTGTTGGTGTTTCTATGTTCACTTTGCTACTATGAACTTTTTTTTACATTCATACCTTAAACTTTGTTACTTAAATACCCTGATTCTTTGAAATTGTCAACAAAAAGAAAATAAAATGGCGTGTATACCCCTGATGCAGTGAAGAAGATGGTGTTGGTGTTTGGTGGAGGGGGCTGCTATGCGCTGCGAGAGAGAAGAGGGGATCAGTGGAGGCCCCACTTGGAAGAGGAGAGAAAGAAGATGGTGGTTGTGGATTCGGATTTAGGGAGCAGGAAGATGATTGGTTAAGGTTTATGGATGATAAGAAGATGGTGATAGTAAGGTAGAATTTAGGAGGAAGAAGATGATAATGGTGGGATAGGATTTGGGGATGAGGAAGGAGGAAGGGATGGTGGTGTTGGAAGGGTTTAGGGATAGGAGGAGAAGATGGTGGTGGATTAGGGTTAGGGTTAAGGGTATTATCATCATAACTTTGTGAATTATGATAGTATATAGAAAACTGATAAAAATTAAGAAGTTCGGGTATAAATTGTGAACAAAAAGAAAGGGTAGAGTAGCAAAAGTGAACATAGGACAAAGTTGAAGGTCTTTGAGTGCAAATAAGCCAAATTATTATATGAATCAGTTCTAAAGGGAAAAAAACATACACTGATTTTGAGAAAGTCCTTTTAAAGGATGATCATGTGTTTGCAACTGTTAATGGAACAAAAAAGAAATTAGAAAAAGAAGTTAATGAAACATTCACTTTCGAGCCAAAACCAATAATGATTCTCCTTTGTTAATCACATCCTCTAAGAACTGTAAGAATACTTTTTATTTCTACACAAGGACCCTTGACCAAAATAACAACCATCTTTCTCCAAGGAGTTTTCAAATTTTATTCAGGAACCTTGAGATTCTGTTGAGAATCAATAAGGGACTTTTAGTCCCACATCGGAATATCGAGTATGTAGAGGAACTAGACTCCCTATAAGTAGTGAAGTAGTCCATCAATAAAAAACATCCAACCATTATTTTCTACATGGTATCAGAGCCATAACCCTCTCTCTCTCTCTCTCCACCAAAAAAAAAAAAAAAAATTTCTTTCCCCTTGCCGACCCCCCCCCCCCCCCCCCTCGCCGACCCACCACCAGCAGCAGCCCCCTCTTGCCGACCCCCCCCCCCTGCCGACTCCCCCCCTTGCCGACCTACACCAGCAGCCCCCCCCCCCTGCCGACTCCCCCCCCTTGCCGACCTACACCAGCAGCCCCCCCCCTGCCGACTCCCCCCCCTTGCCGACCTACACCAGCAGCCCCCCCCCCCCCCGACCACCAGCAGCCCCCCCCGACCACCGGCAGCCCCCCCCTCCGACCACCAGCAGCAGCACCCCCCCTTCCCGACCTCCAGCGGCACCCCCCTTCCCAAACCCTAACCCTAGCCACCACCATGTCTAACCCTAGCCTTTCCATCTCCTACAAACCCTAGCCGTCCTCTTTTTTTCTGGAAAAAAAAATAACACAAGGAAAAAAAAAACGGCGTATTTCGAAGACAGACGGCTGCCAAATGCTTTATTTGCACCAACTCTGTTCCTCGCTTACGCCGTTTGGAACTAACAAATGCTTTATTTGTTATTCCTTCTTCACATCGGGACCTATACAGAGACTGATCATGTCTTCTCTGGTGTCCTGACGTGTTCACTTTACATGCGCGCGCCGGTGCTGGCCAAGTTAGTAGCGCATTCGTCAAGTCTGTGGCGTCGAAGAAGACGACGAAGACGACGAAGACGAAGAAGACGACGAAGTTGGGAAAGTTGCAGCCTCCGAAGTTGCCGACTCCGACGTCTGTCAAATCCCTAATTTATTTGAAATAGGTTGACTGTTTTTTTTGGGGAAATTTAAATTTGGGTATTATTAAAATTTTATTGATATTTTTGAGGGTGAATTTTTATTCATATTATTATCCTTGCTAATATTGTTACTATTATTTTTATTATCATTATCATTATTATTATTATTATTATTATTTTTTTCTTTCTCTTTTTCCTATATCTAACCCTCCCCCCCCCACAGCTCATCTCTCTCTCTCTCTCCCGAAATCTCTCTCCCTCTCGAAACTTCTCTCTCTCTCTCTCGATCTCTCTCTCCCTCTCTCGCTCTCTCCCGAACACACTCTCCCTCTCTATATATCTCTCCATCTCTCTCTCTCTCTCCACTCTTCCTCTTCCCCTCCTTCCCTTCCCATACTAGTGCTATTGCTACTAGCTGCAGCTGTTGCTGCGATAGCCGCCGCCGCCGCCCGCTTGCGCCACCGTCCGCCTGCCGCTGGCCACCACCACCACTTCCACCTTCACCGCCATCCCCCATCGCCACTTCCCACACCACCATCTTCATCTCCATCTCCACCACCATTAAACCTAAACCCAAACCCCCTTTTCTCCTAAGAAAAAGAAAGAAAGAAGAAATTGGAGAAGAAGATGAAAGATGGAAGAGCCAGGCCCTAATCCCCAACTCCATCTTGGGTATAAATTTCCTTCTTCACTATTTTGTTCATCCTTGATAAATTTGGTTATAATTTTATGTAATTACTTATTTGCTGAAACTATCAATATTAGGGGGTTAATCCTAGGTCCAACTCAAGAACCCAAGGCAAGTCCTCTTTCCCTCTTCCTCTTTCTTTAGGAATACTCCATTTTGATTCTTTAGATTAATTTTGAACATGTATAGGTTTATTTATAAATCTGAAATTACAAATTAGATGTCAATTTCTTTATTCATAAGAACATAATATGGATTATAAGTTAAGATAATTCCTCTACTTATTGTTTAGCTTCAAATTCTGAAATTTTGATATTGTTTAACTAATTTGAGACCTCTAAAACTTTTGAAATTTCTGTTTTCTAGTAAAAATTTCAATTTTGATAAACATAAATAAAGGAATTAAAATTGTTATACTTAGACACTGGAATAATTATATGTGACGTAACACGGATAAGTTTATATGCATTTGGACACAAATAATACTTGAAGGAAGGAACCGATTGTGGACATGAATTATCTGGACTTGAATTTTCTATGAACAAATTGAACACATGTGGACATATGGGACTCTCCAAAGGTAAGTCTGATATACACATAGGAACTGAACAACTGGACCGCACACCGGGAAGGTAAAAAGTACAAGGACCTTGTATTTCCCTACTTACAAATAAGTGCTCAATTTTGTGTGTTCATAATTAGAAATAAATTTCGTTTCTACATTTTCCTGCTTCGTGCACCTTCAAGGATTGATATATGGATATGGAAGGATTTTGTTTTGATTTGGTTTTGCATACTATCTACATGATATATATATATAAACATTGTCATTTTAAGCCTTTGCATATTAACTAGTATAATTTGGATAAACATTAAGTATTGCTCTATTCTGATAACTGGAAAACAATTTCGCAAGCCGCAACCCGATTAAATTGCTAAAGGAAAGGTAAAAAATTGCTTGCTCAGGTAAGAGTCTCAAGTTTTCTTTTGTTCATAACTGCGTGGTCCGGTGTTGAGGTTTGCTCCACCGAAGGGGTCGGCGAGCCCATTTTATTTACTGCGTGGTCCGGTGTTGAGGTTTGCTCCACCGAAGGGGTCGGCGAGCCCATTTTATTTACTGCGTGGTCCGGTGTTGAGGTTTGCTCCACCGAAGGGGTCGGCGAACCCGAATTTTTTTCATATATATATATCTTTGTTAATTTTCGGGGTTCCTAAATACAAAGGAGACTCTGCCAAAATTTTTGAAAAATTTAGAAGATAGACAAATTTCTGACTTTCGAAAATTTTAGAAAGTTTCTTATCTAGGAAGCATTGGGCGGGGAGAACAACTGAATATCCCTAGATATTCCGTAACATAATAACAAAAGCTGATCAGTATTTCGGAAATCTCGTAAATCAGTACATCTATTATCAAATAGAGGGTACTAGCCCAAGGGAGGCTCGGAAATCTCGAAAATCAATGCATCTATTTTGACAGTAACATCAAATAGATGGTTTTAGCCCAAGGGAGGCTCGGAATTCACAGCCTGATCCCAGGTCAACGGGATTGTTTACGGGAAATATTTAGAGGATTATTCAGAGTATTGTTCTTAAAACTGCATTGCATTAAATTCCATTTTACTCCAGAAACAACTCTGCCTATTATAGGTAGGCAGCTGTCCTGTTTGCTCAAGGGAAGCAAATCCTACTAAAAGCTCAAGGGAAGCTCGAAAATCTTACTATTCATAGAGTAGGACGATGTTTACATTCTTTGATTTACTAAAGCAAAGATATATATATATATATATTTTTTTTTTCTAAAGCAAAGATATATATATATATATATATATATATATATATATATATATATATATATATATAGTAGTGCAAGTTGGCATATCCCTGTCTTTTCTCAAAAGAAAAACTACATATTTCATTATTTTGCTTAACTTTCACCGTTCTTGGCCGAGAACTTGCTTGTCGTTTTCTAAACGACCTAGTATTTGTTCACTAGGTGAAGAAGAAGAAGACGCCTCCGTCGAAGTATCGTCGCACTACAACGAGGAGTAAATTGTCCGGATTACCTACAGTTATGACCAGCACTATCGTAGTTATCTTGTAAATTACTTTTTTAATAAACTTGTAAAAGCATTGTTGGAAAAGTTCCCTGTATAATAGCTACACTATATTTAATACCATGTAAACTCCTTGTATTTTCCATTTTGCTGATGACTACGGGCGACAATCGTGATTTTCGGCGCGTAGCCTGGGGATGTGTTTATGACGTCACCATTCCATCCGGAAAGCGGGACGTGACAACGTCGAAGACGACGAAGAAGACGACGAATAGGGTTCACAGTTGACGAAGCTATGGATTCGATCAGTGGCAAACTGACGGCCGAAGAGATGAAGGTCTTGGTTGATGATATCTTATCAAAGAGATTAACCGAGGTAACCCCACGTGTGATTCATACTGATGTGGATCCGTCACCTTACAAAATGGGAAAGCTGGAGAAGCTGGAGACGAAGTTGGAAGGAACATCCAACTACTTGAAGTGGTCGCGGCAGGCGATGCGGACGCTGAAGGGACGTGGCTTGGTTGGCTATGTCACTGGCCAAGCCAAGGCGCCAGCCGATCACTCCGCAAAGGAGTTTGCTGTTTGGGAGATTGTCAACAACGTCGTGGCTGGGTGGTTGACTGCCTCATTAACCGACCAGGTGTCGGACAATGTCGAGGCAATGGAGGCTGCTGCTGATATATGGCGGACTCTAAAAGATATGTACTCCGGCTCGGGCAACCCTATGCGGGTCTTTCAACTGCAAGATGAACTCGATAGGGTGGCCCAAGACGGACGTACCATCTCTGAGTACGCAGCCCTGTTGAAGAAGTACTGGTCTGATCTGGATCATTATGATCCTCTTGGGATGGAAGATGCACAAGTCGAACCAGCATTCGCAAAGTACTTTCAGACGTTCCTGGCTTATATTTCGCGGCAGCGTATGATGAAATTCCTGAAGGGACTACACCATGTGTTTGAGCAGAGACGGAATATCCTCCTATCCCAACCCACGCTTCCGACCTTGGAAGAAGCTATAGCCGTCATGACACAGGAAGAACCTCGCCTGAAGTTGATGCCCAACAAGGGCTCCTACCAGGGGGAGCAAGCCGAGGTTGAAAAGTCTGCCCTTGCTGCCTTCAACCAACCTCCATCTGTGGGTGGTGTTTGCCACAATTGTGGTGACTCCGGACATTACATCCGATTTTGTCCAAAACTCTTGCGGAATCAGTCTAATGATCGAGGACGGGGTCGTGGAGGCCGACGTGGTAGTAGAGGAGGATATGCTGGTAGAAGGGGAGGACACAAAGCAAATCTGGCGGAGGAAGGGGGCGAGAATCAACTGGCTGAAATAACTCCGCTTGAGTGGGAGTTCCTTGAGAAGTTGCGAGGCACAAAGTTGGGTTCGGCCAACAGTCCTGGGGCGTCTTCTACCTCGGGGGATCACATCACTTGCTTTGTCCAAACCAGCACCGGTAATTCTGCACGTGCTCTTGCATCTGTCCATCAGCCAGGATGGATTATGGACTCTGGGGCATCTCGCCATGTCACGGGATCCCGTGGTGCGTTTCAGGACTATACTCACCTACCATTGCCGGAGAGTATTCAGACCGCTGATGGTACATCCAGCCCTGTAATGGGTAAAGGCACTGTCGCATGCACCCCTTCCATCACTCTTACCAATGTCTTACATGCTCCGTCTTTTCCTGTCAATCTTCTATCAATTAGTGCCATTATACTTGATCTTAATTGTACTGTTTCCTTTGACATTCCTACGGTGACTTTTCAGGAGAAGGGGACAGGACGACGACTTGGGACTGACACATGGCATAAGGGGCTGTGGTATTTAGACAGGACTGGACTGGACAACGCATTGGCATCCTTGGTAGCAGACGCACAACCAGAAGCTTCCTGTCGCAGTGTTGAAGCCGACTTGCTACTCCACCACCAGCGTGTCGGTCATTCCTCTTTTAAAGTTATTAGTCGAATGTATCCGTCCTTATATCAAAGGGCTAATAAAGAGAAGTTATTTTGTAATGCTTGTGAGTTGGGAAAACATACCAGAAGCTCGTATGTGAGCTCGGGGAATAGGAGTTCAGCTGCTTTTGACATGATACATTCGGACGTATGGGGCCCTTGTCCTACAACCGGAATTAACGGTTTTCGATGGTTCGTCACCTTTATTGACTGTTATACCCGCGTGACATGGGTCTACCTTATGAAGAATAAAAGTGACGTCCTTGAGACCTTTCGGAACTTTCATCGCCGGGTGGAAACACAATATGGCGCTAAAATTAAGTGTTTCCGGTCTGACAATGGGACGGAGTATACTAATAAGAGGGTTGCTGAGTATTTTTTCACTCATGGAATACTACATCAAACTTCATGTGCTTATACTCCGGCACAAAATGGTGTGGCTGAACGAAAGAACAGACACCTGCTGGAAGTCGTACGGACGATGATGCTGGCTATGAATGTCCCGAAACACTTATGGGGGCAGGCTATATTGACGGCCTCTTACCTCATCAACAGAATGCCATCTCAAGTATTGGACTGGAAGACACCGTTAGAGATGCTTACTGGGGCAACTACATACACTGTTCCACCGAAAGTTTTTGGATGTGTGTGCTTTGTCCAAGATAATAGGCCATGCGTTGGCAAACTGGATCCTAGAGCAGTTAAATGTGTCTTTGTCGGTTACACAGCGACTCAGAAGGGATATGCCTGTTAGAGTCCAGTCGAGCGGAAGATGTTTGTAAGCATGGACGTTACATTCAGAGAACTCGAACTATACTATGGTTCGGATGAAGGTTCAGCATTTGGTGACACACCTAACACAGATGGTGTTAGATGTGAGGGGGAGATAATAAGCCCAAATGTGGTCGTCGGATCGGTTCCGTGTCCGGTTGTAGAAAACTGGACGAAAGGGGGAGAGCACAGTGACTCAGATACAGAGAATGAAGAAGAAGATACATATGTTACGCAGGGGGAGCAGCAGACAAGGGAAAAGGAGCTCCAAGTCTACAGAAGGAGACAACAGAAGTCCAGTACTGTGCCTATGCCGTGCCATGTGCCTACTGTACCAAGTCCCTCGTCTACTCCTGCTCCAACTCTTGAAGATGTTGCCCCCGCACTGAATCACTCGGATTCTGATGCGGATCTCTCCGACTCGGATGGTATGATCTCTCCACCACCTATTGCTCCCTTAAGGAGATCTTCTCGCATCAATGCGGGTAAGGCTCCTGCTCGTTTTGATGATTACGAACATGACATTGCCAACTTCTTGTCTAATTCTAACATTTTTTCGAATTATCGAGCCTTCATTGCATCGTTAGACTCTACTTCGTTGTCCAAGTGTTGGCAGGAAGCAAAGAAAGATCCAAGGTGAAAAGCTGCAATGATGGAAGAACTTGGGACACTGGAGAAAAATAAGACATGGGAGCTGGTTCCATTACCCAAAGGGAAGAAAGCTGTGGGATGCAAATGGGTGTACACAGTGAAAGAGACGCCAGAAGGAAAAGTAGAGCGGTACAAGGCGAGGTTGGTTGCAAAAGGATTCACACAGTCATATGGCATAGACTATGATGAGACGTTTGCCCCAGTAGCAAAAATGAGCACCGTGAGAACTCTGGTCTCCATTGCAGCGAACTATGGGTGGAAGCTATACCAGCTGGATGTGAAGAATGTCTTTCTTCATGGGGACCTGCAAGAAGAAGTATACATGGAGCTCCCGCTAGGGTGCTACGCGACGGAATCAGACGGAGGGACGTCGCAAGGAAAGGTGTGTAAACTGAAGAAGTCGTTATATGGGCTCAAGCAATCTCCTCGAGCCTGGTTTGACAGATTCAGAAAGGCTCTTACAGGCATGGGATACCGTCAAACAAATACAGATTATACGGTCTTCCTCCAGCATGCAAGAGGCCACATCACTATACTTGCTGTATATGTGGATGATATAGTGATCACAGGTGATGATGAAGTCGAGATCACTAAGCTGAAGTCAAAACTCGCGAAGGAGTTTGAGGTGAAGGATTTAGGAGCGATGAGGTACTTTCTAGGTATCGAAGTGTGTGAAGGCGAACAGGGAATTGTTCTATCACAAAGAAAATACACACTAGATCTGCTGAAGGAGACATGGATGCTGGGATGCAAAGCAGCCGTCACTCCAATTGACCAGAAGTGTAAGTTTGGAGCAGAAGCAGGAGAGCCTGTTGATCGTGAAAGATATCAAAGACTTGTAGGGAGATTGATTTATCTGGGACACACTCGCCCTGATATCTCATTTGCGGTGAGTGTAGTGAGTCGTTACATGCATGATCCAAGAAAGGGTCATATGGAAGCAGTATTTCAGATCTTGAGATATCTGAAAGGAACGCCGGGAAAGGGGCTATGGTTCAAGAAGAATGGACGCATAGAAGTTGAGGGATACTGTGATGCAGATTGGGCGAGCTGCATAGACGACAGAAGGTCTACCACGGGATACTGTATTTTTGTAGGAGGAAATCTGGTCTCATGGAGAAGCAAGAAACAGTCAGTGGTAGCACGGTCGACAGCTGAAGCAGAATACAGAGCAATGGCTCTGGGAGTGTCAGAGTTGCTGTGGGTGAAAGCGTTGCTGACAGAGTTGAAGCTGGACAAGGGAGCACCATTACGTCTTCTGAGCGATAGTCAAGCTGCAATAAGTATAGCTAACAATCCAGTTCAGCACGACAGAACGAAGCACATCGAGATTGATCGATTCTTCATCAAGGAGAAGCTAGAACAAGGGATACTGAAGATTGACCATGTCCGCTCAGAAGAACAAGTTGCATACTGTCTAACTAAGGGTCTTAGTTCATTAAGCCTGACGAAGCTATGTAACAAGATGGGGATGATCAATATCTATCGCCCATCTTGAGGGGGAGTGTTGAGAATCAATAAGGGACTTTTAGTCCCACATCGGAATATCGAGTATGTAGAGGAGCTAGACTCCCTATAAGTAGTGAAGTAGTCCATCAATAAAAATCATCCAACCATTATTTTCTACAGATTCAGAATAGAAATTAAAGGTTAATGTTTAATCTCAGTAAGTTAGCTTCTTTCTCTATTCTAACAAGTAGCTCATCTCCACTAGCTAGCATAACATAAGTAATCTAATTCATTCTGACTATGATTCTTTGGCTTTATCATTGTTCAAGGATATTATGCCTTTCTCCCCTATGAACTTTCAACACAGAGATAGCTTAATGAATAATCTTTATAAAATACCTCTCATATAGCTCTTTATCTATGTTGCACGAATACAGATACGAATATAATACAAATACAGAATATGAGTATTTTCAAATAGGTAAAGAGGTAGTTAAAAAAGTGCATGAGTATGAATATGGGCGCGGGTACAGACATGATATATACATCATTTTGCGTATTCGTGCAACATAGCTCTTCATGCAAAGTGCTACCATGGAGTTTCTAGGCATGCACATAGAAGAGAATCAAATTGACATCGTATACCCCACATAAAAGGAAACCGAAAATATTTTGATTCTTCTATGCAGGTCTAGTCAAATTTATCCCTTACTAAAGCTTAACTAAACATATAAGGTCTCAAAACCATGTAGTAGATACGTTCTTCCTAGATCATAAATGCCTTTCATATATCCTTTTAGGTATAATCACACTCCTCATAAAGATAAGCACTCCCTTCACCGGTGCACACTTTGGAGTCAAGAAACAAACTTTGGGAATAACTTGCAGGAAAGAAACAAAATGTAGTTAAGCCAGCAAAGCAATGATCTTCGTCACGGAGATGAGTTAAAAGTTTTACCAGCTGGTGTGGAATTTGGATGGAATGACATAATCACCATATTTAAACAACTTCAAAATTTCTCTACTCTTTAAAGCATAAAGAAGAACCATGTTGAACTTTATTGGTCATAGTTGTTTTCAGGTGAGCTCAATCGCAATACTCAAGTACCTCCTAAATGTGTTTCTTTCCCAAAGTTCTAGCTACATCACACGTGATCATCCATGATTGCTGGTTATACATAAACTCATATATATATATCAAAGGGGAACTTACTGACAAGTGTAGGAATCCCTGTAAAAGATATTTTTACGACTAAGACTCTGCTTGACCCTTCTTCTCTTGACAATCTGCAGCAAATGTGGAACCTGAAGAGAAGAAGGATGTTTAGTGATGTTATATAAATGTTATAAGTATCAGCTGGCAAAGCATATGGATATTTGCATACCCTTAAGACTGCCGGAATATAAAATGATCCTTGAGGAGAAGAGACTGTCTGGTCATAGTATTCTAAGACATCAGCCTGACAAATGAAAACAAAATGTCTTGATCTGATGCTAGTTGCTTGCATGTAAAGCATATATCAAGAAGATAAAAATAAAATCAGAATGACGAGAGTTGTATCTTGAGATTTGGAATTTGCTAGAGGAAATGAACATGTTAACTGAAATCACCATATAGCTGCTTGGTAGAGAGCTCAAGGTTAGGCTTTATGTAATGTTATCTAGATTCAAACTTCAAGCAGAATACTGAATATACAGCAACTTCAAGATCAGCTACCTAACCTTCTCCATGAACTCCAGACAAATTGCACGCTTCCAGCAAACAACATTTACAGGCCTAACAAAATATAATTGCAGTTAGTTATATGTTAAAAATGTGAAATTCTACTGCCGTGTCTACATATTCACAATTTAAAATAAAAATATTTTCAACATGAAGATATTGGATGCAGAGAAAATATGCATTTAGTAATTAATCAAGTGCAGCATTAATGTTAGTTCATGTAATTGGAGGTTGCATATGAATCGCAAAAGAACAAATGCAAAGATATCATATACCAAAGAATGACCTCTCTCTCACTCAAACGCTACTGGTTTTCCTCTTCTTTCTTTTTCTCGTTCTTTAGGAGTTATCTCCACATATTTTCTTCTGCCTTTGAGGAGTTTGGAATAAAGTAGGCATGCGATGCAATCCATCATCATGTCTGACATTCTCTTACAATCTATTGATGGATCACATACTCAAGTGATGTGAATATACACAATTTGTCAAAACATATCTCTGTTCTTCTTTGGCTCTCTCCATCAACTTGGCTAGCATTTTTCTTTTCATCTTAATCTGTTGGGGTTTGAGCCTCATGATCAAGACAATTTTCCTGGACTTGTGTGTCATCTCTTTTTTGTCGCCTACTCGTTAAAGATTGTGGGAGCATCTGATTAACAGATATATCATGGAAACTGGTTGCCAGTTTGGGGTTAGATCAATCATGTAAAGTAAGTTTTATACTTTAATTTTTTGGGAATGTTTGGCATTATATTTCTGAATTGGATTGCATCTAATGAAATTGCAAGTCTCAAGGCTCTTCCTTTATAGTCCAAGCAGCTTACAAAAGCAATAATTGACTAGTGAAAAAGTGCAACTGAGATCCCCACGGACCATCAGTTCATCTTCATCACGACTGAAGTAGACATATCATTAGCAAATATTTTTCATACTGCTTTTAACTTCAAACATCTATAAAAACTCCAAGTTTGATTTGCCTAGGGTTGTTAAGCTAATTGACCTGTACGTTTTGTGCAAAGCTTATTGCTTGTTGAAAATGAAATATAGGCCTTTAAACTTCTTTTCTTCAGTTACTTCTCGAGATCACAGGTCTATCCCAGAGGGCATCACGCAATGTACTACTTAATACATTAAATGCTTTATCTTATTGCATATCCTTAAAAAGTTAGCCACAAGTTTCTATTGTTAGTTATGTTCATGACACATCAAATAATCACCTTGAGCGGGCGGTTTAGCAAATTCCAAGAGGACTTACGATCCAAAGCTACATCCTTATATGTTTCTGTATTGGGAGTTGCTCGTGTTTACAATTATAGCAAGAACATGTGGTCTGATTTGGAATTCATAGGTTAAAATTTTCCATATTGCTCTTTTGGAGGCTAATACAGTGAAAATTTCAAGGACTTGTTTCTAAGGAAGCGTTTGGTACGCGAATTTTTTAATATTTTAGGGCAAATTTAGGATGGGAAACCTATTCCCATGTTTTGTTTAAGTTAACAAAAATTATCACCGGGAATTGCGAATACCCTGGTAAACAATTTACCCACAAAACATAGGTGGATTTTTTTTTGCCGGGTATTTTTTTTTTTGTTATTTTCTAGTTTTTTAAAATTTTCTTTTCATTTTTTAAGAATGTTTTGGATTTTTATCAGTTTTTTGTTCTTTTTCATGTTTTTAAGATTTTTTTTGTCTTTTCTTGTTTTTAAGGATTTCTTTCCTTCAGTTTTTTGTTTTTTCTTTCAGTTTTTTTTTTATCTTGTTTCATTTTTTTAGAATGCTTTTTGTTTTTCATTTTTTAAAGAATGTTTTTTTTTCTTTATCTTTTTTCATTTTTAAGAATGATTATTTTTGTATTTTTTTTTCATTTGTTAAATTTTTTTTCTTCAGTTTTTTATCCTTTTTTTTTCATTTTTCAGTTTATCCTTTTTCATTTTTTTGGGGGAATATTTATATATTCACCAAACATGGGAATATAATTTTTCAGGAAATTTAATTTCAGAAAATTTGATTTCAGAAAATATAGAATTAGCGGCTATATAATATTCCGCGTACCAAACGTCCCATAAAGGATTAGGAGGTATGAGCTTTTTGTTACAAAATTGAGAGAGACTCACGTCGGAGGAGGCGAGGAGAAGATAGGGGGTTAGGACTTTGAGATCAATATGAGAAGATAGAGAAAGAAAGAGTTCAGGTTTTATTTGAACTATTGGGTTGACATCTAGGGTTTTAAACATCCCACCCCTTAGCATCTAAAACTGAATTGTGTAAAAAAACGACCGACATTTAATTTGCAACTAAAAAAACCTGAACTTTCAGGTTTTTGCAACTAAATACAGTAAATACCCTGAATTATTGGGAGTTCTACTGATGTTAAATATGAGTCTAAAAAGACAAAAATACTCTTCTAACAAATTAAAGAAAGCGAAATAAAAAAAAACTTGAAAAAATACCATAACCTAGAAAGGGATGGCTACGACTAGGACTTTTAAATATATATTTTTACATTTTGGTTACTTCTAAAACAAAAATAATTACCACTATTAGGGGCAGAACAATCTTAAAAAAAGTCAAATTGACGGAAAATATAATTCTCAACTAACGTAAGGTAGTAACTTAAAAATGTCCCAATAGTTTAGGATATTTAGTTAGATTATTTATAAGGGCACATCAAAAGTTGATCGAGGCTAGCCTAAAGCTAACTCTGATTTATTTACAAGTTTGCCATTGAAAAAAATTACGCAGGACTAGCCCAAATGTAAGTATATAAGTCAACTTTTTTTTTTTTTTTGCTCTCTTCTCCTTCCTCACAAGAAGAAGAAGTTCCTCATAAGAAGAACAAGAAGAACATTTCTTTTTCCAAATACTAGTTTTTTTTTTGCTCTCTTCTCTTTCTCCAAATCCTACTTTGTTTTCTTTTTCTTGTTTAGACATTATGGATGAAACCCTAGTTGTAGAAGAAATTGGGTTATCAAATCTATTAATCAATTTTTCTTTGAAATGTGGCAGTCCTAAAATGGACTTGCTGTACAACATGACTACCACAACTTGTTCTACAGCAGGACTAGCACTGGCAGTCCTATAAGTATTGAGGACTGCTAGGAATTGTGGCAGTCCTGAAAGGGACTTGCTCTACAGCAAGTCCATTTCAGGACTGCCACAATTCCTGACAGTTATAAAGTCGAAATTGTCGGATGAAAAAACATATGTTAGGGTTTATTTCCATCTTGATAATGGAATGAAATATACATTTTAGAGTTTATTTTCATGAATTCTTTGTGAGGAAAGAAGTATTAGGGTTTGTACATTATTTGTGAGAAGCCTTTGGGTGCTATCGAAATTGGGAACAAGAAAGAAACTAGGATTTTGATTGAGATAGTGAGGATGGAAATTATGGAGAAGAAGAAGATGAGAAGAAAACTAGGATTTTGATGGAGATGGTGAAAATGGAAATGGTGGAGAAGAAGAAAGCTAGGGTTTTGGAAGAGAGGGAGTGAAATTTTGAAATGAAGCTCAAAATTTGGGTTTGGGGGGTGTGTGGGGTTGGGACAGCCCAATGAGTAAGAAAATGAGATATTCTGAGTAATTTTCCCTCAAACCTGGGCTAGCCCCAATCCTGAAGTGCCCTGATCAACTTTTGATGTGCCCTTATAAATAATCTTTAGTTACTGATAAAAAAAAGGTTCATGGCATTTAGTTGCAAAAACCTGAAAGTTCAAGGTATTTAGCTGCAAAAAACTGAAAGTTCAAGGTATTTAGTTGCAAGTTAATAATATAAACGTTTTTGCTTGCTAATTTGTGTCGTTTGGTAGTCAAAGTCAATATTGCCAAAATGTTGGCCTCTGCAATACTGATTACAATCACGGTTCAGTTAGTTGGAGGAAATGCACGGGCCAAATACCACTCATCCACACAAATCACTCCCTGTTTATTGTTGTATTCGGACGAGACCCGTCTATCCTTGCTCCTTATTCTCCTGGTTCATGTAAAAAAATACTATACTTGCTTAGGGAAAACCTAACTGTTGTGCAACCCCTGGCAAGTAACAAGTTGACATGTACCGAAGTAAGCATGAATTCTATTGAAGTATGCTCTATGCTCGAGACGTCTCTGGAGTTTTCCTGACCTAGAACATATCCGCTTTGAAGGTGGTCGGAATGTTACAATCCTGGTTCAGTTAGTTACTTACTTATAGGTTTTGTTTAATTATTTATTTTCTTAATTTTCTTGATTTATTCACGGGTGAATATTGCTTAGGAAGAAAGTTCAAAGCGTAGTTTGGGTACTTGTCTATTTTTTTGTATTAGGGCTTGGGGTCTACAAATTGTAGATGCAATACGGCTTTGATGAGTTGATCCCTTCTTCCTTTTTCCTTCTCTCTTCTCTTTTCTAATTTATCTTCATTTTCTATTTGTGTCATATGATGATGATGAAATAAATAATAAATAACTGAACAAATGAAGGGAAGATTTTTAGCTGACCTATATGAGATATCCAACACCAATCCTCTATAGCAGGACAGCTCATCCCTCTCAAACTCACCCAACTCCTCCTCAACCTCATCATCACTCTCCTCATCATCACTCTCCATGAACTCCTCAATCTTCAGCCCACCACCAGACTTCCTGTGGGACCAAACCCTCCCAAACCCATCAACTCTCACCCCTCTCCTTCCTCCAGATGGGCTCCCAACCAAGAACCTCTTCTTGCCACCACTACTGCCACCCCCAAGCTTCAATGTTGATGGGTCCTTGGGGTCATGGGGGAAGGGGGTCCTCTCTGCATTGAGCAGCATCCTGAGGCCCCCATGAGCTGTGATCCTTGCCATAGTCTTTTGGGGGGTCTCCTGACATTGGGTACTTGCTTGCAAGGGACTTTTTGAATGAGAGGAGGTGTTTTTTGGAGTGTGGGAACTGTGCAAGTTTTCACAGCCACATGTTAGTTCTGCTGCCCTGCCCTGCCCTGCCCTGCCCTTGAGGAATATCTCTCTCTTGAGTCTGTTTTATTCTTTTCTTCCATGATCCTAATTCCTTTCGAGAATTTTCTTCTCTTTTATTTTCCTTATGTTGTAAGTGATAATTCACTTTATTTGGGTTTTTTTTAAGGGGCACCTCCACATTTAAGGGGCAACCCAAAAATTTTTTGAAAAAATTACAAATTTGCCATTGGATTTTTTTACTAGGGAGGCAGCCCAAAAAATACTATATAAGCCAACTTGATTTTAGATTTCATCTCTCTCTTTCTTCCTCCCTCTACTACTTCTCTTCCTCCACTCTTTTTTTCTCCTCCTCATATAAACCTATAATTAACCCTAGCTAGGTGAAATTGTCCCCCAACCTAAAATTTTTGGTAGAATACAGTGTCAATCACTTCTCCCATTAATTTGCAAGTCGTCGAATTTATTTTTGTGTAATATTTTAAGTTTTAACCTAAATTTTACATATAAAAGTTGAATTTTGTGTTTAATGTAGAAAAAAATAGAAAATGGAACAACCCGGACCATCAAATGCTGGATACTCTCCTCCCACAACTTCCGAAGAACACTTTGACGCATCGGAAACCCTCGTGGTAACTACACTTGAACTTTACTTCGGGTCAAAAATTGGACTTTGACACAGAGGACTGCCACAAATGTGGCAGTCCCTCACATATATAGGACTGCCAGAGATGTGGCAGTCCTATATATGTGAAGGACTGCCCTGTGTGTGGCAGTCCTAGATGAAATGTTCTGTGATTTGATCACAGAATATTTCATCTAGAACTGCCACACACAGGGAAGTCCAACACATGTGAAGGACTGCCCTGTGTATGGCAGTCCTAGATGAATTGTTCTGTGAATTAGGACTGCCACCCCCTGGCAGTCCTACATTGAATTAGGACTGCCAGGGTGCTGGCAGTCCTAATTGAAACTTGTTGTTATATAAATGGCCATTCTCCTGTGTTTTAGCACGGAGAATGGCCATTCTCCGTGTAATTTAGCACGGAGAATAATCATTACAATGTTAAAACGCAGGAGAATGACCATTCTCCGTGTAAATTAATACGGAGAATGGTATTCTCCGTGTTTCTAACACGGAGAATGGCATTCTCCGTGTAAATTAACACGGAGAATGGCCATTCTCCGTGTTAGAAACACGGAGAATGACCATTCTCCGTGCTAAATTAAGACGGAGAATGGTCATTCTCCTGTATTTTAACACTGGAAAGACCATTCTCCGTGTAAATTAAGACAGAGAATGTCCATTCTCCGTATTAAAAATACGGAGAATGCCATTCTCCGTGTTAATTTACACGGAGAATGGTCATTCTCCTGCATTTTATGGTCAGTTGAAACTTTGGAGGGCCATAACTTTTGACTGGGAGGTCGAAACGAGGTCCCGTTTGTCGCAAAAGGAGCGTATCTTCGAGGAGGCTGAAAGTAACTTTTTTACAGTTAGACGGCCTTCCAGAATTTTAGAATCGCAAAAAAATGATGTTTGGACCCCCGTTTTAGCAGTTTTGTCAAAATTTTAGAATCGCAAACAAATATTAATTCAATGACCCGGGTTTCTTCGACTTGCGTGTTATCTCGTCGAATGAACTGGCCAAGACGGCCATATTTTCCAACAGCTACAACGGCCTCGGGACCCGGGTTTCTTCGACTTGCGTGTCATCTCGTCGAATGTGGGAGTGTTCTTGAAAGAAATTTGGTGGAGGAATTAGGATTAGAGTGGTGGAGGAGAATTTTCTAGGGTTTAGGGAGAGGAAGAGAGAGCTCTTCTTCTTTTTCTTTTGGAGGAGAGAGAGAGGAAATGATGAAATGGGAAGGAAATGTGAGTTTGGGGGGTTGGGCTGCCCCCTAGTAAAATTTGGGCTGCCCCCTAGTAAAATCTCCACCAAATGGGCTGCCCCCTAAGTAAGGGCTGCCCCCTAGTAAATGTGGTGGTGCCCCTAAAAAAACCTTTATTTGTAGGTATCTGCCACATTGGGAGGGTCCAATCCATATACACCTATTCAATCATCAATCATAGATGAGATATAAGTCGCGTGGGATGGATAACGGTTCAACATACTAGTGGTTGGCGCACACGTGTTGCGTGTGCAACACCTAATGCCCTATAGCGAAGAGCTGTCCCTCCTCTAGGAACCTTGTCGAATTGATGAGGGTCCAAATTTCTCCCCCTACAGCCAACCGACCATCGGTCTGATCCGATTGTTCGCTGCTGCTGGTCCATTTACTACTGCATTCACACCACGACCTCTCCTTTCGCCTCGTCTTCCCTTTTGGTTTGTTGCGGTCAGGAAAGTCCAGTTATCTGCCTACTACTGCTTCTAATGCGATTGTGTCTGGAGGTCGTCGAGTCTCTTTGATCGCAATCGAGCTTGTCGGGCTCCACTTCTCAGCTACGACATCATTTTTTCATACAATTCACAGCTACAAAAAATTTGATTAGTTTCCTTCTGATCTCTTGATTCATAAACAAAAACAAAAAGGCACAACACAAATAAAACTGAGGAAACAATCCCAAAAAATTAGATCAATACACCAAAAGGAATTAAATTTGAAAAAAATAGAAAAGGAGCCTACTTTTGTTGCAGCATTTTCAAAAGAATTGAATATCCAAGAGAGAGAGAGATATCCCCTTCACCACATGTACACAAAATTTTTCTTTCCAAAAAATTAGAACCATAAATAATGGCTTTTTCTAAGGGCACCACACAAGTTACTAGGGGCTATCCCAAAAATTTTGGAAAAAACTACAAGTTTGCCATCAAAATTTTTTACTTGGGACTAGCCCAAGAAATGATATAAATACCAACTCCATTTTATTTCCCAACTCTTCTTCTCTCCCTCTACTCTTTCCTTCTCCTCTACTCTTTTCTTCTCCTCAAAATTTCTAGGTCATAAAATTGTAAACCCTAACCCAAATTTTCTCCCAACCAAGGCATTGTGAAGATTTAGGGTGCACATTTTTGTTATAGTGTCATCGACTTCTTCCGTTAATGGGTATGTCATCTAATTAATATATTTGTATACTTTCCAACAATAATTTCACATATAAATTATGATTTATAAAAAGGAACATGGAAGAACCCGGGTCATCGAATATAGTAGACTCTCGTCCCGATATGTCCAAAGAACACATTCTTGCTTCAGATGCACTCTTGGTAAGCAAATTTTAACATTCATGTCGGGTGAAATTCGGGGTTGTGATAGACAGGACTGCCACTACTCTGGCAGTCCACCTCTAAATACAGGACTGCCCAAATAGCTGCAGTCCTTTAAAACATAAGGACTGCCAGAGTGGTGGCAGTCCTGATTATTGCAAGGACTGTCTTGCACTCTGCAGTCCTATATTTTGGCAGCAGTTTTCACATTTTTGGTGTTGTGTTATTTACTTTTATTAACTTTAAGTTATATTGTAGGACTTATCATCTTTCGGTATCGAGGTAGCTGCTCCAATTGACGTCGATGTAGGCCATTTATTCTGGACCGATATGTGTTTTGAATCAAGCGAATGTGCGCTAAATTGATGCCGAGAAGTTGGACGGGCAAACAACATAGTTCTTGTGATATCTAGATCGGCCCAAAACCGTCTGGGACAACAAACTACGGTGGTTTCATGTGAACGAGGTGGTGTGTTCAGAAGCCACAAGAAAAATAAAGTTATCCAAAGTAAAGTTTCAAAAAGAAATGTTGGAACGAGAAAATATGATTGTCCATTCAAAATCTATATTAGAAAGGAGGAAGAAGCGAAGTGGACAATCCAAGTCATGAATGGAATCCACAACCACGAGATTGCCGAAACACTATTGGGTCATCCGTATGTCGGACGGTTGAACAATACGGAGAAGAAGATAGTCGAAGACTTGTCCACTTCTGGAGTTGCACCGAGACAAATATATTCCGTCATACGACATGAAGATGAGAAGAATAAGTCTATAATGAAGTCAATATACAACGCCCTATCTTCTTCTAACGTCATTCGGTCGAAATCGAGAATGGCGATGCAAGAAGTGTTGAAGTTGCTTGGAGATAATCATTATGTTGAGCACCATAGAAGACATCTCCAGAGCAATGAAGTCATTTCAATCTTTTGGGCTCATCCCGATTGCACACTTTTGGCTCGGTCTTTCGCCGACGTGTTAGTTCTTGATTGCACGTACAAGACCAATAAGTTCAAGATGCGTCTCTTTCATGTTGTCGGCTTCACCTCTACATGGAAAATATTTCCAGTTGCTTTTTGCTTCATGAAGAGTGAGAAAGTTGAAGACTACACATAGGCGTTGGAGAAACTGAAAACACTTTACACCGGTCATAGAGAGCCCTCTGTTTTTGTTACCGACAGAGAGTATGCTCTAATTAATGCTATTCGGATTGTGTTTCCTCAAGCAGATACATTGCTATGCACTTTTCATGTAAATCGTAATATACAATCCTAATGTAAGTTGAAGTTCGGGAAAGTGGATGGTAAACTTGACATGCAAGTTTTTGACGAATTCAACCATGACTGGAATTGTGTACGGCGAGCCAGTACGATAGACCGTTACGACGCCGCATGGTACTTGTTCAAGGAGAAGTGGGAGGGGAGGGAGCCGGCATGCATTTCTTACATCAAAGAGACATGGCTTGAACCGTACAAAGAACAATTCGTCTTAGCATGGACGAATGTGGTGAAGCATTACGGTACGACAACTACCAACCATTTCGAAGGAGCACACTCAGTATTAAAAAGGCATTTAAAGTCATCCCAAGGCAACTTTGTTTCGGTTTGGCAAGCAATGCATCTATCAATAGATCGGACGGTGAACGAAATTAAGGCATCATTTGAGATGAGCTTAAATATTGTCAAGCATGAGCATAGAAAGGAAGTCCTCTTGGATTCTTTAATGTGTGTCCTTTCTCACAAGGCGTTGGCATTAATATTTGAAGAGATTGATAGGTCAAAGTTTGTCGGCTTTGATCCCCAGGTTTGCGGGTGTGTACATCGACATACACTGGGCCTCCCTTGTGCCATAAGATTAATGAATATCGTCGTCAGTCCATTCCTATTCCAGTAGTTGCTGTCGATGAACGTTGGAGGCAGTTGTCTATAATGCCCGTGGTGAAGACAGACGGTGATTTTTTCTCTTTGCCACAAGTGAAACTTCTCCACGCACGATGGTGTGCCTCAGTAGGAGCAGAGCGGGAGTGCATTGAGGTTAAAATCTAAGAAATTGCATGTCCGGTGACTACTAGAATGCATGAGCCGTCCGTTATTTCCAATCCTAAGGGCAGGCCTCAAACAAGAATGATTAGTTCACAGAAGAGAAGGCTTGAGTCAGCTAAGAGAGATCCATCATCCTTTGAGCATATTGAACGAAGCTTAGAGCAAGCTCTGCATACACGGAAGAGCAAACTTATCATTCGCCGGAAAAAGGAGAAAACAGATATTGCAAACGAATATACTATGGATAGACAAATGTTGGGTTTGTATATCCACAGTTTTCATCATGAGATTTGCAGTTACATCTGGTCTATTGTTGATGTCCCGGGGGATGGCTATTGCGAATTCCATGTGCTTGCAATACATCTTGGTTATTCTGACAAAGACAGATGGAGGCTAATGAGGCAGGAGCTGTACGAGGAATTAGAGAGTCGTCTTCCATTATACTTCTGCATCCTAAGCGAAGAAACGGTTGCAAGTTTGTTGACAAGTATTCCTTGCACTGACAGTGTTACCGGGCCAGACTACTACATGTTCGTCCCGTCTGCCTTGTATTTATTTGCTAATCGGTACCGGATCCATGTTGTACTTTATTCGGCGGGGATTCACAATACTTTTTTTTCGATGTGCACTCCTTCGGCGGAGCACAGACAAACTAATCTATGTACTATAGGTCAAATCAAAGATCACTTTATCATGCTAAGAATGATCGGTCATTCTTCGATTCCTCCACCTACAACAGTTTGGTACAAACTAGCACCAGGAGAAGCGAAATCCTGGACCGAACCTTTTGATCATCAAATCAATCATTTTAGGAAACTGTTGAAGATGGAGAAGCCAAGAGACTTACCGGTTGGCCACTACGATGTCGAAATCGACTGAATGAAGTTTTCACATTTTGTATATGAATGACTCATTTTGTAAACATTAAAGTATATCATTTTGAAATATGAAGTCAAATATATGTTTTTTGTTTTTTACTTTTTCATGTCTACTTGTGTGCATTATGTATGCAATATGTGTCCCTATTTATGTGCAATATGTGAAAAAACTAACTCACAGTAAGTTTTGATCAGGACTGTCAGACCACTAGCAGTCCTTGTTCATATTAGGACTGCAACTGATGTGGCAGTCCTGATAAAAACTCACTCACAGTGAGTTTTGATCAGGACTGCCAGACAACTGGCAGTCCTGATTCACATTAGGTGTCACGACCCGCACCCTAGAGTAAGGGCACGAGACGTGAATACGTCCAGCCTACGCCGCAGTGTCGGCGGTAGAACGCTGTCCTAGGTCTCAACATCTAACAGTTTATCTCTACGCAGTTTATACTCCCCGAACGGGGGTGACATAGTAATAACAACTCAATCACAGCTAAGGAAGAGATAGCACGATATGAAATAGAACTCAAGAGAATAAAGAGATGCAATAGTCTAAGATAATCCCAACAATATCCAGAGTAAACAAACTCAGCTACAGTATGAGAGAATATATAAACTGATCTCCAAATAAGAGTCTAGCTAAAACATGATCCAACTACAAATAGATAAAAGCCTAACTATCTAGTCTAGGCAGTCGGGGGAAAGTCCTCAGCTACTGCTGGATCCTCCTGAGGGTCCAGCTCACAGGTGTCATCTAGGGCTGCCCCGTAGTAGGTGTCCAGGCCAGTCTCCTCCTCGTCCTCTGTAATATTTTCAACAGGTCCAGTCAGGACAGGAGCGAGCACAGTACATCTCAACAATTCATAGCAGGTTAGAAAATATGAACATGCAGTAAAGTAAGATACAGGTACTGAAAGAAAAGCAGTATGTAAACAGGAAGAGCTGTAATAGAATATCTACTATACATAGAGAACTAGCAGTGACTAGTGAGTCAGAGTACAATATGAACATGTAATACTCCCCCCGTACCCCCGATCAATACACAAGGATCCAGCCAGGTTATGTTATATGATGCTATGTAGCAGACCCCGAAGGTGATAGACCCCGAAGGTGATAAGCCCCCGAAGGGTGGTAGACCCCGAAGGTGATACATAGTAGTCCCATAAAAATGGGGATTCTGGGGGTAACCCAACAGTGTAAGTCCCATAAAAATGGGGATTCTGGGAGTAACCCAACAGTATAAGTCCCATAAAAATGGGGATTCTAGGGGTAACCCAACAGTGTAAGATTCCAGGAACACTCTACGATCATGAGGGTACATGTCGTAAGTGATCAAAGAACCAAGAAGCATATGATACGCTATGAAAGTGAAACGCACAGAACATAGAGTACCCGATGCTCCCTAAGGATAACATCTTAAGAAAGGATCCATATAGTACCAATCCGTGTGACCAACGTGACAGTACAAGTAAAGTAATCTACTGCAGGAAATAGTTCTAAGCAGGATATGAAATGATCAGAGAATGTACTCGCCTGTATCTGAGTGTCCAGTATGAAACGTACTGTCCAAGGAGTGGTGTCTGGCTCCTAAACAGTACAGCACAAGTCACAACAAGTCCAGAATATCAAAATGGAGTCCTACTATGCATTCTACATGATTCTAGGTCAACCTAGGCCAAAGTCAACTCTTGGTCAACTTTGGTCAACCCTAGAAGTCAAACTAGGTCAACCAAGTCAAACCTGAGTCAAACTAGTCTATACTAGTCTAACCAGTCAATTCTAAGTCTAACAGGACTATACAAGTCTAATATAGGCTTACTAGTCAAGCAGACACACAATACACCCATAGGCTAAGAGGCTAGGTCTTAGGCTATTAGGCAATACCATGCATAAACAACCTACCAATCTCCTATACACATGACAATATTATATCTAAAATACCAAACACATATTACTATATTAATGTAATCTATATAGGAATACACTATAGCATCTAGGCTATCCTTAATATCACATACACAAGTCAATATGTAAGATTCACTCATATTGATATATGTTATGATAACTAAAATACACATTAGCTTAGACTCCTATGTGAATACCACACATACATTATCTATCCATATTTACTTTTAAGACAAATATATATACATATATACATTATACTTTAGACATATGTACATATATACATGATACATACCTATAGGCATACCTATATATACACATCTCACATAATACCTATATATGCATGCAGGAAAATAGGGAACATATATGTATGTGTGTGTGTGAAAACATGAGAGTGAGTGAGAGGAAACATGTGTGTGCAAGAGTGTGTGATATATGGCATGAGAGTTCACTGTGTGGTGTAGGAAATATGACAGAATATAAAGGAAATGGTATGTTCACAGGAAAACAGGTAAAAGGAAAAGCAAGGAAATCATTTCAGAATTTTATGAACAGTTTAAAGAGGAGTGTATGTGTGCAATACCATAATGTGATAGTGTGAAAGATTGCAGGAAAATAACAATGAAAGTGTGTGTGTATAAGCCATGTAAGTGCAGGGAAGAGAACCACAGTGGAGACTATAAAACTCAGCTCACACCCTCAATCAATACACAGGAAAAGGAAAATAATTCAGCCTACAAACTCACCAACACAGCCTCAACATTAGCTCAAAACTGAACCACAGTTTCAGTTTTCCCATTCCAACCCAATGGCAGCAAAAAGGAACTCCAAAAGAGCCAAAATTCAACACATAGCTAGGTTAGCTATAGGAGAACACTAACCAGGATTAAAATCAACATTTAAACAGTAATTGATAGGTGAGAAATGATGTCAAAGTTCATTTTCTGAAAACTGGAACAGGAAATTATTACCTAGTATCAAAAAACTGGAATTTGGGATTTAATTACTGAAAAATTGCTAAGATTCAAAATAAAGGGTTGGTAATACAAATATAGGATGCATACATGCTAGGTGTGGTGTTTGTGTCCAAACAAAAGGACACAAACGTGTCCAAATAAAACAGGACACGAAATGGGCACACAGACACTGTTTTAGTGCACTGTGTCGTGCACGTGTGCACGCGTGTCGTGCACACAGCACAGACCAAATCAAGACACGTGTTCACCCACCTAGGTTCGCCAGGTATCAGGCTACCCACGTGTCACCCTGTCTTGTGTCGACGTGTCCCCGTGTCTGAGTTACACTCGCGTGTCAGTGGCCAAAAATGACAGTGCACAGCACTGTGCAAACTCAGTGCACGACGAAATCCTCCCTAACTAGTGCATGAAACTCAGTAAAAATTGGGGAGCATGGTGACAGAACATGCCCCAACCTTCTCCCAAAAATTCGTGTCAAGACGAATCGTGTCGTGTCCAGAAAGGACCCCGAGATGCAGGGGACTCCTGTAGCCGTGCGCGCGCGAGTCCAAGTGCGCGTGCACGAGTGTCGTAGCGACACAACACAAGCACGAATTCACCTCAGTGCACAAGAAATGTGTAAGCGACATAGAATAGCAACTTTCCATTCAAAAACATTATGAAAATAACACAACAAGTCCCAGTGAGGAATTATCACAAACACTTAGAGTAGGGCACTGATACGTGTCCTGTTAGGACACGAAACGACCCAAAAATCTAGGGATTCCTATTCCTATAGTTTGGGTAGGTCTAGGGCTCCCTATTGATGCAATAATTTCAGGATTCTATGGTGAGAACAAGAAGTTACCTCAAAGTGTCAAAACCCCTTGAAAACTCTAAAGAGAGATGCTCCTCTTGATGGTGAAACCCCTCTAAATTGTTGGAAAACTGAGAACAAACAATTCCAACAGCAAGAAAACAATAATTAGAAACTATTGCAACTTGTTTGGATTAAAAAGGATGAGAGATGGATTTATTAAGAATTTCTAAAGATGGGAGCTCACCTCTTTCTTCTCTTGCAATAATTTCCTAAGGAAGAGGCTAGCCCTAACTTTGGAAGACATTAAATAGGATGTGATGGGTCAATAGTGGCTGCCATGGGCTGATTAGGGTTAGGGTTGGTTCATGGTGTGGGCCTATGGGCTATTAAGCCTAAGTCATTAATCATGACTTATGTAGTCATAAGCCATATTAGCCCACACAACTCCAAATCACCCCTACCTAGTTCCAATGACTTAAACCTCATTAAATTAGGTCCAACCAAGGTTACTTAACTTAACTAAGTGGCCATAACCTAGGTTAGTCACTAGGTTAGTCTTCTAGTCAACACAAGTCAAAGTCCACTATAGGCCCAAAATCAATTCTCCTAAAAAACACCAAAAATCACCAAAAATCATATTAATTATAATAATTCCAAATATTAATTAATAATTCTAATTAATTCACAAAATTTCAAAAATGACCAAAATACCCCTAAGCTAGAAAAGTGGTAGTGACATTAGGACTGTCAGTGGTCTGGCAGTCCTGATCAAAACTTACTGTGTGAGAGTTTTGATCAGGACTGCCTGTCACGCCCCGCTCCCGTAGGAGCGATCGTCCTCGCTAAGGCATGATGCCGCACGAGCCTAGATTGCGCTCGTGCAAGGCAGTTTCATAACGGCCGATTACATCGACGACGACGGGGTCGTCGCACAAAAGTCCCAAGCAGAAACATTGAACATGCAGCGGAATTTAAAATCAAAATACAAGTTATTCAAAAGAACTCTTTATTGATATTGAACAATCAGATTACAATAGGCGCAAGCCATGATTACCAGTCTCTCGTGCTCACCTTTCTCTCATTTTACAAGTCACTCTGCTCTCTCTCATCTCTCGATACAATGCTTGAGCCAGCGAAAGCTTCGGAAGGCGATGTCCACACATTATGTCTCGTATACGTCTTGACTTCACGTGGCCGCACGCTTTGAATCACCAAGGAACTCCATACCTCGACGCATCCAAGCGAGCTCCGCACCACGAGCTTCTACCTGTGCCTGCACATGAAAACTATGTGGGTGTCAGTACTCAACTGTACTGGAGGAGTGAGCTCCTCGTCCACCCATACAAAACCAACACGTTAATTTACTTTGTGCAACATAAACCATTTACGATTGTCTTTCTATTCTTGCCTTAGGATCGATTTTAGGACATAGGCTCTCGGCCTATTTAGTGTCATTAGACCGTCTCCGTGCTATTGTACCGATAACTTCCTTACCCTTGCCTCTAGACCGTTCTCGTGCTTGCAATGTTAACGCACCGACTCATACTTGTCTTTCGTGCCATACTCTGGGATATAACGACTTCATCATGCGGTGAACTCGATTCGTACTTCTATATTACTGAGGCAGTGCCTCCTCGCTTAGTCTTGCCGATACTCGTGTTGTGACAACGCGACCGTACCTCACATATTGAGGTTGTGCCCAGCAACATCGAGGTCGTGCCTCGCACCAACTTAACCTGACTTAACAAAACTTGCCCTACGGCCCTTCCAGACTTAACTCGAAAGGTCTAACCCAACTTGTGGAACCGGTGCTGAGAACTCAAGCACGATGCCGTATCTCGTGCCGAAGTACGTGTCTTTACGCATAGCCAAATTTTAGGCTTTATAATACCTTATGTGCATACCGTGCACGCATTACATAACTCAACACATACTGTGCTTACACTTCCTTTATTACGACCGACACCGTGCATGCGGATTCACCGCTTAGTACGCCAATTATCTATATGAAAGGCCACTGGCATGACAAGCCATCGTGGACATAGCTCGGGTAGACGGCGGGTCCTTCGATGCAAGGTAGCTAGCCCCATGGAAAGCCTCCGACTACCCACGCAATACGTGCGCTACTATAACGTCTATCTCCTAGGATGATTGGGCCCGGTGCCCCGGCGTATAACCAGTCTAGGCAGAAATCCTTGTCGACAAGTTGTCCAATGACCACGCACCTACGAGACATCTAGACTCACGTAAATGCATGGCCTAATTTGTTGGTACGACTGGAACAATACTTAGTGACACGTGCTATGAACCACACTTTGCGTAACGTGCATCGGGACCGTGAAACTCTCAACTGAGGGACCGCCTCATACTTCTTAACATGCATAGGAACGTGAGACTTCCAACCGAGGGATCGCCTCATACTTCTTAACGTGGATAGGAACGCGAGACTCCCAACCGAGGGACCGCCTCGAACTTCTTAACGTGCATATGAACGAGAGACTCCCAACCGAGGGACCGCCTCATACTTATTAACGTGGATAGGAACGCGAGACTCCCAACTGAGGGACCGCCTCGAACTTCTTAACGTGCATAGGAACGAGAGACTCCCAACCGAGGGACCGCCTCATACCTCTTAACGTGGATAGGAATGCGAGACTCCCAACCGAGGGACTGCCTCGAACTTCTTAACGTGCATAGGAACGTCTCATACTCTAATGTATTCTGTGCGACACTATCGTCCAAGTCACACTCTATGTGACGAGCCTTAAGACCGTGGAAACGAATGGCTATATGAAGCCGTAGAACTGTGGGACCGTGCATACGCTCAACTTGAACAACCAATTTCTTTGGGTACCTAAACTCATGCCATAAGCCGTGCGATACAACTTAGCTCGTGGGACGATCAAGGCTACGCCGAGCCTTGCATTCCATGGAAACGTGCATGCTTTATCGAGCATCTACGCGGGCGACGCCTATGACTTAGGCTAACTCATAGTTTGTGACGAATACCAATTTTTCCTTCTTCCAAGCCACGGGACGAAGGACCGAGTGTCATTTTTCAAGCACGCTGAGCCGACTTCTAAGCAGACCGTGGAACCTTTTTCCATGTTCTAACACATTTTGACCCGTCAGGATTATTTCCTTAGCTATGTGGATTCGTCTCTTTTATTAGCAAGCCTATTGTGCAAGTTGAAAACGTGCGATTTATTAGGTGAAGGCTAAGATGAGGCAAGTTCACCGAAACTACCCCACCTGAGCGATGTCTTCGAGTCGTCGTTGCAAGGCCAAGTCCGAACGCCGTCGGCGTTTCGATTCCTCCGATTGACTTCGCGGGACGGGACACTACTTCATACACCACTCAGAAAAATTTTCGTCCTCGAAACTTACTGAGTACACTTATCGGCTTATAACTTGATCCAACATCCTACGTTTCTCGCACACACTACACCTACGCGTTCCCTCAATCCGAGCCACGTTCGTGCTTATCGCTAACTTAGTCGTAAGGCACACCAACCGATCAACTAACATTCAAACTCGTCTCAATTCAATGATCGCATTACCATCAATATTTCTTCGAAACTTACGATCTTAATCCTCGACACTTTCTCGTTCCTTAAGTCTCACTTGATTCAAAGTATCACTTAGTTGGATCGTGCATATATTCCAGACGTCCCCAAAATATATGTATTTCAGCCAAGCTTCGTGATAGAGAATCCGCCATCACCACTTGAGTCGAATTGTGCACATATTCGGGCGTCCCTGATATACGTGCATGTCAACCGAGCCTCATGAGTGGTTCCTCCACTATTTTCTATCGCTTCGCACTCGGACGTCTTCCGAACCATTAGGCTATGTCTTTTAGGCTATAGTCAATCCGTCAGTATTGGAATCATAGTTTTCGAACAACAATATCAATACTGACCCCATCCTAAGGTCAAACCAAATTGATAGTACGGAATTTTCTACACAAGCTCGCATCACTCCGATTTCTAAACAACGAGCATCGATTTTCTACACACATCCCGACGTTCGTCGCACGGGGTCCGAGTCATTCAGTAAAGCCATCCTACGATAACTCACGTTTTCAACCAAGCCTCGACATGAACATATCGCTCGTGCATCAAGACATTTCGCATCGTCTATCTCTTTGAACACGTTCGACATTAGTTCGCCTATCATTCATTCTCAAATCAAGCACGCTATGACACAATTCATCTCTAAACCATAATTTATATTTCACGTTTCCGAAATCATCTATTCTAATTCACGTAATCGATCACAAGGTCGTCTGACTTAACAATATGCCACGCTCCGATCTCACGCGAGTCCGATTATCCACGGTGGACATGAAATCACCATGCAACGCTCCTGTAGAATAATCATTCTCATCGGGGCGTAACTCTTGTTTTGGGTCTAGACTAAATCATTTTCGATGCGCAGATTGGACCTACTCTATCCTCAAGTTTCATTTGTTCGTCAATCGTAAGTCCTACAAATCCTCGAGTTCACATTCGCATCAAGCCAACAAATCGAGACAATCAAAGTTGCCGCATCCTGATTTTTCGAGTTCGATCATCCCTGCGACATGAATCACCATGTCAGCGCTCACACGGAACGATCGCCCCAAATCTGATGCGACACATGTGCGAGACTGGAGTCGCGCTCGCGCAAGACAAGAATGTCGACGCTGTGGTTATCCGCGTAACCCTCAAGACACAATCATTTTCATCCAACATTCATCTCAATCAAAATCCTAAGTATGGCATCCAACTGAACAATAACACTTGCACGATCGTCATTCGCCGAGTCAGAGTACCCCCGAGTTATCGCATATCGATCTTTGATACGCCTTAATACCATCGACGGTGTGTAACCTGACGATCTTCCTTTGCAACCAATTTCGAGTCGTACGAATGATGCCATCGTTCGACTGGATAATCTCCTCGACATTCAATTCAAGTTCGATCATTATCCCTTTATCTTAAGTCATCGACCAACGTATTTCCTCAATTCGTATCATTCTTGCTAACTCAATCATCGAACGACATCCATTCCAATCCTCAGAGTTATTGCGTAACTTCAAAATTCAACTTTTCATGCACGCTGTCATCTAATCGTGCTAACTTCTCGTATACGATCCGTATCGATTTCTTCAATTAAGTCATCTATTTATTTTATCATTTAGAATTTCCATTCAACCATTTCGTAACTTGCATTACCGTTCACAAATCTTCCGAACGATATCTCGTTTGCGACTCTCGAATCATGACCAACTAAGCGCTACTCGTTCTAAGGCTTTACGATATCATCGCTTGTCGACGCACTCGTACTATCCATAATTTCTTTAGTTTCGTCTGAACAATTTCTATAACGTCCATACACCACTCAGGGTCAAGTCATTCTACAAATTCTCAAGAAGGTCATACGATTCACAATCGATATGTTCAATTGTGCGTTCGCCCATTCCTTAAGGTCTAAGAACCATTTGTCGTGTTCGCTTTAGTGTTGGTCAAGTAGCATCTCTATCAACATACGTTCTACGTCTCACTTATACTCGTCCGTGCGATAGTCAATCTCGCTCGCAAACTCGTTCGCACCAGAAGGTCTACGTGCGCGATACTCGGCACAACTTTATCCAAAAGGCTGTGTGCATAGCCATCCCGTACGGACTATACTCCGAGTTTTGCATGCTCATTTGCTAATATCGACGTAGGACTATTTAGGTACACACGCGACTTGGTAACTTTTGCACGTGTTTTCTATCAACTCAAGGTCGGCACCGTTCGGCCCAAAGGCCATTGCCTATCGATGTGTTCGATTAAACACATGTACGAGCTTTTGAAAATATTAGACTTATTGTATGGACATCCCGTGGGACAATTGAAAGAGAGCGCATCAACGATATCAACTTTACGGAAGCAACAATTCAAAGTTTACGGAAACAACGGAGTTAAAAAATTCAATAGATAGTCCAAGGACGTAAAGCCGTACTCTGATACCATTATGTCACGCCCCGCTCCCGTAGGAGCGATCGTCCTCGCTAAGGCGTGATGCCGCATGAGCCTAGATTGTGCTCATGCAAGGCAGTTTCATAACGGCCGATTATATCGGCGACGACGAGGTCGTCGCACAGAAGTCCCAAGCAGAAACATTGAACATACAGCAAAATTTAAAATCAAAACACAAGTTATTCAAAAGAACTCTTTATTGATATTGAACAATCAAATTACAATAGGCGCAAGCCATGATTACCAGTCTCTTGTTCTCACTTTTCTCTCATTTTACAAGTCACTCTACTCTCTCTCATCTCTCGATACAATACTTGAGCCAGCGGAAGCTTCGGAAGGCGATGTCCACACATTATGTCCCGTATACGTCTTGACTTCACACGGCCGCACGCTTCGAATCGCCAAGGAACTCCATGCCTCGACGCATCCAAGCGAGCTCCGCACCACGAGCTTCTACCTGTGCCTGCACATAAAAACTATGTGGGTGTCAGTACTCAACTGTACTGGTGGAGTGAGCTTCTCGCCCACCCATACAAAACCAACACGTTAATTTACTTTGTGCAACATAGACCATTTACGATTGTCTTTCTATTCTTGCCTTAGGATCGATTTTAGGACATAGGCTCTCGGCCTATTTAGTGTCATTAGACCGTCTCCGTACTATTGCACCGATAACTTCCTTACCCTTGCCTCTAGACCATTCTTGTGCTTGCAATGTCAACGCACCGACTCATACTTGTCTTTCGTGCCATACTCTGGGATATAACGACTTCGTCGTGCGGTGAACTCGATTCGTACTTCTATATTACTGAGGCAGTGCCTCCTCGCTTAGTCTTGCCTATACTCGTGTTGTGACAACGCGGATGTACCTCACATATTGAGGTCGTGCCCAGCAACATCGAGGTCGTGCCTCGCACCAACTTAACCTGACTTAACAAAAGTTTCCCTACGGCCCTTCCAGACTTAACTCGAAACGTCTAACCTAACTTGTGGAACCGGTGCTGAGAACTCAAGCACGACGCCGTATCTCGTGCCGAAGCACGTGTCTTTACGCATAGCCAAATCTTAGGCTTTATAATACCTTATGTGCATACCGTGCACGCATTCCATAACTCAACATATACCGTGCTTACACTTCCTTTATTACGATCGATACCGTGCATGCGGATTCACCGCTTAGCATGCCAATTATCTATATGAAAGGCCACTGGCATGACAAGCCATCATGGACATAGCTCGGGTAGGCGGCGGGTCCTTCGATGCAAGGTAGCTAGCCCCATAGAAAGCCCTCGACTACCCACGCAATACGTGCGCTGCTATAACGTCTACCTCCTAGGACGACTGGGCCCGGTACCCCGGCGTATAACCAGTCTAGGCAGAAATCTTTGTCGACAAGTTGTCCAATGACCACGCACCTACGAGACATCTAGACTCACGTAAATGCATGGCCTAATTTGTTGGTACGACTGGAACAATACTTAGCGACACGTGCTCTGAACCATACTTTGCGTAACGTGCATCGGGACCGTGAAACTCCCAACCGAGGGACCGCCTTATACTTCTTAACGTGCATAGGAACGTGAGACTCCCAACCGAGGGACCGCCTCATACTTCTTAACGTGGATAGGAACGCGAGACTCCCAACCGAGGGACCGCCACGAACTTCTTAACGTGCATAGGAACGAGAGACTCCCAACCGAGGGACCGCCTCATACTTCTTAACGTGGATAGGAATGCGAGACTCCCAACCGAGAGACCGCCTTGAACTTCTTAACGTGCATAGGAACGAGAGACTCCCAACCGAGGGACCGTCTCATACCTCTTAACGTGGATAGGAACACGAGACTCCCAACCGAGGGACCGCCTCGAACTTCTTAACGTGCATAGGAACGTCCCATACTCCAATGTATTCCGTGCGACACTATTGTCCAAGTCACACTTTATGTGATGAGCCTTAAGACCGTGGGAACGAATGGCTATATGAAGCCGTAGAACCGTGGGACCGTGCATACGCTCAACTTGAACAACCAATTTCTTTGGGTACCTAAACTCATGCCATAAGCCGTGCGATACAACTTAGCTCGTGGGACGATCAAGGCTACGCCGATCTTTGTATTCCATGGAAACGTGCATGCTTTATCGAGCATCTACGCGGGCGACGCCTATGACTTAGGCTAACTCATAGTTTGTGACGAATACCAACTTTTCCTTCTCCCAAGCCACGGGACGAAGGACCGAGTGTCATTTTTCAAGCACGCTGAGCCGACTTCTAAGCAAACCGTAGGACCTTTTTCCATGTTCTAACACATTTCGACCTGTCGAGATTATTCCCTTAGCTATGTGGAGTCGTCTCTTTTATTAGCAAGCCTATTGTGCAAGTTAAAAATGTGCGATTTATTAGGTGAAGGCTAAGATGAGGCAAGTTCACCGAAACTACCCCACCTGAGCGATGTCTTCGAGTCGCCATTGCAAGGCCAAGTCCGAACGCCGTCGGCGTTTCGATTCCTCCGATTGACTTCGCGGGACGGGGCACTACACTGCCAGACCACTGGCAGTCCTGATTCACATTAAGACTACCAGTGGTCTGGCAGTCCTGATAAAAACTCATTGTGAGTGATCAAAACTCACTCACAGTGAGTTTTGATCAGGACTGCCAGACAATTGGTAGTCCTGATTCACAATAGGACTGCCAGTGGTCTGGCAGTCCTGATCAAAACTCACTGTGTGAGAGTTTTGATCAGGACTGCCAGACTACTGGCAGTCCTTATTCACATAAGGACTGCCAGTAGTCTGGCAGTCTTGATTAAAACTCACTGTGAGTGATCAAAACTCACTCACAGTGAGTTTTGATCAGGACTGTCAGACCACTGGCAGTCCTTATTCACAATAGGACTGCTGAGTATTTTGATCAGGACTGCCAGACTACTGGCAGTCCTTATTCACATTTGGACTGCCAGTGGTCTGGCAATCCTGATCAAAATTCACTGTGAGATCAAAACTCACTCACAGTGAGTTTTGATCAGGACTGCCAGAACACTGGCAGTCCTTATTCACATTAGGACTGCCAGGGTTCTGGCAGTCCTGATCAAAACTCACTGTGTGAGAGTTTTGATCAGGACTGCCAGATCAGTTGCAGTCCTAATGTGAACAAGGACTGCCAGTGATCTGGCAGTCCTGATCAAAACTCATTGTGAGGCAACAAGTTATTTCACATATTTCCAACAAGTAAACATCACAATTTAAATATCACAAAATACAATTTAAACAAGTTAAACATATTGCCAAAAAGTTAAACATCACAATTTAGACAAGTTAAACATAATCTAGCCAAAAAGTTAAACATCTAAGTTAGACATCCAAGTTAGACATCCATGTATCCAAAATACAATTTTCATAATGTAGCCAACAAGTTTCATAATGTAGCCAACAATTTTCATAATGTAGCCAACATAATCTAGCCAAAATACAATTTCCAAAATACAATTTTCATAATAGAAAACATAATCTAGCTGTGATCATGCCGGGCCTTCGTACGCGCCTCCCGATTTTGCATGAAAGAAAATTCGACAGTGTCGTCGATGTGCTCCAACTTATTCACGATATTGACACATTCCTCTTTCTGGTAGCCCGATCGGAGGAATTTTGCCAAAGCCTTCATCCGAGTAGCATGTAAATGACAAAACGTCAATTAAGAGAGTTAAATTTGAAAATATTTACAAACTATAATTTATAAACTTACCATCTTGACCAATGAAGCATACAAGACATTTTTGGAAGGCAGAGGTCCTAGAGCTCCAACGGCAACGGGCCCTGGATTGCTAGGGTTCGACAACTTAGGATGTCCGACTGCCAAGTAGTACGGCATGTACTCGTCGCTGCAGTCGTGCATCTCCTCCACCGGTTGTCGAAGTTCTTCCCCAAGCAAATGTCGTTGCCACTCGGAGTAGCAATCGGCCACCCAGTCGAAATAGGGCGGCTTGTAGTTCAAAGGTTGGGTCCCGCACGGAGGCTCCAATAACCTTAATGTGCGCTGCAGCGCAGTTTGTACGAGGCTAAAACTGACGAAGTACTCTATCAGGCATGTATGGCTCCGTAATATCATAGCATGTGATCATACCATGAAATAGAGATACTAGTTGCAGATAGCGATTTAACTGCCGGAAATCTCGGTATGGGTGCCAAACTATCTGTAGGACAAAAGTTAAAAGAAAATAGTCAACAATAAACATACCAAGAAAATAGTCTACGCTATCTACGCGCTATCTACTAACCTCTTCTGGCACCAAATTATCCAGAGCATCACAAATGGAAACCAGCATTTCATGATTTTTAGTTTTCAGCTGAGTTGGCTTCCATTGACACACTCTAGGAAGGTGCTCCTCATAGCGTGGGTTCAGCTCACCCCGCTTGAGCATCGGAAAGTGCTCGTATATCTATGCCTATACAATTTGTAAATGAATAGTCATTAAATTAACAACAAAATCTAGCTAGTATATTAGTTTAAAAGGTTAGAAATTTTCTTACATGGAGTAGAGTCTGGCATCCCGCCATGGTCTTGGTTCCGACACGGGATGCTATACCAAGCTCGCGGTAAAGATTAGCAAGTATACCGCTGCCCCAGGATATGGCTCCTACGTCGTCTATAATAGATAGATTTGCAAGATACCTAGCATGTATAGAGGTTCCCGACTTGTCTGGAATGGCGACCGATCCAAGTATGAAGAGCATGTATGCCCGGGCCACCCTCTCAACGGTTTCATCATCCGCCTCATGCGGGCCTTTGAAATTCTCCACCAACCATGACAGAGGAATTCCGTAGGACTTCTTGGAGCCCGGCAGGGTTGTAAAGGTAGTGGCCTCCACCCCAAGGTTATTTTCTACAAAATCAACTATACGATCGTACCACTCGAGATCTTTCTCAGTACATAAATATTCATTTGTCATGGCGCGCCCCTCCACCGGCAACTCCAGTATCTGATAGACGTCGTACAGGATAATGGTTAACTCTCCGTCTGGGAGATGAAATGTGTTGGTCTCCGGATGCCATCTCTCCACAAAGGCCGATATGAGAGCACTGTCCTGCGTCTTGTAGGCATATCTAGCCAAATTATGTAAACCGGTAGGAAATATTTTGCTCTGGACGTCATCGGGTAAATGGTTAAAAGACCAGGCAACGCACTTCCTCCCGTGGCTCACGACCCTAAGAATACGACAACTCTCCTGTATGTCGGACAACATAATAAAAATACGATTATGAAATATATATATATATATATATATATATATATATATATATATAAACGGAAACTTACAAACATAATGTACATACCGGGTTCTTCCATATTTCATAAGCAATGTGGTTGTCGAACGACAACAACATTAAGCAACCCGGCGGACGGACAGACTCCTCAGAAGGATCGACATCGGGCGAACGAACAGGATCCTCAGAAGGACCGGCACCGGGCGTACGTACAGGTCCCTGAGATTGACCAGAACCACCTCGTGCTAGAATTTGGTTGATAGGTACGTCGTCCTTGTCATCGGAAGAAGACGGAGGACTAGGAGTAGCTCGTTTTTCGAACGAGTATGGGGGTGTGGTTGTTCCCGTTGTCGCTGCGGTTCTGAAATTCTTATTGGTCTCTCAAGAGGATGAGGCCGCTCAGAACGTTCCCTGCGCAAGGATGCGGTGGGAGGTCGCTTTCTTTTGGGAGCGGCCACAGGACTGCAGGACAACATAGGGTTAGTATTATAGAGTTAGAGTCATTAAATAATGGATGTAAATTAAAATAGACAAGCAAGCCTTAAGGACTGCCATGATCCTGGTAGTCCATCATTCTTTCAGGACTGCCAGAGAGATGGCAGTCCTGTTTTATAACAGGACTGCCAGGCTTCCTGCAGTCCTATTTTATAATAGGACTGCCTGGAACATGACAGTCCATTTTGGCAGTAGGACTGTCCGTTCTTTGGCATTCCTCAGGGATGACGACCACGAGCAGCAGCCGAACGGCCATTTCGTGTTCTAGGTTAGGTTTTCGAGTTCGAAAAGTACTTTGAATTGTTCTAACCTAATTTATCATAACATTTAAGAGATTTTTTAAAGATTCTTTGAAATGTAAAGTAAAATATACAATAATTATGGAAAACATACCTAGCTTGTGATGAGGGTTTCTTCTTTGGTGCCATTGATGAGCTTTGAAGAGTAGGGTTTTGGAGAGTAGGGTTTTGAAGAGAGGAATTTTTTATGAAAATGAAATGAAAGAGAGGGTTTGGGGGTAGTGGGGGGGGGGGGGGGGGGGGGGGGGGGTGGGATAGCCCCAAGTAATTTTCGGGACGTCCCCAGTAAAAGTTCCTCAAACCTGAACTGTTCCCTAGTAAGTGATAGCCCCTAGTAATAGTTGGGGTGCCCTTAGAAAAAGCCTAAATAATTCTATGTTATTATTATGTCTTCAGAGTTTTGATGGTTACAGAAGGAGAGGATGGCGTTTGTAGATTAATATAAAAGAAGGGTTAGTAAGTGTGTAAATAGCATTTTTATCCATAGATAATGATATATTTAGCCAAAAAAAGTGTTAAACCAAACAATTTAATGTTATCTTTATTATTTGAATTATATATAAATATAGATAGCTATAGATAATAAATACAGTCTGTACCAAAATTTTATGACAAATTCATATGTTAACAATACTTTTCGTAAAAGATTTGGATTTGACCCAGAGCTTATATGGATTGTGTTTGAGTCTAGGAGTTGCTCAAGTTCTAACAGTAGCTATATCTTGCTCTAGGAGATAGCAATTTAGTTTGTAGTTAATCATATGCACTTTAGATTTAGCTATTCAAAAGCAACAAAAATCCTAGAGGAACCCGTTGTTGGAGTTATTCAATAATTAAGGGGCCACACATGTAAAATTAATTGTGTTTAGACTATCTAAATAATTAAGCCAAATTAAAGTGGTCTGTTTGGAAATTGGCTTAAGGGTATAATTGTCATGGTGTTAATGTATAGATACCGGAGATAATTCTAATTTGATGAGGGGCCAAATTAGAAATGTCAAAACATATAAATATATGTATTCATTAGGGTTATGGTCCCCAACTTATACGGCCACCAAAAGAGATTTTCTCTTTTTCTCTTCTGCATCCCCATCAACAGAAAGAGATGGACAAATGATTCAGATTCTTCTTTGTCATTAATGGTCGTAGCAAGTTGGAAGATCGAACCCAATAAAGAGACGTTCGCTTCAAGATCCATCAAACCTAGCAATTGATTCAGATACGCTTCCGCAATTTAATTTATGTTCTTCATCTCATGAATCAACATGACACAATAAAATTTCTAACACCCGTGAGTTCTTAATTTTTAAAACTCGGCCTTGAAAAATTGTGGATTACATATATCTCATCCCATAATTGTTTTTCAAGAGACTAAAGAGAAAAGTAAGTACACTTTTTTATGTTAGTAAATCTCTGTGTCACATCCTTGCAAGTTGTTTATTTTGAGTTCTTATTTGAGTTTAGGTAGTCGAACTCAAATAACCAAAGCTTTTTGAACTGTAGTAAGCTGCCGAGTTTATCTCATCTCATAAACTGCCGAGCTGTTATTTATTGTGTTAGAATGTGGATAATCAAAGCTTTTTGAACTTTGGTGTGATAAAAAATGTCCAGAGAAAGAGACGAACAAACATTTTGATATTATTTTTGGCCCTTTTCTTCTATTTCTTCTGTACTTGCTATTCAATGATTTTCATTTGCCATGAAAGTCCATACTGGAGGTTTTCATAATCAAAAACTCTATTTGGCAAGCGCACAACCTGTGCACGCGCGCGGTCGAGGATGCTGGCTCCACCACCACCAACCACCTCTTACTGCACCGCCGCCTTTCTCCCGACTCCCCTCCTGCTCAGCCGCCGCCGCCTCCTCCAACTACGACGACCACCCCCTTGCTGCTCCGCCCACCTCCGACGTCGTTTGGCGTTGCCGACGCCCCCTCCTCCGCCGAGCCCTCCCTTCTCCCTCCCCTACCGTTCCGCCCTCCCCTCTCCCTCCCATGCCGCTCCGCCCTCCCCTCCTGCCGCTCCGCCGCCGTCTACAGCGTGCGTGCGTGCACCTGCCAAATGTCCGGGTTCTTTCATAATACTGTCATGCACAAGATGTTATTGTCCTTGGCATTGGGGAGAACCTCATCATAACTATATAATATGATCCTGATTCCTGATTCAACTACTGTCTGGATTTGCAACATTTGAAAGTGCAATTTTCTGAGTTCGATTCTGATGATTGATTTGGTTGGACCTACCCTAACAGCACCTATAGTAACTGAATGGGCAGTGTACAGCATCCTAACAGCAAGAACTGCTCTCACCAGAAACTACAGTACAACTTCACACACCTAAGTACATGGAAAGATGGGTAGTGTTCTAATCCCTCAACTATGTTAATTCCACGAGGTTCGCTGTCAAGGCTTTGATTTTGGATTATATGCCTTTTGGGCTCACCAATGCCCCTGCAACATTCTGCAGCCTTGTAAAATACATCTCGCTGAGTAAAAAACATGAAATGACTGATCCCCCTAACCGAAAATAGACAAGCAATTGTTTTTGCTGACTGATACTTTTAAACAATCTCCATGCGTCAAATATTTAAGAATCTTGATACATCAATTATTTCTCCACCATGGCGATCTACCAAGTATTGTTTCTGATAAACAAAACATTCAAGGTACACGTTTATTAATATGCAGATAAATACATATGTACACTGTTAAACACTAATTTGTGCCACGAGACGCGTTTATAGCTTGCAAGAGATGCCCTGGTGCTGGAAGGTATGGTCTGCTTGTGCCTGTATCAGCGACACGAGCGACACGGAATGTGCTCAAACCCAATAATCCTATTAGTAGTTCACTGTTGCCTTTATAGCATCCAAGATCTGGAAAGGAGGTGTATAAAATGGAATTGCTTTTGTCAGGCTCGAATAGTTTGATATAATAATAATACGAAGAAGCATGCTTTAGTGATGTGTGCAAACAAAAACCTTGTTTTTTGTGGGCATATAAAATGGTTCATAGACAAGCGGAAAGGGGGTGTCAAGACCGCATACTCTTGCTACAGGAGCCTCCAGCTGCAAAAAAGGTTAAACATGTTGGAAAAAATCTTTTAAGTGCTGAACAGCACAACACTTCGTTCCATGTAAATATGGATAACACTTGGGTTTTAGTTTTCTCATTCGCCCTGTATATTCCACAACCATTCACATTATCATACTTGTTGGTCTAAACATTAATATAAAAACTAGCAAGAGCCGGCACTATTGTTCAGGGGTATGTGCAGTGAATATGTTTCTACATGGAATAGAATGGTTATGCAAAAAAAGCAGCATCAGCTAATGGGCATATAAAATGGTTTATAGACAAGCGGAAAGAGGGTTTCAAGACCGCATACTCTTGATACAGGAGCTTCCAGCTGCAAAAAAGGTTAAACATGTTGGAAAAGGGTTAATTACACTGACCCCCTATGTTTCATGAGTATTACAGCCTTACAGGGGCCACCCCTATTCCGAAAATAATTACACTGACCACCCCTCTCCTTTATAAATTTTATTAACCATAGGGGTGGTCAGTGTATTAGTTTCTATAGAAAATAGAAAGTATATGGGGTGTGCGTGTAATTAGTTTCAATGCAGGGGTAGTCCGTGTAATAAGTGTAAAACATAGGGCTAGTTAAATGCAATTAACCCTGTTGGAAAAAAAAAAATCTAAAGTTCTGAACAGCACAACACTTCGTTCCATGTACATATGGATAACACTGGGTTCTAGTTTTCTCATTGGCCCTGTATTTTCCACAACCATTCACATTATCATACTTTTTGGTCTAAAATCTAAATATTTATATAAAAACTAGCAAGAGCCTGCGCTATCGTTCAGGGGTGTGTGCAGTGAATATGTTTCTACATGGAGTAGAATGGTTATGCAAAAAATGAAGAAGCTAATTCCTCGCAAACCTTTATTTAAGGTGCATCTCAATCAAAAGTTAATTCATACAGTAAACCATGTCGCAGTTCTTACATCTCCCTTTAATTTATAGCATCAAAATTGATATGGAAATTTGTTGGAATATCCTATTGGTATTTTTGGTATGTTGGAATATCCTATTAGTATATTTGGTTTGTTAAAATATGCCATAGGATATTCCTATAGAGAGTTAATGTAATGAGAATATGCCATAGGATATTCCTATAGAGAGTTAATGAGAATATGTCATAGGATATTCCTGTAGAGAGTTAATGTAATGAGGAGGTTGTAAGGCTATAAATAGCCAAGAGATTATCAATAAAATATAACAACTATTTTCTACATGGTATCAGAGCCACATTTCCACAAACCCTAACCTTCCCCCTCTTATCTTCTCTCTCTCTCTCTCTCTGCCACCAAACCCTAACCCGCGCACAGCAGCCCCCCCTTCCTACTGCTGCGGCGGCTGCTGCCCGCTGCTGCTGCTGCTGCGGCTGCTGCCCGCTGTGGTACGCGCACCGGCCGCCCCTCCCACGTGCGCGCCGTCCCCTCCTACCGCACGTAACGGCACCGTTGTTGTCGTTGTTCGGATCATTCCGAAAGAGGACACCGACGCCTAGATCTGATGAAAATAGACATGTTCGGATCTAGAAGCGGACGATGAGGACGAGCGTGAGTCGTGGAGCGGACGTGACGTGATCCGAGAGGAGAAGCATCGATGGAGGAGATCATCAAGAAGCTGGATCCTGCAGAGGTTGCGACGTTGATGAAGTTATGAAGATGTCGGCTGGTGAGAGCACGACACGAACGTCGCCGAAGTTGGAGCTTCCCTCCATCGATCTGAAGCTTGATGGACCGACTACCTATCTGAGTTGGCCACGACGGGGAAGGAGAACCCTCGCAGAGAAGACAGAGCCGAATGAGGGCTCGACAGCACGAAGAGCACCGTCAGGACCTAAGGGAGAGCTCCGGCAGTGCTACAACTGCGGGGAGTGGGTCATATGAGGTATGCTTGCACCAAACCACCCAAGGGAGATTCAGACGGTAGACGTGGACAGTTTGGAGGATGTGACTGTGGTTGTAGGGGTCGACGGGACGATCGAAGAGGTTGTCGGACGAACCTGTTGGTAGCAGAAGGCGAGGAGACAGCTAACGGTACCTATACTGAGGAGGATCAGGTACTGCAGAACATGTTGGAAGTACTCAGGAGGAGGCAGAGAGCGTCGAGCGATGGAGACAGGAGGAGTAGGACCGGGGAGGCGTCCACCTCATTCTTCGCCAGAGGCAACGCTGTCATGTATGCCCATCCGTCGGCGGAAGGCATTGACGACTCGCACGCCCTTGCATCTGTCTTCCCTCAAATCGTCGGATTTGATTATCGATTCGGGTGCGTCTCGACACGTGACAGGAAATGCTAGTGAGTTTTCTTCCTACACTCACCTAGCATCGACGGACAGCATTCAAACAGCTGATGGTACTTTCCAGCCAGTGGTCGGTAAGGGTACTATCGATTGTACATGTTCAGTAAAATTATCCAATGTTTTGCATGCTCCTTCTTTTCCAGTCAGTCTTTTGTCCATTAGTTCTATAATCCTCCAATTAAAATGCACTGTCTGCTTTGATATTCCTAAGGTGATCTTTCAGGAGGAGTCGAAACGAAGACTTGGGACTGACACTTGGCATGATGGACTGTGGTACCTGGATCGAGAAGGGCTGGATTCAGCATTAGTATCTATGGCGAAAAAGGCAGGGATGGAAGGGCTGAAGAAGATGAGTGCGGAAGATACATTATGACTCCACCACAGGAGGTTGGGACACTCTTCATTTGGTATTTTAAGCAAATTATACCCTGCAATTTATGAAGAAGTTAACAAAGAGAAATTAGTTTGTGATGCTTGTGAGTTAGGCAAACTTACTAGGAGTTCGTATGTGAATAGCGGTCATAGGAGCTCGTCTGTTTTTGATGTGGTACACTCTGATGTTTGGGGGCCTTGTACTACTATGAATGGTTACAAATATTTTGTTACCTTCATAGATTGTTTTTTTATACTACTTGGTTGTATTTGATAAAAAATAAGAGTGAGGTCCCCTCCTGTTTTCGGGACTTTCACAAACATGTCCAGACTCAGTACAAAGCAGTGGTGCAGGTACTGAAATCTGATAATGGAACGGAGTACACCAACAAGACACTTGCGGAATACTTGTCTGTCCAAGAGATACGACATCAGACCACCTGTGCATATACACCAACACAGAACGGAGTAGCGGAAAGGAAGAACAGACCTCTTGGAAGTGGCGAGAAGTATGATGATAGACATGAATATCCCACAGAGTCTGTGGGGATATGCAGTGTTGACAGCAGCTCAACTGATCAACAGGATGCCTTCGAAGGTGTTGGGATGGAGGTCTCCATGCGAGATGCTGCAGGAAAATAATAGTGGGATGCTCCCACTAAAAGGTGTTTGGCTGCGTATGCTTCGTGAAGGACAACAGACCGTCGATAGGGAAGCTTCATCCTCGAGCAATCAAGTGTATCTTTGTGGGCTACTCGGGAACTCAGAAGGGCTACATATGCTGGAGTCCAGTGGAATTTTTTTTTTTATAAGTATGGATGTTCACTTCAGGAAACATGAGCCATACTACAGTCAGGAGGAAAACCCAAATATCTCACCTGATACTGCAAGTATGAGGCGAGAGGGGGAGTTGTTGGGAAGCATTTCGACTGATCTCGGAGTATGGCTTGGAGGAACAAATATTGTACAGAAAGGTGAAAAGGGTCAGGAGGAAGAAATAAGAGGTGTTAGGCCCACAGCTCAGGGAGAGATACTTACCTACAGCAGGCGAGAGAAGCAACTTGCAGGACCAGTTCCTACAGTGCCAGTGCTAAGTCCCTTGCCTGCGCCCGTCTCGACTCCTGAGACACCTACACCACCACCTTCCCCTTCAGGTGATATCCTTCCTTCTCCTCCTCCCCAACCATCATCAGTATGGAGGTCCACTCGCAACAATGCGAAAAAACCTCCTGATAGATATGGTTGGGGCCTTACTAAATTTGTCTCATATGATCATATCTCTTCTTCTCATGGAGCTTTTATTGCATCATTGGATAGTGTTACTGTACCTAACAATTGGCAGGTAGCCAAGAACGATCCAAAGTGGAAAACAGCGATGCACGAGGAGTTGGAAGCTCTGGAGAAGAACCGAACTTGGGAGCTGGTGAGACTGCCAGAAGGGAAGAGAGCAGTCAGATGCAAGTGGATTTTCACTGTGAAGCAGAACCCAGATGGACAGGTTGAGCGCTAAAAAGCTCGACTGGTGGCAAAAGGATACAGTCAGACGTACGGCATCGACTATGACGAGACCTTTGCACCAGTGGCGAAGATGAGTACTGTCAGGACCTTGATTTCTCTGGCAGCCAATGGAGGATGGAAGCTACACCAACTGGATGTGAAGAATGCATTTCTTTATGGGGATCTAGTGGAGGAGGTGTACATGGAGATACCACCAGGATTCGACACCAATCAGACAGAAGGCAAGGTCTGCATGCTGAAGAAGTCCCTCTATGGACTGAAGCAGTCTCCTCAAGCGTGGTTTGACAGGTTCAGGAGAGCAATGATAGAGATGGAATATCAGCAGATCAATGTTGATCATACTGTGTTCTTCAGACGAAGTGGAGGCCACATCATCATGCTTGCGGTGTATGTGGATGATATGATTATCACAAGCGATGATGAGCAGGAGATCGCCCAACTCAAGGGAAAGCTTGGCAAGGAGTTCGAGGTGAAGGATCTTGGCCCTCTTCGATACTTCCTTGGGATTGAGATTGCTCGAGATACAGAGAGAATTGTTCTTTCTCAGAGAAGTACGCACTAGACCTGCTTACGGAAACATGGATGATGGGATGCAAACCAGCTACGACACCAATAGACCAGAAGTTCAAGCTGGATGCTGAAGCCGAAGAACCAGTTGACCGGGATAGATATCAGAGGTTGGTGGACAAGTTGATCTACTTGAGCCACACCCGACCTGATATCAGCTTTGCGGTCAGCGTAGTGAGCCGCTACATGCATGACCCTCGGAAGGGTCATATGGACGCAGTGTACCAGATTCTAAGGTACTTGAAGGGAGGCCCCGGGAAGGGACTGATTTTCAGAAGGAATAATCATGTGAGCATCGAGGGATATTGTGATTCTGACTGGGCTAGCTGTGCTGACGAAAGGAGATCCACCTCGGAATATTGCATATTTGTATGAGGCAACTTGGTCTCTTGGAGGAGTAAGAAGCAGTCAGTGGTGGCCAGATCAACAGCTGAAGCAAAATATAGAGCTATGGCCTTGGGAGTCACGGAGCTATTGTGGTTGAAGAATATGTTGATGGAGCTGAAGCTGGACCAGGGAGCCAAGATGAAGCTATGGTGTGACAACCAGTCAGCTATTAGTATTGCCAACAATCCAGTACAACATGACAGGACCAAGCATATCGAGATTAACAGATTTTTCATCAAAAAAAAGCTGGATAGTGGACTACTAGAGCTGGGTTATGTTCCAACCAAAGATCAGGTAGCAGACGGACTGACCAAGGGGCTTAACTCTGTCAGCATGATGAGAGGATGTGACAAGATGGGCTTAGTGAATATCTTTCGTCCATCTTGAGGGGGAGTGTTGGAATATCCTATTGGTATTTTTTGTATGATGGAATATATGTTGGAATATCCTATTAGTATATTTGGTATGTTAGAATATGCCATAGGATATTCCTATAGAGAGTTAATGTAATGAGAATTTGCCATAGGATATTCCTATAGAGAGTTAATGTAATGAGAATGTCATAGGATATTCCTATAGAGAGTTAATGTAATGAGGAGTTTGTAAGGCTATAAATAGCGAAGAGATTATCAATAAAATATAACAACTATTTTCTACAAAATCATAGCATCCAATTGACATGGACTCATTTAAGAAATTGCCTTACCTTAGGAAGGCTTGGGTCTGGTCTATACAGGTTCAAGTTTAGGATGGTTACTAGTTTCTTGGATGGATCGGATATGGGTTCATCCTTCTTCCCAAACCCAATCTAATCCACCATGTTGTCCACCACAATAGAATCCACAGATGTGGGCACCATACCTGTTGGGGGTCTCCATATCGGAAAGCGGATACATGCAAAATATATTGGACATACCTAGGGATGCGATCTCATGGAGGTATAATTTCTTAAAAGAGATATAACAAGAATTAGAACATTAATATATATTCAATAATTATATAATTAGAACATCAATATATATTCAATAAGTATCTATAAACAATTATAATAATTAAGCAATTCAAAAGTCAAATAGTTTTTAACAAAGGTGAAGAGAGAAGGTAGCCGCCGTAAACATTGCCGACTCCCTGGAGAGGAAAATACAGTTTCTTTATCTCACTTGTGAGACATACTTTATGATATTTAGACTTCTTTTTTTAGGAGGCTTAATGGAAGTTCGATCGATATATGCATCAATACAAGTGTTAAGATATCAAGAAATGAATTATGGACGATTAATAGTCCGAGTAATCGATCGCTTATTTTAATGATCGGACAGCTAGTCAAAATTTCATGTGGCCATGTAATTGCGATTAATCGGCCAAGTAATCGCTATTAATGTGTAACAAACATGGGTCGTTGTGCATTATGAAAATTGCTTCATATAAAATTGCTTGATATGTCCGATATACCGCATATATTGGCCGGTCTATAGCCTTGTATCTGACGGTTCAATTGCTGGTTTTTTGAATCGGTTAGGCAAAACCCCTATTGGTTTGCGTTTGAAACCTTTATACCGGCCGATATACCGACTATACCAGGAGATATCCAAACAGAAAAAGAACCCTAACCTTAAACATAATTATTACCCCCCGTACCTACCCCATGCGGATCAATGGGTTGACATGAAGTCCTAAACCTAACCCAATTGCCACCTTACCATGTGTTAAATATGGAGACATACAATATTGAGTAAAAAGACACGGAAAGGAACATAGAAATGGAATGAAAAAAACATGAAGAACACAAAATGGCATTAGTAGAAAGACATGGAAAGGATATCCTTTCAATGTCTTAAAAATACCAAAAATAGGTGGCATCTCTGTTGAGAAATTACAAGAATAACAACAGCAAGATCAACAAAGCCCTCTCAACTCTCATCGACCAAACAATATCGTCAACAAACATGATACACCATGGAACCTCCTCTTGGGTATTATCTAGTAATTTCATCCATAACTAGTGCAAAAATGTCAATATTTGATGTTCATCCTTGGTGTAAGCCAATGATGATAGAAAATGGTTTGCCATCTCCGTAAGTAGTCGAGACGATTGTATCTCCATCATACATGTCCTTAATAGCCTCAATATAGCTACCAGAAACTTGTTTCTTCTCCAAAACCCACTACATTATCTTCCTAGTAACTCGAATTCTATATATATATATATATATATATCCAAGTTTCTCTCTAAAATTTTCCAACACTCTTCTTAATTAAGTAAATGGCTTCCATATTATGTGGAATATCTTCACGACATAAAATCGAATTGATTATCTGAAAGTCTAGTTTCTTTGCTTAATCTTGGTCATTTACTCAAAGAAATTACCATAATTGTATAATAATTATAAGCCTACTAGCGGTTGTGGTATAGTTAAAATAATACCATAAGCTACTTTAAGAAGCCCAAACCACAAACCCTTTGACATGGAAAGGTACATTCCTTTCCATGATCAAGATACACCAAAATCCCATGCCAAAACTCTTTAATATTAATAGTATAGTGCAATGTTACCAAAATTTTCTATCAATGTTACCAAAATTTTCTACCAATGTTACACAAATACGGAAACGACTACAGATAAGGACATGAGACGGATACGGACTACAAATATTTGCAAATAGGTACATTGTAGTCACTTATGTTGCACAAATACTAACTCGGACACGGACATGATACGGGCACCATTTGCCGTTTACGTTCAACATAGTTCGCTACTATGCAACAAATTGCATTCTGATTCGTTCACGTCCCATGTACCGCTTTCTCGTTTGATATCGACCTTTGAAGTTTACTGTATTGTTTTTGTTCCGTATTCTGAAGTCTTCTGCTTTCAAGGTAACTATGGAATGTAATAATGGAAACCTCGTGCAAACAAATTTCTAAAAATTAAGATAAGATCATTTCATTAACAACAAAATACAGAACACAACAGTCTTATGCAAATGTTTTGAGAGGTGTCTTCATTGAGGAATGTCACATATGAGACATTTGTAATGACGATTGTCAAGTCCACTCTAAATGTGTCTTACCAGACCATTTTGATTAGCTAACATGATACATCTAACAACGTGATGCTTTTTAATATGATTGGATGGATAATGACTTGCATATATTTGAGTATTTAAAAGACTTCTGTGTCAACTTAGGAAGACATCTAGTAAAAGTTTCCAGCAAGCAGATTATTGTTCAAATAAATCAGTCAGGATGGATCCTTTGTCTCACAAGCCAAAGAATTAAGAATTAAACAGTAGTGTATACTGGCTTAGTAGTGGATGAAACTACAATTTGCAATTGGATTTAAGACAACACTGGAGACCAGAATACAAGCTTCTTTTCCCTAAACAGTCGAGCATACAGTATACCAGCAAGAAAATTCAAACCAGCAACAACTACAGGGCAAGATGCTCAGTGGTAAGGCCATCTCGGTGTAACTCTCTCTTTCCTCAAGCAATTAATATGGTTGGGTGAGGTACCTCTCATTACTCTGTCATTTCTACCTATGACATAAAGCATCTCGAAATAATGGCCTTTTGGCGACCTTTTATATTCTTCTAAAGCTGGATAGTCCATGATTGTTTACTAAATGCCTAAGTTATTTGTCTCCAGGAGAATGCTTTCTTATGTTCAGTTTCTCAATAGGAAAAGGACACTCCTCTAAAATCTGAATATGACATGGATAAATATCAATCCATAATCTTTTCTCTATTCATGGTTATAGCTGGAATTCTTGATATATGTATTCAGATCAAAATAGGCAATACAATAGTAAAAAATTGGTATCGAGTCCATATCCATCTCTCTTTCTATCGGACATGGATGTCAAATTTGTATGAGAGTGAAGACCTCATTTGCACTCCTGCAATCCTACTTGTTGAAGAAAGCCGGATTGTGGACATTACCAGCATATTGTAAATCGTCTTGTGGACTCGGTCTTCATGTAATTATACAGTTTTCTTTCTCGTTACATGCTTGATAGAATATTTTAGGGCTTGGATCCTTTGATACACAAGCCAATGAGGAATAATGAGTGAGAGAGGTTATCGACATGGGCGGCCTTGGCCCAGGGCAGAGACTAAAGGGGCACCAGCATGGACGTATCTAGAATAAAACCAAGATGTACTATGGGTCACCATTAACTTAAAAAGTTGTGGTGTAGTGGTTATCATGTTTACTTACACCCTAGAGGTCCTTACTTCAAATATGGGTGGTAACAATTTTTTTGGTTATATTTACTTTTATTTTAGTTACTTGATTTTTTCTTCACATTGTGTATGGAGGTCCCATGAGTTCGTCTCGGCCCCCCATGATCTTAGAGCCGGCCCTGGTTATCGAACTACATTTTTGACCTCATAAAAACTAATGGTCCTGGAATATGTCCATATATGCTATCCGGTGACACAACATGTTAGGATTACATGTCAAGTTTGGGTTATCATGCTCAGTATAAGATTTTATCCTTCCAAATATAGCATGCCTTCTAAGATGACATGTCTTTTTGCGTTGCTAAATACATAAACTTTTGTTTAAGTTTTATCTTTGGATAATATATTAATGATGACCATGATAGTGCAATGGAATGGCCAGTAGATAATTCATAATCCATTTGCCATTATGTCTACATTGTTCAGTCAACTCAACAGGTGAACAGTGAACTGTTTGTTCAATGGAACACTAGTAGCTAACTTGTAAGTGACAAACCATTTATCTAATAGGTGTTTAACCACTAACGCCAGCGTAACTCGTAGAAGCACATAAACTTACGTTCTATTAGTTAGAACTTATAACTTAACAGGTAAATCCTTCATTGCTAAGCACATACCCTCAGGAAACAGCGTTCTGTAATGGAAGAAGATATCTCAGCACCGAATCCTCCGGTAACTGGAGCCTCATGACTAACCTGCCAATTGACAAGGATTTATAAGGAATAATGGTACAATAATGAAATACACACAGAGGAAGGGGCCTATATTACCAGAAGCCTTCCAGTCTTCTTTACAGAGGCTTCTACCGTTTCCCTATCCCAGGGTATCAATGTTTTTAAATCGATAAGTTCACAAGAAACTCCTTCCTGCATGTACATCACATTTGATAAATCTCTCAATATCTCAAGCTAGAGCTGGTGCAATTGGATTCTAGTGACATGTACATAATGCATTTTGGATATATTAAATGTGAAACATGAATATAAGGGTTCCAATAATAAATGGTAAATTACATATAAATAAAAGAAGAATCTTTTCAGTCATCATTCGGTTTTAATTAGCCGTGGACGTGGTCCAGGTGGCTGCCAAGAATAGTGCAATTTAAGATAATAACAAAAATTGGATACGTAATTATGCTTTCCTCGTGCACACTATGTCAGATGCTTTATATGTGGTATCAAGTAAAGCAGTCAACATTATTTTTTCTGGTTAAGCGCCAATACTAGATTATCAAATTAAATTTATATCAGCAATTATCCTTGTAGATTGTTAAGGAACAACATGGTTAATCGTAGTAATTCAATCACCTTCTAATTTCTCATGGATTAGTTTTCTCCTTGAAGAACCAAATAATAAAGACCCAGACGAATGTTGATTCAACTTTTAAGAGCACACCAACTAAGTGGAACAATCCAGTGTCTTCCATAAAAACGGATTTTTTGTTAAATTTCTTTCAAATACATACAAAACCTGCTGTTTCCAAACAAAGCTATGATCATTCATATATTGAATTAACAGAAGTTCTCAATCCATGTATGTTACCACCAACCTTTGCAGCAGCATCACATGCTTGTTCCAACACGGAAAGCTGAGCTCCCCACCCAACAAGTGTTATATCACTGCCTTCACGGATCACCTGGCAGTAATAAATGTACAGTTTTCAGTTTCAGGGAACCTCTTGATGCAATTGAAAGACATGGTACCTCTGCTTCGGATAGAGGAAGCATGTAATCATGCTCAGGAACCTCTTCTACAGCTAACCGATACAACCACTGAAAAAGATGAATGTGAATGTTTTAAGAATGAAAGCATAACATCTAAGAATCTGATACACCAATGGTGTGTTAGGTTCCAAGAGATTAATGAACAATACAGTTAAAAACTTAATGTTGGCATATGCTGTTTTTTGAGAATGTATTACCTTCGGTTCAAAAAATAGAACAGGGTTAGGATCACGTATGCAGGACAACAATAACCCCTTTGCTTGTCGTGGGCTTCGAGGTATTACCACCTATAAAGTTAACATTTTTAAAAAGCCATCTTTTTTCTTTGGAAGAAAACTTCAAAAGTCAAAATTTGAGCCATGGAATTGTTCCATGCTTGCAATCAAATTTAAGTAGTTTCCAAGTTAATTAAGACGTGACATTCTCAGAAGATTTAACTCACCTGGTTGACTGGTTCCCTATTGTTAAATTATGCCGTTTAAAACAATTTGACCAACTACCACTAGATGTCAATATAGTAAATAGCAAGCACGGATGTGAAGGTGTTGAACCTTCAGACCAGGAACATGACAGAAGAAAGCTTCTGGTGATTGCGAATGATAATGACCTCCATGACCAACTGCTCCATACGGAGATCTTATTGTCAAACCTGTGAAACGAAACTAGTTTCAACAAGAAAAATGTAGAAAGCATATAGATCTCAAATAAATTTGATAGAAAATTACCTCCACAATTGAATTGGTTTCCACTCCGATATCTGAATTTAGCTGCCTCATTGACTATCTAGTGAGCAAGAAATTAGAATGCATTAAGTTCTTTGTAAATGGTAAGAAAAGGTTGTAAATTTCCTAGCACACTACGGCGCTTGTTAAAAGCATCTCTTTTAAGAGTAAAAGAATTGTTGAAATAGCAATTTAAATGTGAGGCCTACATACCTAACTTTGAAATCAAAAGCAGTCGACAAGAGTCCCTCATATTACTTTCATTTATTTCATTCCCTAACTACTTATATCCTTTTTTATTTTTGATGATTTGAGGAATCAATCTTTACTTGAATGTGTGAAGAAGGAAATTTCCATGATACATTTGAAAGCCTATATATTACCAACTTACAATTGCAATAATATTGTAGAAGAGTCTATGTCTATCCTTCTCTTTTTATATTGTTATGCAAAAGCACAAATTTGAAAAATGTCAATTTTATGCACGTCCAAAGGGGACTCTTCCAGCTTGATCTGTTTGTTTCTAAATGATTAAAATTTGTTTCCAATTCATTATAAAGTTCTTTTGCTTTTTGGTAGAGGTTGTGCAACCATGCAATGGAACCACATTCAATGACTTAAATAGAGATTATGCAACCATGCAACGAAAACAAACTCCACAGGTCGATATTAGAGGCTTAGAGTGATGGTGATGGGATTTGGGTGGGTTGGTGGTGACTAAATGCAGCAATTTTAGGTTTATAGAATCAGTAGACTTTTGGCTCTGTAAAATGTGTAGGGACTTTAACATAGTGTGAGCGAATAGGATAATTTATAAGTAAACAAAAAATTTGCTTTTTTTTGAAGAAGTAGCATTGTCCAACTCCTAATTTAGTGTACGACAGACTAATGAAAACTTGAGAACTCCAAGAGTATAGGAATAGCATTCAACAATCTATGCATCAGTACTTCAAGGAATTATGCTAAAACAATGATCTCTATTTGCTGTCTGTAATAAACCTAAATGTTCATATGATTACTCAAACACTCAGCAATCCAACTCTACTTCAACTAAGAAGAGATCCATGGTTTGACAATTTCCTGCATTGCAACTTTAATAGACAAATAATACATTTGACAATTGCCACATTTAAACTGAATTTGACTCAATATATATATTATTTTCAGAAGCTTATATGTAAGTGGACCTACAAATGCAAGCTATTCATAGTTGGCATTGTTAGCCCAATGATCTAACTATGTTTTTGATTGTGGTTATCAAGGTTCTAAACGGCGGTAGGCGGGTGCGCGACGGAGAGACTCCGCCTACCGCCTAGGCTGCCTAGGCGGTCGATATATTTTGAACATTTTTTACTATTTTACCACTATTTTTTTTTTTGCATAATATGCATATTTTAAGGGTGTTCCATGCATAACTAAGTTGTAGAACGAAGATTTATAAAGTTTTAGTTTTGTAAAAGTGAACCATAGACCCATAATGCTTACAAAACATTTTTGGCTAAAATATCTTGTTAGGTATTGGTCCATCCAGGGGCCCGCCTACGCCGCCTCACCTTCACCTATGCCGCCAACCTCCGTTGGCCGCCTACTCCACCGCCTACCTAAAAGCGGTGCGGAGAGAGACCGCATACCGCCTAGGCGGTCACCATTTAGAACACTGGTGGTTATTCGATTAAGTTTAATATTATGATATCACTAATATTCATGATATCACTATTGTACTTATACTTAAACTTAGCATTGTCCTAATGTGCATTAAATTTATCATACTTGTTTCTATGTATATTACTTTGTTCGTCTAACATGTATTTGCAGAAAAACAATAAGCAAGATCAATGTGGACATATGCAATTAAGAAATCATGGTGGGCCAAAGACGACGGTATCCCACAAGAATTCTCTGAACTGTCCGACGACATCTTCGTGGCCATGCACTCGGGGGTTCTGCTGCCAGGTCAGCAGACGGGGTTCAAGAGGGCAGCCCCCCCGTGGGGGTTCGGAGGCGAAGCCTACGAAAGGTATTCAATTTTCACAAACTGGATATTTTCAGACAGCTGCCGCCAAGGAGAAACGCCATCATCTATCAAGGGAATAAGTAAAGCCATGCCATCATCATTTCAGAACTCTGAAGAAGCCTACACCTGTTATAGTATATCTGAAGTCTGTAATGAGTCTTAGCAATAATTGTAAACACAAGAAATGAATGGCAAAATCGAAACCTAAGGTAGTAGATAACCCTGGACCACAGTTGGGCTGTCAGTCGGATGATCGTACGGATCTCCGCGAAAATCTGATGGATGATCCGAATGGGCTACATAAAAGCTTCCGTGAACTTTCAGATTATCCGATGGACATCATCGAAAATCCGACGGATAATCCGAATAGTTACCATTTGGAATCCAACGGTCGGATCTGTCACATCAGTGAGCTCAACGGCTCTTTTTATAGTCATTGTCATATGCAGGCGATGATCTGACGGACTTATGCGAAAATTCGACAAATCTTCGACTGCTGACAGAAAGTTGCTTCTTTGCACTTTTTCTTTGCTTTAGTTATAAATAGCCTTAAACCCCTTCATTCAATGTTGATGTTTTGAGCCTAAAAATTTCTAATATACCAAAGCTTATCCACAAACACTCCACCAAAGCTTTTACTTGTCTATCCACAAATTGTGTTAGAGTGTTCTTGAGTTGTAAAAGTGAGTTGTTCATCTTGTTGTAAGGAGATCAAAACCTTCTTGTGAAAGGTTGAAGTTGGAGAGTCTTCGAATCAAAGCCCTTGTGTTGAAGTCGGAGAGGCCTTCAGATAAAAGCTCTCGTGTAAGAAGTTGGTGAGCCTTTAGATAAAAACTCACGTTGTACTATTTGCGATAATAGTGGATTAAAGTCGGAGAGAGTTTCGGGACTAGAGTGCCCCTCGGGAGGATACCAGGATACATCGAGTATTGGTATTGTTATTGCTTCTTCTCTTGCACTCTTAATCTTTAAATTGCCTATTAGAAATCGTTTAGTGCTTAATTAGTTAGCTTGATCTTATTCACCCCCCCCCAGGGTGCTTTCAGGCATGTACATGTATAGGAATGTCCTAGTGCTACGAAGCTCCTTTAATGCAATGTCTGGGGATGTATTTGCATGTACTGATAATAAAAGGGAGAGACAGAGTAGTACTCTCTCAAAAAAATACAGACAATAGTATTTAGAACCATACTACCAATCTACTAATATAGAATAAAGAAATTGAAAATAACAACACATATTTAGAACCATAATACCAATCTTACTCTCAACTTCCAATTCTACTACATACCACCAATTGATGTACAGCTACCCAGGCCTAGGCCTAGGCCTTCTGCCACTAAACAACCAATCCAAGGTCGAACGTGTTGGAGGCTCGTGTTCTTATGGGGAGTTGAGATCGCCGTCCAAAGAATCGAAGACGCTTGAGAGGAGTCGAAACTGGCCAAAAACATGGAGTATCAGCCTAGCGACATATCGCCGACATACTGCCAACATACTTGAAAGTGTCAAAATTGTCCAACAAATTTTGGACAAATTATGTGATAATTAAGCATACCGGTCGTATGTTGGCGGCATACCATGGTCCATCGGATCGGGGATGCTTCAGTTTGTGCACGGTTCATGTCTAAAGTTGTCATTTCAACTCTCCAGATTACTCTAGGGCTTAGGTCAAATTTAAGGGGGTTCAAATATCCCTAGATCAATCTCTTTTGATGGTTGCTTGCTTGAAGCTACAATATTGTCAAAGATAGGATTTCTATGATTTTTAGAGGCCATCATCGAAGAAGTCGTTAAGAGAGAGAGAGGGTTTCTCTTTGCGGTATTTGCGTGTAACTATTTTTATTTTGTAAGATTCTCTTACTTGATTCAATAAAGTTCTCTCATTGCCTCGTGGAGTAAGTCACTCTTGACCGAACCATATAAATCTTGCATTCCTTGTGTTACTATTTGGTTTATGCTTTGCTAATCTTGTTATTATTAAAGGTATTGTCATGTTCTCACTTCCTCCTATTGCATAACAATTAGTATCAGAGCTAAGGGAATCGTCGGGGTTTCAATTTCTGTGATATGGGTTAACGGTAGGTGACACCATTGTTCCGCTCCGAATCTTCCTTGATCGGAACTTTTGAAATTGTTGGTTCATTAAAGTCCAAGGAAATGTCAGAATTTCGGAATTGTGAGTAAAAAGGTAAATAGTACAAAGTTTATGGTGAAAAATTTTAACTAAAAAGGAAACTTCTTGTTGTAGCAGAAGGGTGAAGACTCTACTTGTGAAAGGGAGTCTTTAAAGCCGTCGTCAGAAAGGAGAAAAAGCCTTTAGAATGGTAGACGATTCATGGGATGATATGGATCAAAAGACACAAAGCACGAATGAGCTTTGTGTGGTGGACGAGGTCATGTATAGAAGAAACTTATGTGGTTAGTTTATGGTTGAAACTCGAGAGCTTGTATATGACAAAGACCTTGTCTAACAAGTATCTCAAGAAGCAACTCTGTAGTCTACGTATGAAGGAAGGAACCCAAATTTTCAGTCATATGAACAGTTTCAACAAGATAGTAAGTGATATTATGTGTCTCGAAGTCAAGTTATAGGAGGACAAGGCGCTTTCACTTCTAGAGTTGTATGACAATCTAGTAACAACAATTCTCTATGGAAAAGAGACCTCTCGAGATGGAAGGGGTAACTACTCTTCTTAATGATGAAATTATGGAGAAGCCAAATCCTATTGAGGAGTCATCCAGGTTGATTGCTAATGAAAGGGAGTGGTTCAGCACACATAAAGGGTTCAACAATGGTATCGTTCTTATGGGAAACAATGCGTCTTGCAAGACCGTTGGCATTGGGAACAACAAGATAAAGATATATTATGAGGTAGCGCGAACACTCATGATTCCATGAATGTGAGACATGTTCCGGATTTGAAGAAAAACCTAATTTCTATGGGTGCGTTGGAAGTGATAGGTTGCAAGTTTGTTGGTTCAGCCAGTTCATTGAAGATTGTGAAGGACAACTTGATGGTCAGGAAGGGACAAAGATTGTCATTAAACATGTATCAGTCGGATGGTAGCACGACCACTGACTCCACTGGTAGTGTAGTCGTCGATGACATAGAAAGTTGTGGATGGTACTAAAAAGCTATGACATTTATGTCTAGACCACATAAGTGAGAGGGATCTACGTAAGCTGTAGAAAAGAGTTGCTAAAGGGTATGAAGGAGTGCAAATTAAAATTTTACAAGTTTTGCGCTATGGACAAGCAACATAAGGTTGGCTTCAAAAAGGCAATTCACAAACACAAGGAGTCATCGACTATATCCACTCCAACGTATAGAGGCCACTACTAGTTCGTTCCAAGGAAGGTGTTGAGTACTACGTCACCTTCATAGACAATTTCTTACGGAAGATATGGATTTATTTCATTAAACACAAGTCTGAAGTGTTTGATAGGTTCCACGAATGAAAGACAACCGTGAAAAAATAAAAGGAGAGTGGTGAAGTATTTGCGGACAGACATCCATGGAATTTCAAGATTACTACAGGGAGCATGGTATACAACAACAATAGAGAGTTCCAGGACATCCATAGCAGAATAGGTAGTGAAGCGCATGAACAGAACAATAATAGAGAGAGCCAAGAGCATGTAGTTGCAATCCGATCTTTCGGACGACTTCTGGATATAAGTAGTTAGTCATGCGTGATATTTGTTTAACATGTCAACATCTATGACCGTCAATCTTCAATTCCGTGAAGCGGTGCGGGGCAGAAACCTAAGCAACTATTATTCATTGAGTGTTTGGTTGCGTTGCCTATTAGCTCGCAATCGGAAGGACAAGACCAAGCTGGAGTCAAAGACAACGAAGCGTGTTTTCTTGGAATTCAAACATGGAATCAAATACTACAAACTGTAGGGCCCAGAGAGGAAAAAGGTGTTCACGAGCCGTGATTGGAGCTTCGATTAGACTTCCATGTTGAAATATGCGAGGAAAATTCTAAGGGTTCTAGTAACATGTTAGGCAACCATGACTAAGTGGAGGTGGAGATTTATGACACTGAGACGGATACGAACTTTGAAGCACCTATACAATCTATTAGTATGGAGGAGGACTAGTTCTCAAAGATGGAGGACGAAGGCCAACCCATGAGGACCTGTAAACAATAGTATTAAAGAGATTATAGCATACACACAGGGCACTAATGTGATACGCTTTCGAGGATATGGTTGCATTTGTTTTAGCCATGGAAACAGGTGATACGAGTGATTATAAAGAAATCATTGGACAAGGGGACAAAGATCACTGGATCATTGTCATAACAGATAAGATTGAGTCACTTTGGAAAAATAGTACGTAGAAAGGAAAAAAAAAATAGTACGTTGACTTAGTTCAGCTACGAAAGGACAAAAGGGCTATTGGATGCAAATGGATATTCAGGCAGTTATCGTTACAAAGCACGTTTTGGTTCGAAAGGGTATGCACAAAGGAAGGAGATCGAGTACAACGAGATATTCACGCCAATAATCAAACATACTTATATTTGCTCAGGATATGAAGTTGGAGCAAATGGACGTCAAGACGGTATTTATGCACGGAGAGTTGCAAGAGAGGACTTTTATGAGGCACTACGAAGGATTTAGGAGCCCGGTAAGGAGGATCATGTATGTGAGCTCAAGTGGTCTCTATATGGATTTAAGCAATCTCCCTGACAGTGATACAAGCGTTTTGACTCTTCCATGATGAAGACCGATTTCACTGGTAAGTGTGACAGTTGTGTCTACTCAAGGAGGCTCAAGAATGTGTTATAGATATACCTCCTCTTGTATGTTGATAACATGTTGATCGCTTCCAAGAACATGATGGAGATAAAGGCAATCAAAGCTTCATTGAGTGTAGAGTTTGACATAAAGGACTTAGGTGGAGTAAAGAAGATCCTTGGGACAAAAATTTATTGAGACAAAAGGGTTGTAAATTTGGCTTTTCGAAAGGAAGTATATAAAGGAGTTGAAGAGACTCATTTTCTGGACAAATTTGTCCGCTCGCCCGGATATTCGGGTGTATTGTTCTGGTTTCTACCACACCAGAGCCGTCGGAACTCTGATCTTCATGCTCTGGACGATTTGATTCACATGACCGGATATCCGTGTGAGCCCAATAATTGTATGATATTTTTGAATATGGCTAATCGATTAAGTTTAACATTATGATATCACTAGTATTCATGCAATGACTATATTATAGATACTTAAAGTTAGAATTGTCCTACTATGCATTAAATATATCATAGCATTAAATATATTATACTGCTTTGTCCATCTAACATGTATTTGCAGACAAGCAGTAAGAAAGATCAAACTAGGATATATGCAATAAAGATGGGCCAAAGACAGTGTTATAGTAGAAAATTTCTCTGAACCACCTACGACATCTTCGAAGCCTCGCACTCGGGGGTTCCACTGCCCGGTTAGCGGACGAAGGATCGAGAGGGCAGCACCTCCCGTGAGGGTTCGAGGACGAAGTCTCCGAAAGGTAATCAGATTTCATGATGTGCTTATCTTTGGACAACTGTCATCAGAGAAAAAGGCATCATCGTACAAAACACAAAGACAAGTCAAGCCATGCTACAGGATACAGTGGTCATTTACATGCTAATCGAATTAATTTTTTCTTCTATATTTTATTTTTATTTTAAGGACCAAATGTATATCGCGTTTGCAGTTGGCACTAGGAAGCTCAAATCCAAACCTATGCAAACATCCTAGTCCACCAAACAAATCTGACCCAAACCTACAGAACCAAACTGGCCTATATAGACCAAACTCAGACAACCCAATACAGAAACCCTAAATTGCTCAATCTTCCTAAAGACCAGGCTCCAACGTTCAAATTTTTGAACGTTAGAGAACCGAACTATGTCCGAACTATGTCCGAACTCGGTTCACAAAAAGCCTATAAATAGATGTTGAATTTCTCATTCTTATTCCTTCATTCACTTTCAATCTTCTCATCTATTATTTCAAGTGTCTTAACATTCTCATCTCCAAGACAATTTTCCTAGCTTCTAAGTGCCAAGTGTGTTCTCGATTAGAAGTGTTCAAGAGTTGTAAAGCCTGTATTTCTAAGTGTTGTCTCTACTCTTGTTGTTTGAAGTCGGTAAGCTCTTCGGATCAAAAGCTTGTGATGTTGAAGTCGGCAAGTCGTTCGGATCAAAGATCGTGGTTGTTTGAAGTCGACAAGCCCTTCTGATCAAATCTTGTGGTTATAAGAAGTCAGCGTGCCTGCAGATCAAAGCACGTGGTGTAACTGTTATTTATTCAATAGTGGATTAATACCGAGCAAGAGTTCTCGGGACTGGACTAGTCCTTCATGAGGGAAACCAATATACATCGCGGTATTTGCGTTTGTGACTTCTTACTCTGTTTACTTTCCATACTTGCTGTTATTATATTACTAGTTGGTAAGTAGCCTTAGTTTTATTGGATAAATTGTGACACACACTCTATTCACCCCCCCCCCCCCCCTTCAGAGTTGCATACGTTGCCTTCAATCCGGTGGTGTGTATTCTAGTCTATCTTCTCCAACCGATGGGAAACACAAAAGACAACTTTATGAGTCAAAGGACTCCAAAATGGATTCTAAGAAAAAGACGAATTAAGGACGAGGTTTGATCTCACCCTGTGAAGGTAGTGAACTATGAACAGTATAATTAAGTTCCATCTTATTTTCAGATGCAAAACATGCAGTGCCCCGTTTGTTATTTAGACAGCTTCATAAAGGAATATTGGAGTCCCTTTAGTCCGGATATTGGCCTACCAACACTTGGCACAAGGAAAAACTGTCTTTTGACTTGCTAAGAAATCGGATGTCATACGCAAAATCTCCAGAACAAATGGGTAAAAATATAATGTATCCACTTTTAAGTTGTAAGCATAGCACACATAGCGAGTCAATCTTTTTAAAATTAATAGTCTCAACAAATGGGTAGAAATATAATGTATCCACTTTTAAGTTGTAAGCATAGCACACATAGCGAAACTTTTTAAAATTAATAGACTTTGGTGGTGTTTGTAGTTGGTACATTTTATAATTTATCAATTTCACTTGATATAATCAGAAATTGGCATCTTCCACAAGTTACCAAAAAAGCTAAACTAATTGCACTTAAGTGTCAAGCAAGGATCAGTTCTCTTTGACAGCTTTACTAAGACCATGAAGGATGCAATCAACTTTTCAATTCTGAATCATATCGAAATCTATACCCTAAAACATTGAAAGAGAGAATCCACGTATATGATGTATTAAACTAGCAGGTTTTTACAATTATTAATCAGCATGCTTATACTTCATATATACACATATAAGGACTCCTCTTAAGTTATGTCCGTCAGTGGGATCTCATAGTTATAACCTGCAATATCCATATCACCAACTTGGTGATGGAATTGTTACAATTTACTATGAAAGAAACATAAACAAGATCTGATGAGGTGAATAAGATCTAACTACATACCTGATCAAAAGCAGGAAAGATATAATCTGCAAATTGAATTTCTGCAATAGCTCGATTGCCCTATTAAAGAAAAACAAATTTCACAAGTCAGAGACAGATGAAGAGTAACATACATACTATTACATGCAAGCATAAGAATGTAGGTGACGAAAGTGAGGTTTTGTTAAGGAATATTTGTCATCACCATGGCTGCCAGGCCAATTGCAAATCCAGCAATACCCTGCATCCAAATCCAATTAGAAAGAATAGAAAGAAGAAGAAAAAAGAAAGAGAAAATTCTATTTACAAACTTAAGGCTACATTTTACTTGAGCCATATAGGTTCTCAAGATCAAACTACTTGGAATAACCCTTCTAAGCTAAGCTTCGGCAATTAGTACGACTTCAGTGCAACCTAGATACAAAGATGAAGCAGCAGAATCAAAGTATCTGTGCACCTGCTCACACAAGGGAGTATTGAAAACCCTGGTTCTACCAAACCGATCAGCCAGTCCGGTCGTGCAGCGGAAGACACCACCGAAGCTGACATCCTCTCCAAAAACGTAAGAACTGCAGGAAAAGAAAAGCTAACTGTCATTACGGAAACTCCACCAACTCATCCGTTCCCACCATTTCATCTCCCAATCAGAAGTAAATAACAAATAAATACCCGCAGATTCACATGCATTGGATAGTTTTTATTTTATTTGATGAAAGAATATTACGCCAAGCCCGTAGGATCCAGAGGACACCATTCCTATGATGCTATTACTACAAGCATCTACACACTATCGGCATTGAATTATCGATCCAATTATAAGGAACTAGCTCACAATAGCTCAAAGTGATGTACCAAAATTAGCTTGGAAGCTCCGTTAAGAAGAACATGTTTCTCATCCAGAGATTGGAAAAACAAAAATATATAAATTGGCGTTCTGGCAGGGCATGAGCACCGATGTCAGAACCAACCATGATCAAAATCACGTCCGATGCGCGCGATTTCTTTTAACAAAAGAATTATACCACTGCCAAAGCTGCGTCTCTCTACCCATAAAATGTATTAACATACATTTCCTAGAAATAGACTTGTCCCGGAACAACCAACTAGTCCCAGAATAGACCCAGAAGGCCAGAACATACCAAAAATGGTAACTGGCTCAAGATTCCGTCTTGACCTAAAATCCGGCCATGATCGACAGTAAATGACTAGTTCTGATGGCATGTTCATGATTTCTGCGCATTAATTCTACGAACAATTATCAAACTTACTACACGATGATCAACCGAAACTACAGCAAACCCATGAGAACTGATCGCACAATTTGAAGGGAAAAAAGAAAGAGGGAAATTTGTCACCGTGGGTCGGTGTCGAGGGCTATGTGGAGGGCCTGGTTGATGGCGGAGAAGAGATTGACATGTGGGCCTCCTTCCTCTCCTCCTCCTCCTCCTCCTCCTCCTCCTCTTCCTCTTTCCGAGTGCGTCGATGATGATGAGCTCGAGAAAGAGAGTCCTCCTCCTCCTCCTCTCTTTGGAATTCTTCCCAGTCTCCTCAAACTAGTTGCTGTCGCCATTGCTCACTCAAAACTCTCTCCTTTTTTTCTCTCTCTCTTTCTTCTTCCTTTCTTCTTTCTTTTTCTTTGAACTCTGAATTTATTGGATAGGCACTGATGAAGTGCGTGCGTGTACTCGTAGTGGGCCCGTTTGCTACTTGTGGAGGTTTCAACTTCACTTGTAAAAGCTGCAATTAAGGCCCGAATGAACTTATAGTTGGTCCTTAAATGTGTCATGCTTAAAAATAAAATAAAATAAGGTCGGGGTGTGTGTTTTTCTCTTGGGTGGGATTTCAATGCGTCTAATGGGTTTGTCCGGAATCGATTTTGATCGTGTTTGGGCTAGATCGGACTAGTCCGGCTAGGAAGTCCGGGTTCTTTTATTATACTCCAAATCCAGCATGGTCCGTCGTCCGAACAAAATCGGATCAGATTTAACTGGGTAGGACCTGTATTGGGTCGTTTATTTAACAAAAAAAAAAAAGAACAAGGAATATTTAGTGAGAGGGTCTCACATATTAGTGGATATTATAATTTGAGTTTCGAAATTGTCCAATTTCAGGATTTGGGTCTCGAAATTACTGTTCATGTAAGATAATGAATAGTGATTTCGAGACTCAAATTCTAACGTTGGACAATTTCGAGACCTAAATCATAATATCCACTATTATGTGAGACCATATTGCTAAATAAACCTGAAAGAAGTAGTAGAGTTACACATAAGGGACTTTGGATTCTAATGATTGTCTAATTGAGTTAAAGGTTGGAGGAGGGCAGCAAGCTAAACCTATTTTTAAAAGGAAGGAAGTCGTGGGCGGATATTTGTCGGCCATGTAGCTCGTCACAACATGCGGTCATGAAATATGTCGAAACCTCGATGGTCGTGGGTTGGCCAATGACCGAGTTTACCGATGTAGACTTGGATGAGACGACATAATACTGGAAGAAGACCTTGGTTATGTACGTTCTAGCAGATAAACCGTTCTAATGACAAATTAGAGCATATGTGAATCAGATATGGACCTATGACGTCCACGGGGCAGTATGAATTTTTTTCCAGAGAAAATGGCTTCTACTTTGTTCGGTTCTGACTGGAGGAGGATGTTGACTGAGGGGACTTGGACCTTCGATGGAAGGTTGATTGTAGTAAAGAAATGGCAGTCGGGTTCTCAATGCGAACGAAAATATTGCATATTGTTTCGATATGGATTAGATTTTTGGAGATGCCTATTCAATACTGGAGCATCCCAATGCTCATGAAGTTAGCTAGTTTGATTATGAAATCGATCAAACGGATGATGTTATGACATATAAGACACGTCTTTCGTATGCCCGAATATTTGTCAAAAAAATGGCACATAAAAAGTTACCAAGGGTGGTCAAATATGTATTACGTTAGAGTCAATACTTCTCCCAGGTGGTAGACTATGAATGGGTACCGCCTGCATGTACTATTTGTAAATGCTTTGGACATCTCGTCAAATCGTGCCCAAAGAAAACCAATGTTGAAGCTTCGGCCAAGGAAGATGATAATCAGGAAGAGCAGTTCCCAGAGGATAACCTAAAATGTGAAGATTCACAGATGGGTGATAACGAAAACACACGAAGGGAAAATAGAGCAACAGACGTACAGCCTGAAAATAGTATCTTAGGAAAGAGACAGCCAAATGAGAGGGAAGAGCATGTCAGATCTTCTTCAAACCAAATGGTGGTGTTTGGTATTACAGATAGGCAGAATCAGGGAGCAGGTGGAAGCTAGAAAGGAAGGTTTAGTTCACACATGCATGGGAGTGGCTAGAAACAAGAAGAAGCGATAGTTTGTTTCCTTCCAAGAAGGGACAAGTATGTTGAATCAGCAATCCTCGGATAAGGAGGGAGATGTCCTATGCATAGACAATCCAAAATGGCAATTGTTACAGAGGCATGAAGAGGAAGAACTGTGTAAGGAGAAGTCTAGAGATGCGAAAAGAAGAGAGGTAGCTACCCACTTTCCCTATGGGTAGCTCGAGCGGTTATCAAGGGTTGAATAATGTTTACTAATGACAGTCCTAACATGGAATACATAGGGAGAGAACTCCATGGGGGTGGTAGCATAAGATTCGAGAGGTTGCTAAGAAGGAGAAGAGTATGATAACTGTATTATTGGAAACTAAAATCAAGTTCAATCGGAGAATTCAAAGAAGATCCCTTGCAAATGGGAGCAGATTAACAACCCAAAGACGTACGATATGGCATGCATTTGGATCCTATGGGATAGTAGAGTTTGGTTAAGAGAGTTGATACATTTGTCGGAACATATTACTATAGTTTTTACCAATAAATGGGGTTTCAAATTTATATATGGAGCTGTCTACGGTCATAATGACCGAAGAAAAAAGGAGACGTTGTGGCAAGATATCATTCACCTTAGTTGGTAGCAGAAGTGTAACTTAAATTATCGCTCCTTATCGTGGGGGACTTCAATGCCATGATGTATATGCGTGAGAAAGTAGGAGGAAGAAGCATTCCAGACCATATTCTCCAAGACTTTTTACAATGTCTACTTTTTTCAGGACTTAAGTGTCTAGAGAGGTCAGGACATGCCTGGACGTGAAATAATAAAGCGATTCGAAATAGGATTGCTTGACAACTGGATAGAGCACTTGGTAATTTGATTGGTTCGAGATCTTGCTCAGTTACCGCAGAGGGACTTGCACCAAATACTAATGATCACTTCCCGATCCGAGTTCGAATAGTTGAAGCGATATTATCTAAAGCTCGACCATTTCGATTCAATAATTTATGATCATAATGGGTGCGTACAAAGAAGTTGATGGGAGCTTTAAAAAAAGAGGTGACAAGTAATGCACAGTATCGACTAGTACAAAGGCTGAAAATGGTGAAAAAGGCTTTGAAGACTTGGAACTATGATAGGCCAAAGGTGGACAGGCTGTAAAAGCAGCAAGAACTAAAGGACGTCTAAACCCAGCTACAATAAGACATGCATAACGCAAAATTAGCAGCCAAGTAAAAACTAATTATACATGAGGTACGTGCACTTTTATTGTAGGAAGAAATTCATCTAGCACAACGTACAAAGTGTACATGGTTTAAATAAGGAGATAGTTGCTCCAAAATTTTCTATGCTCTGATCCATACTCGCCAGCATAGGAACAATATTCCCCAAGTATTGTTGGATGAAAATGGCACTACAATATCATCTCATCCAATATCCAGATCGAGGCTATCAATTTCTATTCGACGTTGTATAAATAGGAAGCAGGTGTAATGCCCCATCCCGTTCAGTTCAACCGAAGGAATCAAAATGCAACGACGTTTGGATTTAGCTGTAAGGACCCTGATTTTTGGGAATTATTTTTTTATTTATATGAACTGTATTTATTAGATTATATTTTAAATTTTTATTATAACTATAGACGTACTTTTTCGTAGCTTTAATTTTTGGAGCACGAGACATGCCAATCTTTCGAAACGTCCTTCATGGGTTTCGAAGTAGACAGGTTGACCTTCAATTTGGTATATCATGTCTCATCCAAACTTGTTCTCTAACATTCTTTTGACTTCGCATAATTTTGGGTCAATTTAGGCCATTCGACTGATTATCGTAATTCTGGACTTAACTTCCAATGCGAGTTCAAGACTCGACTTAGATCAAAACTATATAACCCAATATATGGTTTTGACCCATTTTGAGCCTACGATATATGCCAAGGGTGTGCCACTCGATCGAGTTCCCATGTGCTATTTATTTACGAATGGCACAAGAGATTCATTGTTTAACTTTTCGATAGGGGTGAGCGTCGGTATAATCGGTCGGTATTTGGTTGAACTTTTCGGTACTTTTTTAAATTGGTATCTAGAAAATCAATACCAATATCGTACCATTTAGAATCAGTTTTTTCGGTTTCGGTTAAATCGGTATTCGGTCGATTTTTGTTCGGTATCGGTATTTTATCAATTAACTTTTGACCAATCAACACACTTAATATTTTAGAACCTCTTAACCTATAATATATATATATATATATATATATATATATATATATATATATATATATATATATATATATACTTTTTTGGAGGTATTAAATTTTAAAACCAAGTTTCTATCAACCAAACAATTAATCAAAATTACGAGAACAATATGTAGCAAGTCGCAAACACCTAAAAATGAGCTTAAAAGATCAAATATGGTCACTAAGTTTAATATTTAATATAAGTTTAAGAAACCAAAATTCACTTCAAAATTTTATGAGCACAAAAACATAAGCTCAAAAGATCAAAAACTAAATTCTTAGCATTCTTAACATAACTTCAAGTCCACTAAAGTCAATTCTAAGTTCTAAGAAACTGACCAAAAAAAAGATAAAAATTAGTAGTATAAATCACAAACAACATTCTAAAAAAGTGTGTGTGTGTGTATGTGTGTGTGTATGTGTGTGTGTATATATATATATATATATATATATATATATATATATATATATATATATATATATATATATATATATATATATATATATATATATATAATCGGTTCGGTTCGATATTTTCGGTATGGTATTACACTCAAACTGCTACCACTACCATTATACCATGTTTTAGTCGGTTCGACAATTCGGTATCGGTACATAATTTCGGTTCGATTTTTTGGGATATTTTTAATCGGTATTCGGTCGGTTTATCGGTATCGGTCGGTATTTGCTCACCCATACTTTTCGAGTTTGGTTTGACTAGAAAATATATTAGGACCCTAACCTAGCCAACCCCACTTGGTAGAGCCATGTTAGGTAGCCATGATCTAGTAGAGTTATTTTAATTTTTTTTTGGGCTAATAGATTTAAATACAATTTTGTATATATATATATATATATATATATATATATATATATATATATATATATATATATATATATATATGATTATAATTATAATTATAATTATAATTATAATTGTAAAACCCCTCAAAATTTAAAAATATTTAATTTAGTTAAATATATAATTTTGGATTTTTATTTATTTCTAATTAATTTCCATCCTATTTTATTATATAAAAAGGGCTATAGTCATGATTGAGTTTGAATGTGCAAGTTGAGTAGAAAGTATGGCATGCCTAGTATAGTCGGATGCTTTGACTAGCATACTAGCCATGTTAGGGATGTCATAGTCATATTTTAGCCTCTTACATGTTAAAAATTCAAATTGTGGCACAAGTCATATTTTTATTTAATTAATTAGTTTATATAAGTCTTTATGACTTTTTAGGAGACCTAGTTGCACCAAACATTTTCGAACTTCTTCCAAGCCAAATCTAAACCTATGTAGGCATGTTGGGCATTAAAATATATTAATAAATATATATATTTTATATATATTCAGATTTTTGGAATTATTTTGTATTACGCCCCAGAACCAGAATACTGGAGAGCAGGGGCAGACATAGCCAGCTACGTATATTGAAATAGAATACATCTCAACTATACGGTCACGGCTGTCTAGATATGAGGGTTTACTACAAGCCAGCAGTCTCTTAAGGTCAAGCCTATTGTCTCAATCTCAAGCAATTAACAGAGTTACAAGATGTTAGAGCATCAAATATATATATAAGGCGTCCCAAATATTACATATTGGATGATCATGAAGCTAGTCGTACAAAATGATAGGACTAGCAAGAGTTCAGTCATACATGATCAACCCTAGGATTTGTTAATTATGTTTACAGCCCGTAGGCAGACAGTAAGTAAATGTGCATCGAGCTAACAGGTGCTCGTCGGCTAAACGCCTCAAAAGAATAAATTTACATATAAGTGGGTGAAACAAAAAGGAAAACCCACTCTTGGCCTGGGTTCCGTCTAGTTGTCACCATTGGGCTGGAAGCTTGGTAGATCCTCGGGAGCTGCTCCGAAATCTGGCCACACAAAACCAGCTGGGTCAAACCCCAGAAAGAGCAAGTGCCACAAAGGAGGCCACAAATAAGAACAAAAGCCAGCATATCAGAACATAAAGAATAAAAGAAAGTACAAGTAATAAAGTACATAGGGCGATAAACGACTAGGGACGTGGAACCATTCCGGGAGCCAGGTTACAATCCTTAAACCAGACAAGGACCGGGGTTGTAACCCTTCGCCTGAATAGCTCACTGTCTCTACTCATTTATCGTTAAGATAAGTAAAACAAACATGCTCAGGAGATAGCAGGTACTGGAGCTAGACAAGACTTAGACAAGGCTGGACACCATCCATTCACAATCGGCCAAGCAAGTACTACGGCTTACTATTTTAACTAACTAGGGTTATCACAAGCCTTAATTACTAACAAGATGCAAGTGAGAATTTCCAGTCCCAAGCCCTGCAGACTATCCAGTTATCCTTCCGCGGGTTGAGAGTTATAGGTGGGTACACTGCCCGGGAGACAAATGTACCCTTAGGTGACTTAGAGGGTGCAACACATGACAGTATGCTGGAAATGTGCTCTACTCGTCGGCAAGCTACAAGTCCATTAAAGCACCCAGATAACGAGATTGCCTGTGACTGGGAATTCTCCATGTTCTAGTTTGATCTAATAATTAGCCTAATTCAATTTAGCGCGAGTCCCTGGCCGTGGTACCCAGGAAGTCGCGTCCTAGATATGATGCAAGACAAGACAAGTGGATTGTACAAACAAGCAAGCAGGAACACCCACGGTGTCAAGTTGATTATACGAGTTAATTACAAGTTACAAGTCAAGTCAAGTCAGGAGTGCGCCGCCACGGGCCACTATCAAGTTATCAAGATAAATCATGTCAGGGTGCTTGTTAGGAGTGCACCACTACGGATCACTGTCATGTCAGGTTGGTCATGTCAGGAGTGCACCACTACGGGTCACTGTCGTGTTATGCTAGGTCCTTGTCATACCATGCCATGTACAATAGACATTACAAACATATTAAGTAAAATCAAGTTCATGACAAAAGGCGTAAGGATATAAAATGGGCGTAAAATATCTAATACAATATCAATATATATAGGACTATAGAAGAGCCAGGCTTAAAGAAAATAAAACCAAATCTCCAAGAGCCAATGGTTTGCGCAAGGGGTCAGGGGGTTGGATTGCGCAGGAGTCAAGTGCGCCAGGAGGCCAACTGCGCAGGGTGAGCTGCGCAGGGTACCTACTGCGCAGGAGTGAGCTGCGCAGGGTACCAACTGCGCAGGAGTGGATGGCGCAGCAGATGGATTGCGCACAGGAGGATTGCGCAGGGGTGGATTGCGCAATGGTCGATTGCGCAGGGATTACTTTGCGCATGGCTGGCTTGCGCATGGCTAGCTTGCGCCAGCGCAATCCAGCGCAGCGCAAAGCACTGGCCAAGTGATTGCACAATCGGCCATGCTCTAAGGAGCACAGGCCGGGGGTACGCAATCGGCCATGCGCTAAAAAGCGCAAGGCAGAGGGCTGTTCTTCCTGGCCGAGAGCAAGTCCAAGAACACCAAGAACTTCAATTCTTCATAACTTAGCCAAATTAAAACCAAATCTAGATTTTCAAAGTTCTAACTTGAGTAAAATCGAATTCTCTTCCACATGGAAGCATCAAAACATACGAAAATCAAAGTTAAATAGATCAAAACCATGTAAATCCGAAAATAGTAAAAACTTAGATCTAGAACAAAGGAAACTCCAAATCACAAAATGTCAAGTTCTAAAGTTGTTCTCCATGGCCTAATCTAGCTAATGGACAAATAAAAAGTGGTGCTTATTTGATGGCAAGGTGCACTTGCCTAATGGGTTGGGGAGTTGTGTGGAAGAAGGAAGAAGAAGAAAATTAATGGAGAGTAAAGAGGAGAGAGAAAGTTTGGTGGAGATATAATGAGGGTGGTTGTGTTGTGTTGAGGGTAGAGTGTAGGTTAAAGTGTTCCACTCATGATGAACCAAACCAAACCAACTTCCACAAAATAAAACCAAGCCATGGTCCAAAACCCATTTACGAGAAACCAAAATCCGCAAGTCGAGAAAATTAAAATACGTGCCAAAATCAAATACGAGCATAAATACGTAATACAGGAAATGGGGGTGACAACTCTACCCACCTTCAAAGAATTCTGTCCTCGAAATTTAATCAAGGAGCTAGAGATTGCCACGACAAGCTATACTAAGCACAGGCAAGCTACGTTAAGCAGTTCAATCATACAATCATACAATGCAAGCAAGGAAGGGAAAGCGTAAGGCATAAGAAAGACATTATACCTCACGAGAAATATATAGGGATATCGCGATCGGATGTCGTCCTCACGCTCCCACGTTGACTCACCTAGAGAGTGATGACCCCAAGCAACACGAACTAAGTTAATAGTCTTGTTCTTGAGCGTCTTTTCTCTCCGGTCCAAAATAGACACGGGCCTCTCCTCATACGAAAGGTTGGTCCCAACAACCAATTTCGAATGATCTAGGATATGGCTCGGGTCCGGGATGTACCGTCGTAATTGGGACACATGTAATACATCATGTACCTCACTTAGCGACGGCGGAAGAGCGAGACGATAGGACACATCGCCTACTCGCTCCAGAATATCGAACGGCCCTATATAACTAGGACTAAGCTTTCCCCGTACGCCAAAACGAATGACACCGCGGGTAGGCGAGATCCTAAGGAATACATGGTCGTCGACGGCAAATTCTAAGGGACACCGATGAGCATCGGCCCAATGGCGCTGGCGATCCTGAGCAACTCGGAGGTGATCTCTGACTCTTCTGACCACTTCAACCGTCTGAGAAATCAGTTCTGGATCGAGCATCTGCCTCTCTCCGACATCGTCCCATGCTAACGGGGATCTGCACTTCCGACCATACAGAGCCTCGAAGGGTGCCATCTGGATACTGGCCTGGAAACTATTGTTGTACGAGAATTCCACCAGGTGCAGGTGATCCTCCCATGAACCACCAAAGTCAAGGGTACACGACCGCAATATATCTTCGAGAGTTTGTATAGTACGCTCTGACTGCCCATCTGTCTGCGGATGATACGCTGAGCTGAACTTGAGACGAGTCCCCAAACTTTGATGAAGACTATGCCAGAAGTGCGATGTGAATCTCGTATCCCTGTCTGATACTATGCTGACTGGCACTCCGTGAAGTCTGACGATCTGCCTGAGATACATCTCTGCTAGCTGTGCCGTCGACTGTCCAACTCTAAATGGAAGAAAGTGTGCCACCTTGGTAAGCCTGTCCACAATGACCCAAATAGCATCTCTGCCTGTCGGAGATCTGGGTAACCCAGTCACGAAATCCATGGTTATGTGCTCCCATTTCCATTCTGGGATCGGTAAAGGTTGAAGAAGTCCAGCCGGCCTCTGATGTTCAGCCTTGACCTGTTGGCAAACCAAATATCGAGAGACATACCGGGCTATCTTCCTCTTCATACCATTCCACCAAAAGTGTTGACGAATATCTCTGTACATCTTCGTGCCGCCTGGGTGAATGGAGTACTGCGAACTGTGAGCCTCTGCCATGACTTCCTGTCTGATATCTCTACTGGGTACACAAAGATGCGTGCCGTGTCGAAGTGTACCATCCTCATGAATACATAACTCTGGCCTTCTTCCTGCCTCGCACTCTGCTCTGAGCCGCTGAATCTTAGAATCTGTTAACTGTGCGGTCCGGATCCTCTCAACTATGGTGGACTGAATCTGTAGGCTGGCCATCAAGGCCACATTGGAAGGAAGAACCACTTCAATTCCCATCTTCTGAAGATCCGCCAATAGCTCTGGTTGCGCCGTCAGGAAATAAACTCCGGCTCTCCGGCTCAACGCATCTGCTACAACGTTGGCCTTCCCTGGATGATACTGCAAATCCACATCGTAGTCCACCAGTAGCTCGAGCCATCTTCTCTGCCACATATTAAGATCCTTCTGGGTGAAAATATACTTCAGGCTCTTATGATCAGTAAATATCTCCACTCTGTCTCCGTACAAGTAGTGCCTCCACAACTTAAGTGCAAACACTACTGCTGCTAGCTCCAAGTCGTGGGTCGGGTAATTCTTCTTATGATCACGGAGTTGACGTGACGCATAAGCAATTACCTTCCCATGCTGCATCAAAACACATCCCAATCCTCTGCCTGAAGCGTCGCAATAAACTGTGAATCCTCCGGTCCCATCTGGAAGGGTGAGAATGGGAGCCGTTATCAAACATCGCTTCAACTTCTCAAATGATTCCTGACATTCTGCTGTCCAAACGAACGGCACATCCTTGCGGGTCAACTGGGTCATCGGTGCTGAAATCCTTGTAAAATTAGAGACGAACCGCCGGTAGTAGCCGGCCAATCCAAGAAAGCTGCGAACTTCTGCTACTGAGCTGGGTACTGGCCATGCCTCGATAGCCACAATCTTCTGGGGATCCACTTCCACTCCTCCTCTGGTAATGATGTGACCTAAGTAAGAAATGCGATCGAGCCAGAACTCGTATTTACTGAACTTGGCGTACAACTGGTGCTCTCTGAGAATCTGGAGGACAATTCTGAGATGCTGCTCGTGCTCTGCTTCACTCTTGCTGTAGACCAGGATGTCATCAAGGAACACTATCACAAACTGATCCAAGTAAGGCATAAAAATACGGTTCATGAGGTCCATGAATACTGCCGGCACATTGGTCGCTCCAAAGGGCATAACTAGAAACTCCCAATGCCCGTACCTAGATCTGAATGCCGTCTTCGGGATGTCCTGCTCTCTGACTCTGATCTGGTGGTATCCTGACCGCAAGTCTATCTTCGAGAAAACTGAAGCCCCTTTGAGCTGATCAAACAAGTCATCTATCCTCGGGAGAGGGTATCTGTTCTTGATTGTCACTGAGTTCAAGGTACGATAATCAACACATAGCCTAGACATACCATCTTTCTTTTTCACAAGAAGCATCGGGGCTCCCCAAGGCGATCCACTTGCACGAATGAATCCCTTGGTCCTGAGTTCTTCAATCATCTTGTACAAAATCTCCAACTCTGAAGGTGCCATTCTGTAGACTCGCTCTGATACTGGTGCTGTCCCGGGAATCAAGTCGATGGTGAACTCGATCTCCCGCTCTGGTGGCATCCCTGGAAGTTCCTCTGGAAAGACATCTGGAAACTCTTTAACTATCCGGGGCAACTGCACTGCTGCTACTGCCATCCGCAATACTGGAGGAGATGGCTCTACGGCGCCTCTGGAAAATGAAAACTTTGGCTCTCCGGGAATACTAAAGACAACTTTGCCAACATGGCAGTCTATCCTAGCATAATGGTTCCTCAACCAATCCATGCCTAGGACTACATCATAGTCTGCCATAGGGAACTCTATAAGCCTAGCGGGGAACTCTCTACCGCTAACTACGATCCGACACGAGGAAAACACTCGATCTACTCCCACAAGACCATTACCAGTAAGTATATTGAGCCTCACTGATAATGACTCGGGCTCCAATCCTATCCGTGTCGTGAATCGTGCAGACATGAATGAATGCGATGCACCAGAATCAAATAATACAGATGCTGGAAAGGTGTTGACGAGAATAGTACCTGCCACTACCTCACCTGGTACAAATTCTTCTTCCATGGTCATCATTATAGCCTGACCTCTAGCTGCGGTTCCTCTCTGCTGGAAACCCCTCTGCCGACTCTGTGCTGGAGCCTGGGTGAAATGCTGCTGGTTCTGCTGCTGAAAGGCCTGGGCCTGAGGCAACAATGGCCTCGGGTACTGCTGCTGCTGCTGAACTGGAGCTGGGGCTGGTCCTCTCACCGAAGAACTAGAAAGGTTGGATGATGATGGACCTCCCCTATTCGAGCAGGTCCCTATCTGGTGGTCTGCTTCTCCACAAGCCAGGCACAATCCCTGTGCCCTATGACACTCTGCCACTACATGGCCCGGCTTCCCGCAATAAGAACATCCTACCACGGAAGACTGCTTCTGCTGCTGCGGGTACGTCGGGGTCGAATGCTAAACCGACGTCACTGAGGCCGCCCGCCTCGGAGTCCTAATGGTTATACCCCTAGCTGCCGGGGCTGGAGCTGAAGATTGGTGCATCTGGTTGTGGGACCGCTTCCTGCCTCCGGTCCTGTCCATAATTCTTCGGAAGGTATACTCATGCCTCCTTGCTGCCTTCAACACTGCATCGAACGTCTGGTGCTCGAACTGCTCCACAGCCAATAATATCTCTAAGTGCAGCCCTTGCTGGAATCGCTGAGCCCTATCGAACTCGGTTGCCACCAAGGTGGGGGCGAACCTACTCAGCCTGGAAAACTCGGTCGCATAGCCATCGACCGTCCTGCCTCCTTGCTTCAAGTTGGTGAACCGGGTCTGCAGGTCGTACCGTGCCACCGCATCAAAGTACTTCGTCTGGAATCTCTCTCTGAACGTCGCCCAAGTGACTGGTGCCGCTAACCCCATGGCCTGAGCCGCCCACCAATCGCGAGCCAAGTCTAACAACTGTAGGCGTACCACCGCCACCTTCTCATTCTCAGGTGTCCTAGCTGCTTCTAGAACCACCTCGGTATCCTGAAGCCAAGCGTCTGCGGCAATCGCATCTTCACTGCCGTCAAAGAAGGGAGGGTTCAAGCACTTGAAACTGTTGGCCGCCTGATTCCCTTGGGGACCTCCTCGGTTTAGTGCATCATGAACTTCCTGGTGCAAGGCGTCGCCTCGACGATCTTGGGATGCAAGTAGTTCTCTGATAAGCCCTACCAAAGGTCCCTTATCCTGTCTAGCTGGTTGAGCGGGCGGAGCTGCCTGAACAGGAGGTTCCGAGCCTCCGGGAAGCATAACTCGGGAGGCTACTCCAGAGTGCTGAGCTTGATCTTCCTGGCGCTGGGGTGCTTGTCGAGCTTCCTCTGGCTGGTTGGCAGGTTCGAGAGTAATGCCGCTGAAGAAGACGACATAGGAAACAATAAGGAAAGGACCAGGACAGATCAATGATACAAGCAATGTGATCAGGTCGAGATTCTCAGGGATTTGAAGATACGAGCAGAGATCAAGGGCGAATATTGATTGAGACATCTATTCGGTAAACCTCCATATTTCTTGATTGACAAGACCTGTATGGGCCACCACTAAAATTGTGTCACGCCCCAGAACCAGAATACTGGAGAGCGGGGGCAGACATAGCCAGCTACGTATATTGAAATAGAATACATCTCAACTAATATGAGGGTTTACTACAAGCCAGCAGTCTCTTAAGGTCAAGCCTATTGTCTCAATCTCAAGCAATTAACAGAGTTACAAGATGTTAGAGCATCAAATATATATATATATAAGGCGTCCCAAATATTACATATTGGATGATCATGAAGCTAGTCGTACAAAATGATAGGACTAGCAAGAGTTCAGTCATACATGATCAACCCTAGGATTTGTTAATCATGTTTACAGCCCGTAGGCAGACAGTAAGTAAATATGCATCGAGCTAACAGGTGCTCGTCGACTAAACGCCTCAAAAGAATAAATTTACATATAAGTGGGTGAAACAAAAAGGAAAACCCACTCTTGGCCTGGGTTCCGTCTAGTTGTCACCATTGGGCTGGAAGCTTGGTAGATCCTCGGGAGCTGCTCCAAAATCTGGCCACACAAAACCAGCTGGGTCAAACCCCAGAAAGAGCAAGTGCCACAAAGGAGGCCACAAATAAGAACAAAAGCCAGCATATCAGAACATAAAGAATAAAAGAAAGTACAAGTAATAAAGTACACAGGGCGATAAACGACTAGGGACGTGGAACGATTCCGGGAGCCAGGTTACAATCCTTAAACCAGACAAGGACCGGGGTTGTAACCCTTCGCCTGAATAGCTCACTGTCTCTACTCATTTATCGTTAAGATAAGTAAAACAAACATGCTCAGGAGATAGCAGGTACTGGAGCTAGACAAGACTTAGACAAGGCTGGACACCATCCATTCACAATCGGCCAAGCAAGTACTACGGCTTACTATTTTAACTAACTAGGGTTATCACAAGCCTTAATTACTAACAAGATACAAGTGAGAATTTCCAGTCCCAAGCCCTGCAGACTATCCAGTTATCCTTCCGCGGGTTGAGAGTTATAGGTGGGTACACTGCCCGGGAGACAAATGTACCCTTAGGTGACTTAGAGGGTGCAACACATGACAGTATGCTGGAAATGTGCTCTACTCGTCGGCAAGCTACAAGTCCATTAAAGCACCCAGATAACGAGATTGCCTGTGACTGGGAATTCTCCATGTTCTAGTTTGATCTAATAATTAGCCTAATTCAATTTAGCGCGAGTCCCTGGCCGTGGTACCCAGGAAGTCGCGTCCTAGACATGATGCAAGACAAGACAAGTGGATTGTACAAACAAGCAAGCAGGAACACCCACGGTGTCAAGTTGATTATACGAGTTAATTACAAGTTACAAGTCAAGTCAAGTCAGGAGTGCGCCGCCACGGGCCACTATCAAGTTATCAAGATAAATCATGTCAGGGTGCTTGTTAGGAGTGCACCACTACGGGTCACTGTCATGTCAGGTTGGTCATGTCAGGAGTGCACCACTACGGGTCACTGTCGTGTTATGCTAGGTCCTTGTCATACCATGCCATGTACAATAGACATTACAAACATATTAAGTAAAATCAAGTTCATGACAAAAGGCGTAAGGATATAAAATGGGCGTAAAATATCTAATACAATATCAATATATATAGGACTATAGAAGAGCCAGGCTTAAAGAAAATAAAACCAAATCTCCAAGAGCCAATAGTTTGCGCAAGGGGTCAGGGGGTTGGATTGCGCAGGAGTCAAGTGCGCCAGGAGGCCAACTGCGCAGGGTGAGCTACGCAGGGTACCTACTGCGCAGGAGTGAGCTGCGCAGGGTACCAACTGCGCAGGAGTGGATGGCGCAGCAGATGGTTTGCGCACAAGAGGATTGCGCAGGGGTGGATTGCGCAATGGTCGATTGCGCAGGGGTTACTTTGCGTATGGCTGGCTTGCGTATGGCTAGCTTGCGCCAGCACAATCCAGCGCAGCACAAAGCACTGGCCAAGTGATTGCGCAATCGGCCATGCGCTAAGGAGCACAGGCCGGGGGTGCGTAATCGGCCATGCACTAAAAAGCGCAAGGCAGAGGGCTGTTCTTCCTGGCCGAGAGCAAGTCCAAGAACACCAAGAACTTCAATTCTTCATAACTTAGCCAAATTAAAACCAAATCTAGATTTTCAAAGTTCTAACTTGAGTAAAATCGAATTCTCTTCCACATGGAAGCATCAAAACATACGAAAATCAAAGTTAAATAGATCAAAACCATATAAATCCGAAAATAGTAAAAACCTAGATCTAGAACAAAGGAAACTCCAAATCACAAAATGTCAAGTTCTAAAGTTGTTCTCCATGGCCTAATCTAGCTAATGGACAAATAAAAAGTGGTGCTTATTTGATGGCAAGGTGCACTTGCCTAATGGGTTGGGAAGTTGTGTGGAAGAAGGAAGAAGAAGAAAATTAATGGAGAGTAAAGAGGAGAGAGAAAGTTTGGTGGAGATATAATGAGGGTGGTTGTGTTGTGTTGAGGGTAGAGTGTAGGTTAAAGTGTTCCACTCATGATGAACCAAACCAAACCAACTTCCACAAAATAAAACCAAGCCATGGTCCAAAACCCATTTACGAGAAACCAAAATCCGCAAGTCGAAAAAATTAAAATACGTGCCAAAATCAAATACGAGCATAAATACGTAATACAGGAAATGGGGGTGACATTTTGACTCACAGGATTGAAGGTTTTATATATGGATATATCTATTTAAGTCATTAGCCTAACTAACTATCCATCCAACCAACCCACTAACTAACCTAACCACCTAACCAAGGCCGACCAAGACTAGTCCCATGCAATTTTCGTCCAAAAATCAGCCCCTATATTGGCCGGCCATGCCATGCATGGAAACACCCTCCTACATATGTAAACCCAACCCATAGGCATATATATATATATATATATATATATATATATATATATATATATATATATATATATATATATATATATCAATCCTCATCAAAACCCTAACCCTAACACCAAAAACTCTCATTTATCACCCAAGAGCAGCCCCTTCCCCATTAATTTCGAAAATAGCAACCTCTTCCCTCTCCTTCATCATCCTCTCCCTCCACAACACCTACCAATCATCTCCTCCCACTCAAAGTCTCTCCTTTACGCCATCTCTTCACCCAAACACCATTAAACCTTCAAAAAGACTCTACCTTTACCATCAAATCCATCAAACCACCATTGCCATCTTTTTCAACCCATCAAGAAGAGGATAGCAAGCAAAGCAAAGAAAGTTGGGTTCTTGGACAAGGAGGAGCACCAATAACTCATATTGTGAAGGATTTCGGTAAAAGCTCTAACTTTTTCCATCTCAAATCCATGTTATAAATTTTGTAGGAAACCTGAGATTAAATAGTAAAAATTAGATTTTTTATGTCTTTTGTTTTGTATTTTCATCTCTAAAAGTTGCATGTTTAATGGTGGTAAAATTTATGTTACGGTAGGATTAATTTTAGCTCGTTGTGAAGGATCTATGTGAAATTGATAGAATTTTTCGAAACTAAATTTTATGTAGGTTAATATATGGGATATATGATTTTTTAAGTATTTTTTCATGATTTTATCAACTCAAATCTGGTCGAAAAAAATATGGTCGAAACTAGCTTTTTCGGGTAATCTGCTGACCTAGAATATCTAAAAATTGTAGAATAAGTTAACCCTTGTGTTCATGAGTAATTTCTGAGTAATAATTAATATTAATTCTATTTTAAATTATTATTTAGTATATTTAAGCCATATTGAGTAATTTACGATGTCCCGGACAAGTTTCGGGTAGACTAGCTGACATAGAAGTCAACTAGCCATATAATTAATTTAGAATTTCAAATCTGAAAATTCAGAGTTAATTCTGTATAAAATAATTTAAATATTATTTTTATGAATTTTTAGATAATTTTTATGTGTGCTATTGAAGTAGGGACATAACCAGCAATTTGGAAGTCGAAAACCTTAAAACTAGGTTCCGATGTCTCGTGGAATATGTGTGTGTTGTGTATGAATATAAATAGTTCCATGAGAGATTTAAATATAGTTAATATGGTTTGAAATGTTATTTTAGCTAATTAAGTCATATTATAAGTTTTATGATTAATTACTTAAACTAGTTAAATAATTATTTAAGGAGTATTGGATTCCGGAGGCATGGACACGGGAGCGACCCTTCATCTTTACACCGCGGGATCAGGCAAGTATACCTTGCCAGCTTGTACAATACATTTTATATGCATGTTCTTTACTTCTTTATGGTTCCCTTTCCTCATATTGTTATATCCATGATTGTTATATCTTGTGTCTAGTTTACTTATTCTATTTCCACTTTCACTTTATCTTATATTTAGCGTACATTCATGTTCTTGATTCCTGCTATACATTCATATGTTATATTGCTTTTGTATTCACTCGTGTCCATGATAGAGTCGTCTAGTCCTACACCACGATTTTCTTGACTTGAGTATGACTCGACCTGACATGACTTGACTTGACATGACTTGAGTAGGACTTGACTTTGACATTCTATAGATTGTGAGTGCTTACCTTGACTACGGTCTATAGGATTATTTTACTAGGAATGGCTACAATCTCGGTTGTGAGTGCTTGCCTTGACTATGATTGAGATACTATAGATTGGGTGCTTGCCTTGACTACAGTCTATAGCTTTGACCAGTTAGCTACGATTAGTATGGCATGCCAGTGTCTTAGGTTCCTTGCGTCTTAGATCTTGGTGTCTTAGTCCATTGTGCCTAAGTTGACTTTCCTTTGGTTATTTTATATTTCTCTGCATATGTTGTACTGCTATATTTTGGCTTGTATATTATGTATCTTGCTAGTCCCCTGAGGACCTGGTGATCTCTCTAGGTATTAGTTGAAGTTATCAAGGTAGAATGCATTGTAGGATTGATGATTGTTTCTCCAGGATTTCAGGTATATATATTTAGTTTATATCTTTTCATATTCATCCAATTTCATATTTTATTTTACTTCGATCATGCTGCTGTAGCCTAGTTTTGCAAGCTTATTTCTTCTTCAGAAGCTTGTTCAAAGATAATTGTAATAGAGACTGGTCCACTTTATTGCGTATTGTTTTTTCTGTTACTTTTAGGAACCGATATGTTAATGCCTGACAAGCATTAATATATTTGGTTTATACAAGAGTTTATCTTCAGTGGATTGAGATAGATATTAGTTGAATTGATATATTGATTTAGAAAACCAGACAGCTTATACATATTCGAGCTGGGCTGGAGTCCTCTCGATACGTACCTGGCATGTATACGTCTCCTAGTCCTACGTATTTTGGGATTGAGGCGTTACATTAGCCATGCAACGGCTTGCTCGAAGTCCCGCTCGGTCGAGGCAACTCCTCGCTCAAGGGGTAGCTTCGGTGAACTTATCTCAGCTTGGCCTTCACACTAATAAAAGAAAGTTTTTATTACAATGAATAGGCTTGATAATAAAAGAGATGAATCCACATAGCTAAGGAAATAATCTTATTGAGTCAAGTATGTGTGTAGAACATGGAAAAAAGTGTCCTAATGTTGCTTAGATGTTCTGTATAATGGTTTTCAAAGTTGGCACTGGGTCCTTCGACCGTACGATTGAGTTAGGCAAAGTTATGCCATAGGCTATCGAAGTCATAGCAGGTACGTCCCTACGATCCTACTATTTTGCATAGCAATTACATCCCACGGTCTCAGTATCGGTCTTATGAAAGATGGAACAGTTAAGGCACTCAAAGAACTCGGCTGTTCAACTTGAGCATATGCACGATCCTACGATTCTACAGCTTTATATAGCCACGTGTTTCTACGGTTTCAAGGCTCCTCATATAGAGTATGACTTGGGTGGCACTGACGTACAGAACACAATGGGTTTAAGGTACAAAACACGGTTGTTTCAATAATAAGTATGCCACGGTCTATGGCACGTAATGAAACATATTTTGTTCAAGTTAAGTAGGAAGGCTATGCAGTAGCCGTTCTCTGGGTTTCAAGGAATGGAAAGTTCATGCGACCGTTTGTTGCCGAGGTGGTCCCTCGTTTGGGAGTCTCCAACGATGCACGTTTTGCATAATATGGTTCTGATGCACGTTTTGCTAAGTATGATTTGAGTCGTACCACAAATTAGGCCATGCATTTACGTGAGTCAAGATGTTCTCGTATGTGCGTGGTCATAGACAACTTATGCACAAGGATTTCTTTGACTGATTTACGCCGGGACACTAGGGTTAGTTCGACCTAGGGGAAGACGTTATAGCAGTGCTGGATTGTACCGCACCAAGATAGCTGGAGGCTTTCATTGGGCTCGCAACCTGCATTAAAGGACCCACCGTCTATGCTGAGCTATGTCTACGATGGCTTGTCATGACAGTAACCTTTCATATAGATAAGTAGTGTGCTGAGCGATAATCTGTATGCATAATATCGGTTGAGTCGCAAGGAGTATAACTACAGCACGAATGAGTCAAGAAATGTGTGCACGGTCTGCACCACAAGTTTTATGGAGCCTAAGATTTGGCTATAATAGAAACACGTGCTTTGGCACGAGAGTTGGCATCGTGTATTGAGTCGTATAGATCAAAGTTCACCAGTATTGGTTGAGTCATTGGTAGGCTAAGACAAGTCAGGCCGTAAAGGCAAGTTTGATTAAGTCACATTTAGTTGTGAGACACGACCTCGATATTAATACATGAACAAAGTTTATGGCACGACCATGTTGTTGTGTCTCAGAGTATGATCCAAAAAGGCAAGCACAATTTGGCACATTGATGTTGTTGGCACAAGAATGGTCTAGAGATACAAAATAGGTCAGGCGTCTATGTCTTTGAACTGATCCTAAGGCAAGATTAGAATGACAATCGAAGGACTAAAAGTTGTACACAATAAATGAACGTGTTGGTTTTGTTTGGGTTTGCGAGATACTAGTCTACCAGTACGGTTTTGTACTGACAACCTACCAGTTTTTATGCACAGGTGATAGGTACTTGCTCGCTCGAGGCAGAGCTCGCTTGGATGCGCTGAGGCATAGAGTTCCTTGGCATTTCCAGGCGTGCGGTCGCATTGAAGTCTTCACCTATGTGGGACATAATATATGGACATCGCCTATCTGAAGCACCTTCAAGTTGTAAGCCCAAGGGGCACTATGTTTCATTGTATTGAGAGAGGAGAGAGAGCTGAGTGACTTGTATTATGATGAAAAATGAGACTGAGTGTTGTAATCTTGGCCTCGTACCACATATGTAATCTTTGTTTCAATATCAATAAAGAGCTATTTGTATGACTTGTGTTTGTTTCAACTTTTCGCTGGTGACATACTGATTATTCAATATTTTTGCTTTGGAACTTCTATGCGACGACCCTATCGCTTAGCCTGTAATCGATTGTTATGGAATTGCCTTGTGCATGCGCAACTTAAGCTCGCGTGGCATCACGTCCTAGCGAGGACGAACGGTCCCTCGGGACCGGGGCGTGACAGTGGTATCAGAGCATGGCTTTATGTCCTTGGACTTCGATTGAATTCTTTAACTCTGATGTTGTCTTTGTGCTAAATGTTGTTTCCGCAAATCGATATTGTTGGTGCGCTCTCTCTCAATGCTCCGCAGGATGTTTCATAAAATAAGTCTATATATTTTAAAAAATCTTACGAGGTAAAATTTGATTGAACAAGATAGTTTTACGTAAGGCACGATTGGCTAAATCGGGCTGGGCATATACACCAAGAATTGCATCGATAATAGCAAGTTGTGTGAGGGACCAAATGTTTACGAATAAGAATGAGTTGGACTCGATTTGAGTATGTGGGATGACTATCAATAAGGGTGACATCGGATAATGTTATCGTTGATGCAATATAGATGAACGTGCTTGAGTTTGAAGAACGATTCGAACGGAGATTCAAAAAGATCGGTTGTTATTTAAAATTTGTTTTAAAGATTTATCGAGTAACTTCATCCCTGGTGGTGTATGGGATAGCCTTGGAGATTTTTGTCGACTGAGGATCGGGGTGTCGATGGGTCTATCAGCAAGCGACACGAGTAGTGCAAAGCCTTAGAAACGAGTATGACAGATTTAGGCATGATTATAGATATCTCACGCGAGATTTGAGTTAGACGAACAAGAAGATGATGCCTATACGGTTTGGGATTACGTCAGTTATGAAATGTTGATGGAAAAAGTAGATAGATTAAATCAAGAAAATGTTAAGGTGTAACGAACGGATGACTCAATCGAAGAATCGATATGAATCGTATACGAAAAGTTAGCACGATTGGAAGTTAGCATGCATGAAAATAATTCGAATATATGAGAATGAATCTAAGGATTTGGGATAGATGTTGTTCGATGACTTGAGTTAGCATAGAATGATGCAATTTGAGAAAATATGTTGCTTGATAGCTTAAGATAGACAGATGAACATACGTAATTTGGGTTTAAAAGAATTGATCGTGTAACTAGTTCGAGGGATAATAATCGAATTTGATCTTGAATGTCGATGAGATTGTGGTATATCTAGTTCGGATGATAGCATTAGTTGCACGACTCAGAGTTCATCGTAAATAAAGATCATCAGGTTATGTATATCATTGATGGTATTGAGGCGTATCAAAGATCGATGTGCGATAACCCGGGAGTACTCTGATTCGAGGAATGATGATCGTGTAAAATGTTATTGTTCAAATGGATGCTATACTTGGGATTTTGATAATAATTAATGTTTGGATTACTTGATTAGATGAACTTGAAGCAGACATAAATAAATGATAATCGGACTATACGAAACAAAAAATATTGACAGAGTTGATGATCATTGATGTAAGAATGGTTATGACTTGAGGAAATGTCTGAGAATGGATTGATATATTACTTGGATGAAAATGAAAGTATTTTGATTGTTTCAATGATAACCACAACGTTGAGGTTCTTGTCTTGTGCGGGCGCAACTCTAGCCTCGCACATGCGTCACACCGGATTAGGGTGATCATTATACGGGAGCGCTGGCATGGTGATTCATGTCTAGCGGGGATGATCGAACTTGCGGGAGATTGGGACGTGACATATTGTTATGCTAAATGACCTTGTGATCGGATACGTGAATTGTGTTAAACAACTTAGGGAATATGATATGAGAATTATGGTTTAGTGACAAATCCTGCCGAAGTGTACTTGATTTAGATATGATGGATAGGTGGATTATATTGAACATACTTGGAGAGATAGACTACACGAATTGCTAGTTTGGAAGTGCGATATTGATATGCTGATGAATTGATTAAGCAGAACTTACGTATGATGGCTTTGCTGAATGACTCAGACCCCTTGGACTAAACGTTACAATTGAGGATAGGAGAAATCTATGCTCGAAGTTTAGAAATCGGAGTGATGCAAGCTTGGGTAGGAGGACCTTGTACTATCAACTTGGTTTGACCTTAGAATTAGGGGTCAATATTGATATTATTGTTTGGAAATAGTGATTCCAATACCGACGTTGACTTTAGCCTAGTGAAGATAGCCTAGTGATTAGGCAGACGTCCCTGTGCGGAGAGAGAGAAATCATACGATCGACCTAGTAAAAGTTGCCAAAGTATTCTTAAAAAATCTTGAGAATTGATAGGATTGGATATTGGTATTGGTGGATAGAATGATTCAATTATGTGGAGATACCATTCACAAGGCTTGGATGAAATGCGTCTATTTTGGGGATGCCTTAAATATGTGCACGATTTGACTCGAGTGGTAATGTCAGATTCTCTATCACGAGACTTGGTTAAAATGCATGTATTTTGGGGATGCCTTAAATATGTGCACGATCTAATTAAGTGATACGTTGAATTCAAGTAAAACTGAAGGAATGGAACGACATCGAGGATTTTTGAAATCGTGTGTTTCAAAAAAAATTATTGATGGTAGTACGATCTTTGGGAATAAAATAAAATTGAATACTGATTGAGGCATTGATGCAAGTCAGGTTTCAGAGATTGGTTAATATGGGATAACACTAGGTTTCGACTAGGAGACGACGAATGAACGACTTGATAAAATTTTGATTTGGAAATTGTTAGGGATGTCTATTGGATGGTTCGTCCTAGAACTAAGTTGTCCGTGTACGCGACGAGTATAAGTTACCACAACTTTGAGATATAGCTGTTCTATGTGAAAAATAACTCAGGCATGAGCATGGCTCGGATTGAAGAAACACGTAGGAGGAGTGTGTGCGAGAATCATGAATGTCGAATCGAGTGATAAGTTGATGAGTGTGTACTCAGTAAGTTTCGAAGATGAACCTTTTTTTTGAGTGGTGTATTATGTAATGCCCCGTCTTGCTCAGTTCAAACGAAAGAATCGAAACACAACAACGTTTGGACTTAGCCATGCAGCAGCTTGCTCGAAGTCCCGCTTATAGTGCCCCGTCCCTACATCGTGTCCCATTTTTTGTCAACAGGGTGCACGATAAAGGAACATTGTCGCTATCAATTTGGTCGAAATCGATTGGTCGGGATCGATTGAATCGATTGAACGAGACCGATTGAATTAAGATCCTTTCCTCGTTATGTAATGGCTTCTTCAGAATCAAGTCCCATATTCAGCGGGTTGTGCCTCGAGGATGGACTCTATGGCTGAGTCGGAAGATACCTCTTGTTGCTCTGCTTTTCATGCCGCACTTGCTTCTTTGGCTTTTGCTTGGTTTTCTGAATGCATTTTTGTGAATATTTTTGATGGTTTTTATGGCTTGCATTCTTCGAATTTTACATTTCCTATCGAACTCATTGAGTAGCGTAGTGTTCTGACCAGTTGCTTGTGCAATTTTAGGTGATCCTATAGGCAACGTCTAAGTGCAAACCAATCGGTCCCTCACCTCGATCAATCTAAGGTGAGTGGCTGACCCTCCTTCCCCTCGACCCTCTAGTTTAAATCTATCATAAATACAAAATGAGATATGCTTGTCCTTATAGTGTTAAATCAATAAATTGTGGCACGATTCCTCATGAACACTTGTTATAGAACTGCTATAATATGAAATTGATGCATGCTTGCTTATGCCATATTTACTGTAGATCTGGGAAAAATGAAGATGAATCGATTAACGAATGTTGCAACGATAAGGTGGCACACATTAAAAACTGGCTAACTCTCAAAGATTTTGCAGACCATGTTTGAATAATTAATTTTAGTCTAGAATGGTGTCACGACCCGACCCCAATATACTGGGTCCGGTCGAATCATTTCCAGCCTGCATCGTTGTAAGACGGCGACAATAAGCTGTATCAAGCGACAGTACACAAGCAGATAATTCTAAAATGTGAGAATAAGAAAAACATTTATTTAACTTTGAAATTAAAGCTAAATGTCTAGATGAAACAAACACACAAGCAAATAAAGCATGTTAGTTATTACAACTGTTCCTTATTACAACTGGAAAAAATAGGAAAAACTAAGCAACGAGCACAACTAGTAGTCCTGGGCTCCCCGGTAAGGTTCAGCTACCTCTTCGGAACTCGGATCGGGTTCGTAGTAGGAACTAAAGGCGAGCTCCTCATCTTCACAATCACCTAAAGTATTGGTCTCTAATCAGGAGGGGAGCAAGAACATATATCCGCATACAGCATTCTAAATAATGATAAATGGTGCAAGGGCAGTTTAAAAGTATTATTATATTTTTCTAGATAATAATAAAGAAGACATCAAGGCAATAAAATCTCAAGAACTACAATGATGCAATCTACAATAATTCAATAGTGATTTGAGCGTATAGCAGATCTGTGATCGGCTGGTAGATTCAATGTGTATACTAAATTTTGGCCAAATGCTAGTATACGATACGGTTCAACCCCCTGTGGAATAGGGGTTAGCGCGAGAGAGGCAATATTAGTAAAAATGGCTTTGGTCACAGATGCTATACTACTCCCTCAATTCCCGAGTCAATGAGTCAATCAAGCAATCAATTTGGGGTCCGAGAGGGAGTCCCTGTGAATCAGTGTTGATACAATATATATACAGTCCTATTGATGCAGTACATTTAATTATTAAATAAAATACGAACATGAATAGTATGAAACTTGCCTTGGTGTTCCTAGTGCTGTAGGTAACGACAGAAAAGTATTCGAGCTAAAGTCCGGGACCTGAACCTACATTAATTTAATACTCCGTTTTAGAAATCACTTCCAGGGTTTAATTAATAACGCCAATAATTATAATAACAATCGTTTAGTTATAAAACATTTTTAGAGAAATAAAACTATAACTATTTAATACTTTAAACCACATATAATAATATTTGGTAAAAATAATTTTCTAATAAAGCTTATTATTTGATAAATAATGCGGGAAAATTATATTTTATTTATTAGTAAAAGATAACAATTTTTCGTAAACTAATATTATAATTAGAATTACTTATATAAAATACTTTGAAATTAAATAGTATTTTTACATAAACTAAACAAAATATTTTAATAGATATTTTTAAAAAATAATAAGAAAACCATTTTAATAGTAAAATATTACACGAATCATTTATTTAGAAATAATTAATATTTTAGAAATATAATTAAGGTGGTAATTAACTACTAATAAAATATTAACTATTAATATTAGTAACGTGAAAATAACTATTTCAATTAAATAAATAATAAAAATTATGTTTTTATTTTATAACTGGAATTGGTATTTTTGTTAGGTATAATCTATACAAAAATACTCTTTTTGAAAACGAAATCAATTTTGGAAGATAACTAATATTTTATCCAAAATAATAAATAAATGGTTTTTGCTTAAAACACTATTCCCTATATTAAAATAGGCTTTTGATATGAAACTATTTTTTGAAATTACTCTAGCATTTTATTTATGTAAAAATATCGGCAACATAATTAATGATATTCTTAAATCTAAAATAATGCGATTAATACGATAATCGTAATTAAACGCTAAATCTAGTAACTTGCTAATTAATATCATACTATAATATTACGGCACAATTATTTTTATTAATAATAATCTAAACGTAATATTAATTAATAACACGAATTCTATTACAAAATATATGGTCAAAATTAGGAAACTAACTAACTATCCCGGAATTGACAGAGCTTTATTCTGTCAATGTCGGTCGGAACAGGAATGGGTTTCTCATTCTGTAAAATACACAGAAGGGTTCCGGACTTACCGGAAGGCTGATGACGGAGTACCAAAGGGAGGCCTCGAACTCGGAACGCACGCAAAATGCGCATGTACGCGGGAGGTCGTACGGAATGTGCGAGACGGAGGGAGTGCGCACACGGGAACGTAGGACAAGCGCACAGGGCACGGGAATGCGCTGGTACGCTGGAACGGCGCTGACGCGGTCGGGAAGCGGCGCGAGGAACACGATCGCGGTTGGGAAGCGGGACGCACGGGCTGCCGTGCGGGCGGGGGAGCGGCGCACAGCCGCTGTCGCGCTAGCACTCGCAAGCCGACTGGCTACTATTCGGCGGCAGGGACGACCACGCGGGCGGTCGAGTATGATCGGGGGTATAGTCGGGTACGACCGGAAACGATGAAAATACCTCGATTGGGGTGTTGACGCGACCGGGACATCGCGGGGAGCATCGAAATAGGATTGGTTTCAAAAATGGAGAAGTGTGGAGGGTGGAGAGATAAGTTTGGAAAAGTGGTGAGGGTCTGTGGATTTTGTTGTGAAGCAGAAGGGTTTCTGTGAGAGATATTACGTGAGGAAGAAATAGATGGAGAGATAAGGGGAAAAAGAAAAGGTCAAGAGAGAAATTGGGAACTGTTGGGAACGTGGGGTCGGTTGAGTGTTGAGAGTTGAGGGGTTTTACACATGGTCATGGACAACTTGTGCACAAGGTTTTGCTTCCCCGAGCGGCAAACCGGGGCCACATTGCCGATTCGGCCTAGGAGGAATGCAAGATATCTATGCTGGATGCTAGCACGGTTCATTCGGAACTTTCAACTGGGGCTAGCTAGCTGCGCCGAAAGGGTCGATATCTCGACCAGATTATACGCCCAGGATGGCTTGAATTGCAAGTGACCCTCACCAAAACACTATTTACAACCTTTTGATATAAATCTGACAGAGAAAAACATGGTAAGTTGTATATTGCACGGCACGCTCTGTCATGGGTAAGTTCTAGCGTAAATTACTTTGTTTATGTTTCATCAAATGGCTTGCATGAAACTGACTAGGAATGGCTTGAAAGATCACTAAAATAGCATGTTTCACTTAAATTCTTGAACCAAATGAGAGCACAAAAATTAATTAGCCACGCACCAGTACACGTGAACATACCGATCCTTGCTCTCCACAGGTGCTCCGACCCCAGATAGCGTGCCAAGGAACTGAAGGCGACGCTGCAACATTTTAAAGCCTTACTAGTGTGCGAAGGCAAATCTCTCACCTTTTGAAGACTTCGATCAAGACCCATGTCGCACCAACTCTCTCCGATTCTAGGTCTAAGAGAGTGTTTTGTTGCTTATGTATAAAGATATGTAAATATATGGAACGACCTTCTCATCAGCGTTCATTTTGTAATGAAGTTAATTTGTAAGCCCGTACGGCACCTTTGTAATCGAGTCTGTAATATGATGTTCATTAACAATAAAGCAAAGTTTCTTCTATAAAAATGTGTTCAATTTACTCTGCGTACTCTTTTTGCTATCGTTGTCACGTCCCGCGCCCGCATGTTCGGGTACGGGTTGTGAGCGCGTCCAGCCTATGCTGCGGAATCGACAGTAGTCAGCTGTCTAGACCTCGATAATCTCCAAGTAATCACAAGATCAATCCTTTTGCTCAATCATGACACTAGACAAGAACAAAACCAAAACCAAGCCAACACACGATCACAGCATCAACTATCACTTTTGAGTACATATATATTCCATCTCCGGAGACAAATCCGACAATCCCTATCCTCGAGAAATAACTTGTACATCTAATACATCTGATACATCAAAAGTAATATGTCCTAATCTTCTAGAGTCTTCCAGAATCTTCCACGAGTCATCATCCAATATAAGTCATGTCCTCAAGCCCTGGCCTATATCAACTATCTAGTCAGGTGTAACGCCCCAGAACCAGAATACTGGAGAGCGGGGGCGAACATAGCCAGCTACGTATATTGAAGTGCAACCCACCTCGCTATACGGTCACGGTTGTCTAGATACATGAGGGTTTAACTACAAGCCATCAATCTCCTATAGTCATGAACAAGCCTATTGTCTCAATCTCAAGCAAGTAATAACAGTTACAAGATGTCAGAGCACCAAATATACAAGAGTTTCAGTCATACATGATCAACCCTAGGATTCGTTAATCATGTTACAGCCCGTAGGCAAACAATAAGTAAAGTGCAATACGAGCTAACACGTGCTCGCCGGCTAAACGCCTTAAAAGATTATTTTTACAATAAAGTGGGAGAACAAAAAGGAAACCCACTCGTTGTCTTGGTTACGCCTGGTGGTCACCATCTGGCGGGAAGGTAGGGAGATCCTCTGGAGCTGCTCCAGTATCTGGCCACGCAAAATCAGCTGGGTCAGATCCCAGAAAGAGCAAGTGCCACAAAGGAGGCTTCACTTAAGAACTAAAACCAGCATATCAGTAAAATAAGAAGATAATCAAGACATGAAATCTAAATAGGGCAATAAATATCAGAGATGAGAAGTTATTCCGATCAGTTATTGACAAGGTAAACATGAGCAATCATGTTACTGAAGTAACCAGGTATCGGAACAAGACAAGGCTTAGACTCCATCCAACATTCACGGCCAAGCAATAAGTACGGCTTGATACTTTAACTAACTAGGGTTATCACAGGCCTAGTTACTAGCAAGATGTAATAAGATTATTCCAACAGCCACAAGCCCTGCAGACCATCCAGGTTATCCAAGTCGAATATCTGTTCATGAAGGGTGCAACACATGACAGTGTGCTGGAAATGTGCCCAACTCGTCGGCAGGCTACAAGTCCACTTGTGCGCCCAGATAACGGGATTGTCTGTAGCTGGAAAATCTCTTCATGACTACTGGATTACTCTAGTTATTAGCTTTAGTCAATTTCAGTAGGTACCCCTGACCGTGGTACTCAGGGGTCCCCGTCCTAGACATGATGCAAGACAATACCGATTCATTTGTACAAACAAAATCGCCTACGGTGTCCAGGCCATTCATTCTTGTCATGCCATGCCAGCTGTCGTAACAGCATATCGAGGTATATCATGTCAGGTTTACTTATCAAGAGTGTGGCACGACGGGCCACTATCATGCCATGTTACTTGTCAATCATTTTTGTCGTGAGTGCGCCACAACGGGCAACTGTCATGTTCTATCCTTACATCATCATAAATGAGAAAACTTGCATAAATAGTTAGTAATATATTCTTGAAGCCAAAAAAAAGATCTACAACTTTCATGTTAGGAGTTGGAAGAAATTCTGGCCATAAATCAGCCAAATAGGACAAGAAAAACAACCAAAATATGCACTATACGGCCAAGGATGGATGGGGTCTCATACGACAGAAGATGGGTACCCATCTATACGGCTGGGTAGATGGATACCCATCTATGCGGCTGGGTAGATGGATACCCATCTATGCGGCTACGTAGATGAGTTCCATACGGCAAAGTGGATGGGGTTCTCATACGGCAGTAGATGGGTACCCATCTATACGGCTGGGTAGATGGATACCCATCTATGCGGCTGGGTATATGGATACCCATCTATGCGGCTGGGTAGATGAGTTCTATGCGGCTAAGTGGATGGGGGTCTCATACGGCAGTAGATGGATACCCATCTATGCGGCTGGGTAGATGGATACCCATCTATGCGGCTGGGTAGATAAGTTCCATGCGGCTAAGTGGATGGGGGTCTCATGCGGCAGTAGATGGATACCCATCTATGCGGCTGGGTAGATGGATACCCATCTATGCGGCCGGGTAGATGAGTTCCATGCGGCAAAGTAGATGGGGGTCTCATACGGCAGTAGATGGGTACCCATCTATGCGATGGGATAGATGGATACCCATCTTCTCCAAAAATTTGAGAAGGATGGGCATGGAACCCATAGCTTCCAAGCTCCATAAAACCTTCACTATAAGTCCAAATTTGGACTACCATAGTTCAAAATAGGGTAGAATGAAATTCTCTATAACATGGAACAATCAAAACTTAAAATTAATAACATTTGATAGATCAATACCCAAGAAATTTGAAAATACAACAAACTTAGATCTACAAGAAATAAACCATGGAAATTGAAAATGCTAAGTACTAAAGTGTCTTAGAATCTCGTGAGGAAGAAAATGGAACAACAAAATTTGAGTTCCTCCATGAAGCAAGTTGCACTTGCCTAAGGGGTGTTCTTGGTTGGTGTTGGGTTTAATGGAGAAGGAAGAAAGTAAATGAGAAAGTGGAGGAGAGAGAAAAGTTAGGTTGGATTTTAAATGATGATGGTGGTGGTAGGTAGGGGTTTTCTTTTGGTTCATGATGAATCCAAAAGCAAACCAAACCAAGCCAAACCAAACCAAGATAAACCATAACCAATGAAATGCTAAAATAAACCATGCAATGAGACATGCAATTTGAGTCAAAATACGTACACGTATACCAAAATACGTAATACGAACTACGGGCGTTACAAACTCTACCCACCTTAAAAGAATTCTGTCCTCGGAATTTAATTAAGAGGCTAGAGAGGCAAGGACAAGCCATACTAATCACAGACAAGCTATACTAAGCAGTCCACCATGCAATCATTCATTCAAGCAAGGAATTGAGAGCATAAGGCATAAGAAAGGCATTATACCTTACGAGTCAAACAGGTCGGGATATCGTAATCGGATATCATCCTCACGCTCCCACGTTGACTCACCCAAAGAGTGATGACCCCAAGCAACACGGATTAACTTGATAGTCTTGTTCTTGAGTATCTTCTCTCTTCGGTCCAATATGGATACAAGCCTCTCCTCATACGAAAGGTTGGTACCAACAACCAATTTTGAATGATCCATGATGTGGCTTGGGTCCGAAATATACCATCGTAGTTGAGATACATGGAAGACATCATACACCTTACGCAACGACGACGGGAGAGCGAGATGATAGGACACATCACCTACTCGTTCTAGAATGTCAAATGGCCCTATATACCTAGCACTAAGCTTTCCCCGCACGTCGAAACGAATGACACCACGGGTAGACGAGATACTAAGGAATACATGGTTGTCGACAAAAAATTCAAGGGGACGTCGATGAGAATTGGCCCAATGGCGCTGGCGATCTTGTGCGACGCGAAGATGATCTCTGACTCTTCTGACCACCTCAACTATCTGAGTAATCATTTTCGGACCGAGCATCTGCCTCTCTCCAACATCATCCCATGCTAGCGGGGATCTGCACTTCCTACCATATAGTGCCTCGAACGGTGCCATCTGGATACTGGCTTAAAAATTGTTATTGTACGAGAACTCCACCAGGTGCAGGTAAACTTCCCACGAACCACCGAAGTCGAGTGTACAAGATCTCAACATATCTTCTAAGGTTCGTATGGTACGCTCTGACTGACCATCTTTCTGCGGATGATCAGCTGAGCTAAACTGGAGGTGAGTTCCCAAACTCTCTTGCAGACTACGCCAAAAGTGTAATATAAATCTTGAATCTCTGTCCGAGGTGATACTGACTGGTACACCGTAAAATTTGACGATCTGCCTGAGGTACATCTCTGCTAGCTGAGCCGTCGACTGACCAACTCTGAATGGGATAAAGTGAGCCACTTTCGTGAGCCTGTCTATAATAACCCAAATAACATCTCTACCGGCCGGGGACTTAGGTAATCCAGTCACGAAATCCATGGTTATATGTTCTCATTTCCATTCTAGAATTGACAAGGGCTGAAGAAGTCCAGCCGGTCTCTGATGCTCAGCTTTAACTTGTTGGCAAACCAAAAATCGAGAGACAAACCGGGCTATCTCCCTCTTCATGCCATTCCACCAAAAGTGCTGACGAATATCATGGTACATCTTCGTGCTACCGGGATAAATGAAATACTGTGAACTGTGAGCTTCTGCCATGACTTTCTGTCTGATATCTCTACTGGATACACAAAGACGCTTACCCTGTTGAAGTGTACCATCTTCATGAATGCATAACTCTGGCCATCGTTCTGTCTCACACTCTACTCTGAGTCGCTGAAGCTTGGAATCTGTTGACTGTGCCATCCGGATCCTCTCGACTATAGTGTACTGAACTTGCATACTGGCCATCAATGCCATATTGGTAGAAAGGACAACTTCTATACCTATCTTCTGAAGATTTGCTAATAACTCTGGTTGCACTGTTAGAAAATAAACTCCAGCTCTCCTGCTCAATGCATCTGCAACAATGTTGGCCTTCCCAGGATGATACTGCAGGTTGATGTCATAATCTACAAGCAGCTCTAGCCATCTCCTCTGACGCATGTTAAGATCCTTCTCAGTAAACACATACTTCAAGCTCTTGTGGTCGGTGAAAATCTCTACCCTATCTCCATACAAGTAGTGTCTCCAAAGCTTAAGTGCAAACACTACTGCTGCCAACTCCAAGTCATGGGTTGGATAATTCCTCTTATGATCACGAAGTTGACGTGACGCATAAGCTATTACCTTTCCATGCTGCATCAAAACACATCCCAAACCTCTGCCTGAGGCATCACAATACACTGAGAATCCTCCAGTCCCATCTGAAAGCGTAAGAATGGGTGCCATCATCAAACCTCGCTTCAACTTCTCAAAAGAATCCTGACATTCTGCTGTCCAAGCAAACTGTAAATCCTTGCGGGTCAACTGGGTCAATGACGCAGAAATTCGAGCAAAGCCTGAAATAAATCGCCGGTAGTAGCCGGCCAAGCCAAGAAAACTGCGAACTTCTACAACTACGCTAGGTACTGGCCATGTCTCGATAGCCACGATCTTCTGGGGATCCACTTCTACTCCTCCTCTGGTGATGATATGACCCAAGTATGAAATCCGATCGAGCCAGAACTCGCATTTACTGAATTTCGTGTACAACTGGTGATCTTTGAGAATCTGGATGACAACTTTGAGATGCTGCTCATGCTCCGCTTCACTCTTGCTGTAGACCAAGATTTCGTCTATGAACACAATCACGAACTGATCCAAGTATGGCATAAAAATACGATTCATGAGGTCCATGAATACAGTTGGCATATTGGTTGCTCCAAATGGCACAATAAGAAACTCCCAATGTCTATATCTAGATCTAAAAGCTGTCTTCGGGATGTCATGCTCTCTGACTCTGATCTGATGGTATCCTGACCGCAAGTCAATTTTCGAGAATACTGCTGTCCCCTTGAGTTGATCAAACAAGTCATCTATCCTCGGGAGAGGGTATCTGTTCTTGATTGTCACTGAGTTTAAGGTACGATAATCTACACATAATCTGGATGTACCATCCTTTTTTTTACAAGAAGCATCGGGGATCTCCAAGGCGATCCACTTGCACGAATGAATCCCTTGGTCTTGAGTTCTTCAATCATCTTGTACAATATCTTTAACTCTGACGGCGCCATCCTGTAGACTCTCTCTGACATTGGGGCTGTCCCTAGGATCAAGTCGATAGTAAACTCGATCTCTTGCTTTGGCGACATTCCTGGAAGCTCTTCTAGGAAAATATCTGGAAACTCTTCGACTATCCGGGGTAACTGTACTGCTGCTACTGCCATCCGTAATACTGGAGGAGAAAGTTCAACTTCGTCTCGGGAAAAGAAAAACTCTGGCTCACCTGGAATACTAAAAACGACCCTGCCAATATGGCAGTCTATCCTAGCATACTGGTTCCTTAACCAATCCATCCCTAAGACCACATCATAATCGGCCATTGGAAACTCTATCAATCTAGCTGGGAACTCTCTACCGCTAACTACGATCCGACACGAGAAAAACACTCTATCTACTTCCATAAGACAGCTACCAGTAAGTATATTGAGCCTTACTGATAATGACTCGGGCTTTAGTCCTATCCGTGTCGTGAATCGTGCAGACATAAATAAATATGATGCACCAGAATCAAATAATGCTGATGCTGGAGAGGAGTTGACGAGAATAATACCTGCCACTACCTCACCTGGTGCCAATCCTTCTTCTACGGTCATCGCCATCGCCTGACCATGTCCTCTGGGTGCGGGTCCCCTCTGCTGAAAACCTCTCTGTCTGTTCTGAACCAGGGCTTGGGCTTGTGCATACTGCTGGGGGTATTGCTGCTGGAAGGCTTGTGCCTGCATTGGCAATGGCCTCTGAGGCTGATACTGTTGTTGTTATTGGACTGGTGCTGGTTCTCTCAATGAAGGACTAGTAAAGTTGGACGATGATGAACTACCCCTATTCGGGAAGGATCCTATCTTGTGATCCACTGCCCCAAAAGCCAGGCACAATTCATGCGCCCTGCGATATTCTGCCACCATATGTCCTGGCTTCCCGCAATGTGAACATCCCACTGCGGAAGAGTGCTTCTGCTGCTGAGGGTTCGTCGGGGTTGAATGTTGAACCGACGTCACTGAGGCTGCCCGCCTCGGGGTTCTAATTATCAAAGCCCTAGCTGCCGGGGCTGGTGCTGAAGACTGATTCATTTGGCCATGAGATCGCTTTCGACCTCCGGTCCTGTCCACGATCCTCTGGGAGGTATACTCGTGCCTCTTGGCTGCTCTCAATACTGCATCAAAAGTCTGATGCTCAAACTGCTCCGCTGCCAATAAAATCTCTAGATAGAGCCCCTGCTGGAACCGCTGGGCTCTGTCGAACTCGGTCGCAACCAAGGTGGGAGCAAACCGACTAAGTCTCGAAAACTCGGCTGCATATCCGTCGACCGTCCTGCCCATCTACTTCAGATTGGTGAACCTTATCTGTAGATCGTACCGAGCTACAGCATCGAAGTACTTGGTCTGGAATCTTTCTCGGAATACTGCCCACGCAACAGGTGCCACTAATCCAACGGCCTGAGCCGTCTACCAATTACGGGCAAGATCCAATAACTGTAGGCATACTACCGCCACCTTCTCGTTTTCGGGCGAGACCTGCATGGGCCACCACTTAAACTATGTAATGCCCTAGAACAAGAATACTGGAGAGTGGGAGCGAACATAGCCAGCTACGTATATTGAAGTGCAACCCACCTCGCTATATGGTCACGGCTGTCTAGATACATGAGGGTTTAACTACAAGCCATCAGTCTTTAATGGTCATGAACAAGCCTATTGTCTCAATCTCAAGCAAGTAATAATAGTTACAAGATGTCAGAGCACCAAATATACAATAGTAAGGCGTCCCATATATTACATATTTGGATGATCATAAAGCTAGTCATACAAAATGTGAAGACTAGCAAGAGTTTCATTCATACATGATCAACCCTAGGATTCGTCAATCATGTTACAGCCCATAGACAGACAATAAATAAAGTGCAATAAGAGCTAACACGTGCTCGCCGGCTAAACGCCTCAAAAGAATATTTTTATAATAAAGTGGAAGCACAAAAGGAAAATCCACTCGTTGCCTTGGTTACGCCTGGTGGTCACCATCTGGCGGGAAGGTAGGAAGATCCTTTGGAGCTGCTCCGGTATCTGGCCACGCAAAACCAGCTGGGTCAGATCCCAGAAAGAGGAAGTGCCACAAAGGAGGCTTCACTTAAGAACTAAAACCAGCATATCAGTAAAATAAGAAGATAATCAAGACATGAAATCTAAATAGGGCAATAAATATCAGAGATGAAAAGTTATTCCGATCAGTTATTGACAAGGTAAACATGAGCAATCATGTTACTGAAGTAACCAGGTACCGGGACAAGACAAGGCTTAGACTCATCCAATATTCACGGCCAAGCAATAAGTACGGCTTGATACTTTAACTAACTAGGGTTATCACAGGCCTAGTTACTAGCAAGATGCAATGAGATTATTCCAACAGCCACAAGTCCTGCAGACCATCCAGGTTATCCAGGTCGAATATCCGTTCATGAAGGGTGCAACATATGACAGTGTGCTGAAAATGTGCCCTAATCGTCGGCAGGCTATAAGTCCACTTGCGCGCCCAGATAACGGGATTGCCTGTAGCTGGGAAATCTCTTCATGACTACTGGATTACTCTAGTTATTAGTCTTAGTCAATTTTAGTAGGTACCCCTGACCGCGGTACTCAGGGGTTTCCGTCCTAGACATGATGCAAGACTGTCACCTTCGTTTTCCGTTATACGTATTTCCAGTATACGTGTATGGGATTCTGACCCGTACAATGACTTGTTATTTGCTAGCTAATCCTGGTTTAATCTTGTTTAGATTCATCGTAGCATGTATTGGCTTGGTTTGGTTTATTTTGGTTTAACTTGGTTAGACCCTCCTTGGTTCATCATGATAAACCATCATTTATAACTCACCAACCCTTTCTCTCTCTTCATTATTTCTTCTTATTCTTCTTCATTTACTCCTCTCCACCTACACCCAAGAGCCCTAGGCAAGTGCAACTTACTTCATAATGGATCTCAAGTTTTATTATTCCATTCTCTTCTTTATATGATTATAAGGCTCTTTAGAACTTGGAGTTTTTTTATTTTTATGGATAGATTCTTCTAGATCTACATTGTAACTTTGGGGTTTCATGAGTTCATAGAGTTTTCTCGGTTTTTGACCTACTAAAACTTGTTATTTTTGAAAACTAATAGTTCCACGAGCAAGAGCATGGAATTTTGTATGAATTTGGTTTTTGATTCACCTCATTTCGAGTTAAAATAAAATTTTTATGGCCAAAATAAGTTTTCTGAATTTTTTATGTCGGCTGAAGAATGTAGTGCTGGCTGAATGTATATTTTACGCAGGGAATCCTGTTTTTAAATTTTACACAGGAAACCCTGTTTTTGCGTATTTTATGCAGGATTGCATCCTGAATGTAAATTTTACGTAGGGAACCCCGTTTTTGCGTATTTTATGCAGGATTGTATCCTGAATGTAAATTTTACGCAAGGAACCCTGTTCATGCATATTTTATGCAGGATTATATCCTGAATGTAATTTTACGCTGGAACCCTTCTCTTTTGCGTATTTTATGCAGAATTGAATTTTTGGCGTAAAAAGTGCACATAATGACTGTTTTTGCCAAGTTTAGCTATTTTCTAGCCAGAATTTCGAAAAACTTAAAACATGAAAGTTTTAGATCTTTGTCTTGCCTTTCCAAATATCTTTGGAGCACCTCCTTTAGAGTTCGTATGTGGAAGTTATGCCTATTTTTCTGAGATGTGTTGAACCTTAGATTTTGGGGAATACCATTGGATCTTGTGTTTTCATGCGTTGAGCTATGACCTTATATGAACTAGACCTTGTGATAAATGACTCTCCAACTATGTGCATAACATAGGCTTCTTGTTACCAATGATAATGATTCATAAGGAAGTTATGTTCTGTTTTACGCCAACGATGTTATGTTCTAATTTTACGCCTGAACATTTCCGCGTACTTTCTTGAATATTGAGAATTGATGTGTTATGACAACTCCCATGCATGTTTCTCCTAGTTCTTGTAAATATGCTTGTGATCTTACATGTGTCCTGTACTTGGCCTAACTTGTGACGACCCCACTTGATAACTTGTTAATATGGAGCATGATGGCCTTGAGCATGGTATGGCTTGATAACATGAACATGAGGTGATTATCCTCGATAGTGGACTGTCGTGGCGCACTCTTGACAAGTAACAAGTAAACATGGCATGTACCAGCTTAATAGTGGCCCGGGGTGGCGCACTCCTGACAAGTAATCTTGACAAGTAATATGTAACTCTCGTCTTGACACCGTGGGTGATTTCTCTTGATTGTCTCTATACAAGTTATATGTCCCATCTTGCATCATGTCTAGGACATGAATCCTTGATTTCCTACGGTCAGGGATTTATACTGAATCGTACTAGGATAATGACTAGATTGATCAAGTTGTTCATATAGGAAGATGTTTCTAGTTATAGGCGATCCCATTATCACGGCCACACCTAAGGGACTTGTAGCCTGCCGTCGAGTAGGACACATTTCCAGCCCACTGTCATATGGGGCACTCCATGAATCAAGTTCTAAGCACACTGTTAGGTGTTGCACTCCAAATTACCTAATAATTCTTGATAACTCTTAAATAGATCTCGCCTGGATAACCTGGATAGCTGCAGGGCTTGTGATTGCTGGAACATCTCATTGCATCTTGCTAGTAACTAGGTTTGTGATAACCCTAGTTAGTTAAAGTATCAAGCCGTACTCTTTGCTTGGCCGTGAGTTTTGGATGGAGTCCAATCCTGTCTAGTCTTGCCTAGCCCCAGTACATGCCATCTCAGGACATGCTTGCTTATGTTTTACTCTTGTCGATAGTTGGTTGGAGACTAAGCTCTGTTCAGGTGAAGGGTTACAACCGGGTCCTTGTTTGGTTTACGGTTGTAACTTGGCTACCGGAATAGTTCCTTAGTTGTCCTATCGTTTATCACCTTATTTTCTTTAACTCATGTCTTTATTATTGTTCTCATGTGCTAATATGCTGGTTTTAGTTCTTAAGTGAAGCCTTCCTTGTGGCACTTGCTCTTTCTGGGGTCTGACCCAGCTGGTTGTGTATGGCCAGATTTTGGAGTAGCTTCCGAGGATCTCCCCGCCTTCCAGCCAGATGGTGAACACTAAAAGAAACTATGGCAACGAGTGGGTTTATTTTGCTCTCCCGTTCAAATTGTAAAATTATTCTTTTATGGCGTTTAGCCGCCGAGCAAGTGTTAGCTCGTGTTGAAATCTATACTTTTGTCTGCCTACTGGCTGTAACATGATTGACAAATCCTAGGGTTGATCATGTATGACCGAAACTCTTGCTAGTCCTCACATTTTGTAAGACTAGCTTCATGATCATCTGTATATTTAATGTTCGGGATGCCTTACCTTTCATGCCTGATGATCTGATATCTTGTAACATGTATTACTTGCTTGAGATTGAGATACTAGGCTTGTTTTTGACCATAAGAGACCGATGGCTTGTAGATAAACCCTCATGCATCTAGACAGCCGTGATCGTATGTCGAGGTGGATTACACTTCTATATACGCAGCTGGCTGTGTCTGTCCCCCGCTCTCTAGTATTCTGGTTCTGGGGTGTGACACGGTTTAAGTGGTGGCCCATGCAGGTCTTGTAAAATAAGACGTGTGAGGGTTTTACTGAATAGATGTCTCAATCAGCATCCGTCCTTGATCTCTACTCATGTCCTCTAATCTTCCTGAAATCTTGACCTGATCACCTGCTCATATCCTTGGTCTATCTTGGTCCTTCCTTAATGTTCCCCCTGTCATTTTCTTCAGTGGCATTGTTCCTGGTCCTGCCGATCAGCCAGACGGAGCACCTCCAGTGAGCCAGCGGCAACCCGGAGACCAAGCCCAACACTCTGGAGCGGCCTCCCGAGTCATGCCTTCTGGGGATCCAGAGCCCCCAGTTCAACCTGTCTAGTCTGCAGAACCTGACAATGGAACCCTGGTAGGACTTATCAGGAAATTGCTTGCATCCCAAGATCGTCACCGTATCGTGCACTTTGCAAATTCTCCAATTACTTTGTGTACGCTCGTCAGATCGAGACGAAACTTACGCCAACAGGACCGTATCATTTTTATGGTCCTGCATGCCAAGTTTGGTCTGATTCTGAGACCGTTGATAAAATCGTCGTTTTGTGGGCCCCACAGTCCCACTCAACGGGCGATTTTGTGCACGGTCCACCGGAATCCAACTTTGGACATACGGTTGGGTTCGTATCAGAAAACTGGATCCGTAGACATATAGTTTGAAGACTTTAGAGACCGTTGACTCTGGCACGTTTTTCGGTACAAAGCGGGTCCAACGGCGGACACCGTTTTGGCCCGAAATTACCGTTTTGCTCCTGTGTCCAGAATTGGACTTAAGGACAGGCAATCCTAGCTAATTGGACTATTCTGAGATCATTGGTATTATCTGTTTCAGCTTTCGGGGACTGTTGTACGGGTTTTGACTATTGTGGCATGTTAAGTGATTTGGATCATCGGTTTCACCAGCACAGGACCACAGGCGAGTACAGTTTATTGTCTGCATTTCGTTATTGATCTTTACTATATTTTATTGATTAGTCATTGGTTATATAATTTTTATACTCTATTATAAATTGTTGAGTCGGGGATGAGAAGTACCAAGGATGTGTGATCAGACCGTAGACATTGTAGATATCGTAGACATTGTAGATATCGTAGACATTGTAGATATCGTAGACATTGTTTATTTTTATGCAGTAGATCTCGTAAACATTGTTTATTTTATGCAGTAGATCTCGTAGACATTGTTTATTTTATGCAGTAGACATCGTAGACAGTGCTTATTTTCTGCAGTAGACATCGTAGACAGTGTTTATATTCTGCAAGTAGATATCGTAGACCGTGCGGTGTAGCACCCCAGACCGATCACATATCAAAGGTACTTCTAACAATTGGGAAAAGTATTTTGTGTCTTTTTACTGCTATTGGTTTTCTGTATTTCCGGTTTATTTTCAAAACTCATGATTGATGCCTAACCTTTGTCTTATAGTCATTTTCTTTATTTAAAATTGCATTCAGTGAATTGTGCTCGTTCCATTCCTGACTAGAAACCAACATTTTTAGGTTAGCCGTGGATTCACTTAGCTTGGGGAGTGACGGAAATATTGCAGATAAAAGCTTAGAGACTAGATAGATAGTTGAGTTGTAGTCATTCATTTATTTGTACAAGTTTATGTTTTTCTATAAATGTAAAACTTGTGATCTTTGTAAATTAAATTAATTATGTGAATGAGCATTATTTGTGATTTTGATCTTCATGGCCGTGACAGCGTTCTACCGCCGACACTGCAGCGTAGGCTGGCTTGGACACGTCTCGTCTCCGTAATAAAAAAAACGGGTACGGGTCGTGATAAACTCTGTAACAATCAAGAACATGTATCCTCTACCAAGGATAGATGATCTGTTCGATCAACTCAATGGAGCTGCTGTATTTTTGAAGATTGACTTGCGATCAGGATACCATCAGATCAGAATCAGAGAGCAAGATATCCCGAAGACAGCGTTCAGATCAAGATATAGACATTAGGAGTTCCTTGTTATGCCATTTGGAGCGACCGATGCACCAGCCGTATTCATGGACCTCATGAATCGTATCTTCATGCCCTATTTGGACCAGTTCGTGGTAGTATTTATAGACGACATCTTGGTCTATAGTAAGAGTGAAGCGGAGCATGAGCAACATCTCCGTGTAGTACTTCAGATTCTCAGAGAGCATCAGTTGTATGCGAAGTTCAGTAAATGCGAGTTCTGGCTTGATCGTATTTCGTACCTAGGACATATTATCACCAGTGGTGGGATGGAAGTTGACCCCCAGAAGATAGTAGCTATAGAGACATGGCCAGTTCCCAGCATCGTCGCAGAAGTTCGAAGTTTCCTAGGATTGGCCGGCTATTACCGGAGGTTCGTATCAGATTTTGTTCAGATTTCAGCACCTATGACTCAGTTGACCCGCAAGGATGTGCAGTTTGCTTGGACGGTAGAGTGTCAGATTTCGTTTGAGAAATTGAAGTAAGGATTGATGTTGGCCCCCATTCTTACGCTTCCAGATGGAACTGGAGGATTTTTCGTTTATTGTGACGCTTTCGGCAGAGGATTGGGATGCGTCTTGATGCAACATGGTAAGGTAGTAGCTTATGCGTCACGTCAGCTTCGTGATCATGAGAGAAATTACCTAACCCATGACTTAGAATTAGCAGCTGTAGTTTTCGTACTTAAGTTGTGGAGGCATTACTTGTATGGAGATCGGGTGGAGGTCTTCACCGACCACAAGAGCTTTAAGTATGTGTTTACTCAGAAGGATCTCAATATGCGTCAGAGGAGATGGCTAGAGCTACTTGTGGATTACGACATCAACCTACAGTATCATCCTGGGAAGGCCAACATTGTTGCAGATGCATTAAGCAGAAGAGTCAGAGTTTATTTCCTAACAGCACAGCCAGAGTTGTTAGCAGATCTTCAGAAGATGGGTATTAAAGTTGTTCTTCCCACCAATGGAGTATTGATAGCCAGCCTACAAGTTCAGTCCACTATAGTTGAGAGGATTACGATGGCTCAGTCAGCAGATTCTAAGCTTCAGCGGCTTAGAGCAGAGTGTGAAGCAGGATGAAGACCAGAGTTATGCATTCACAAAGATGGTACACTTCGACATAGAAGGCGTCTTTGTGTACCTAGTGGTGATATCAGATAGAAGATCATGGCAGAGGCTCACAGTCCGCAGTATTTGATTCATCCCGGTGGCACGAAGATGTATCGAGACGTCCGTTAGTATTTTTGGTAGAATGACATGAAGAGGGAGATAGCCCGGTTTGTTTTTCGTTATTTAGTTTGCCAGTAAGTTAAAGCTGAACATTAGAGGCCAGCTGGACTTCTTCAACCTTTACCGATCCCAGAATGGAAATGGGAGCATATTACCATAGATTTTGTAACTGGGCTACCTAAATCCCCAGGTGGAAGAGATGCTATCTGGGTTATAGTTGATCGTCTCACGAAGGTAGCTCATTTTCTCCCCTTCAGAGTTGGTCAGTTGACGGATCAGCTTGCAGAGATGTACCTCAGGCAGATTGTCAGATTGCATAGGGTGCCAGTTAGTATCATATCAGACAGAGATTCAAGATTCATATCGCACTTTTGGCGGAGTCTTCAAGAGAGATTGGGGGCTCGTCTCAAGTTCAGTTCAGCTTATCATCCGCAGACAGATGGTCAGTCAGAACGCACGATACAGACTCTTGAAGATATGTTGCGATCTTGTACGCTCGACTTCGATGGTTCATAGGAAGATCACTTGTATCTCGTGGAGTTCTCTTATAACAACAGTTTCCAGGCCAGTATCCAGATGGCACCCTTTGAAGCACTGTATGGCAGGAAGTACAAATCCCCATTAGCATGGGATGATATAGGCGAGAGGCAGATGCTTGGTCCAGAGATGATTACGTAGACAATCGAGGTGGTCAGACAAGTCAGAGATCATCTTCGAGTTGCCCAAGATCGCCAGCGCCATTAGGCCGATTCTCATCGGCGACCCCTTGAGTTTTCAGTCGACGACCACGTATTCCTTAGGATCATGCCTACCCATGGCGTCATTTGTTTCGGCATATGGGGAAAGCTTAGTCCTAGGTATATAGGGCCGTTCGATATTCTTGAGCGAGTAGGTGATGTGTCCTATTGTCTCGCTCTTCCACCGTCGTTATGTGAGGTACTTGACGTGTTCCATGTATCCCAATTATGATGATACATGCCGGATCCGAGCTATGTCATTGATCATTCAGAATTGGTTGTTGGTACCAACCTTTCGTATGAGGAAAGGCTCGTATCTATATTGGACCGAAGAGAGAAGGTACTCAAGAACAAGACTATTAGTTTAGTCCATGTCGCTTGGGGTCACCACTCTTTAGGTGAGTCAACGTGGGAGCGTGAGGGTGATATTCGATCGCGATAACCACACCTGTTTGACTCATAAGGTATAATGTCTCTCTTATGCCTTATACTTTTACTTTCTTGCTTGCATGAGTGATTGCTATATTGACTGCTAGCCGTAGATTGCCTGTGTTAGATTAGCTTGCCCTGATATCTCTATCCTCTTGATTAAATTCTGAGGATGGAATTCTTTTAAGGTGGGTAGAGTTGTCACCTTCTTTTTTCGTTATACGTATTTCCAGTATACGTGTACGGGATTCTGATCCGTACAATGACTTGTCATTTGCTAGCTAATCCTGGTTTAATCTTGTTTATATTCATCAGGGCATGTATTGGCTTGGTTTGGTTTATTTTGGTTTAACATGCTTAGACCCTCCTTGGTTCATCATGATAAACCATCCTTTATAACTCACCAACCCTTTCTCTCTCTTCATTATTTCTTCTTCTTCTTCTTCATTTACTCCTCTCCACCTACACCCAAGAGCCCTAGGCAAGTGCAACTTGCTTCATGATGGATCTCAAGTTTTATTGTTCCATTCTCTTCTTTACATGATTATAAGCCTCTTTAGAACTTGGAGTTTTTGATTTTTATGGATAGATTCTTCTAGATCTACATTGTAACTTTGGGGTTTCATGAGTTCATGGAGTTTTCTTGGTTTTTGACCTACTAAAACTTGTTATTTTCGAAAACTAATAGTTCCATGAGCAAGAGCACAGAATTTCGTATGAATTTGGTTTTTGATTTACCTCATTTCGAGTTAAAATGAAATTTTTATGGCCAAAACAAGTTTTCTGAATTTTTCATGTCGGCTGAAGAATGTAGTGCTGGCTGAATGTAAATTTTACGCATGGAACCCTGTTTTTGCGTATTTTACGCAGGATTGTATCCTGAATGTAAATGTTACGCAGGGAACCCTGAATTTACACAGGGAACCCTATTTTTGCGTATTTTATGCAGGATTGTATCCTGAATGTAAATTTTACGTAGGGAGCCCTGTTTTTGCGTATTTTACGCTGGATTGTATCCTGAATGTAAATTTTACGCAGGAAACCCTGTTCATGCGTATTTTATGCAGGATTGTATCCTGAATGTAATTTTTACGCTGGAACCCTTCTCTTTTGCGTATTTTACGCATAATTGAATTTTTGGCGTAAAAAGTACACAGAATGACTGTTTTTGCCAAGTTTAGCTATTTTTAGCCAAAATTTCGAAAAACTTAAAACATGAAAGTTTTAGATCTTTGTCTTGCCTTTCCAAATATCTTTGGAGCACCTCCTTTAGAGTTCATATGTGGAAGTTATGCCTATTTTTCTGAGATGTGTTGAACCTTGGATTTTGGGGAATACCATTGGATCTTGTGTTTTCATGCGTTGAGCTATGACCTTATATGAACTAGACCTTGTGATAAATGACTCTCCAAATATGTGCATAACATTGGCTTCTTGTTACCAATGATAATGATTCATAAGGACGTTATGTTCAGTTTTACGCCAACGATGTTATTTTCTAATTTTACGCCTGAACATTTCCGCGTACTTTCTTGAATATTGAGAATTGATGTGTTATGACAACTCCCATGCATGTTTTTCCTAGTTCTTATATATATGCTTGTGATCTCACATGTGTCCTGTACTTGGACTAACTTGTGACGACCCCACTTGATAACTTGTTAATATGGAGCATGATGGCCTTGAGCATGGTATGGCTTGATAACATGAACATGATGTGATCATCCTCGATAGTGGGCCGTCGTAGTGCACTCTTGACAAGTAACAAGTAAACATGGCATGTACCAGCTTAATAGTGGCCCGGGGTGGCGCACTCTTGACAAGTAATCTTGACAAGTAATATGTAACTCTCGTCTTGACACCATGGGTGATTTCTCTTGATTGTCTCTATACAAGTTATATGTCCCGTCTTGCATCATGTCTAGGACATGAATCCTTGATTTCCCACGGTCAGGAATTCATACTAAATAGGACTAGGATAATGATTAGATTGATCAAGTAGTTCATATAGGAAGATATTTCTAGTTACAGGCGATCCCGTTATCCCGGCCACACCTGAGGGACTTGTAGCTTGCCGTCGAGTAGGGCATATTTCCAGCCCACTGTCATGTGGGGTACTCCATGAAACAAGTTCTAAGCACACTGTTAGGTGTTGTACTCCAAGTTACCTAATAATTCTTGATAACTCTTAAATAGATCTCGCCTGGATCACCTGGATAGCTGCAGGGCTTGTGACTGCTGGAACATCTCATTGCATCTTGCTAGTAACTAGGTTTGTGATAACCCTAGTTAGTTAAAGTATCAAGCCGTACTCTTTGCTTGGCCGTGAGTGTTGGATGGAGTCTAATCCTGTCTAGTCTCGCCTAGCCCCAGTACATGCTATCTCAGGATATGCTTGCTTATGTTTTACTCTTGTCGATAGTTGGTTGGAGACTAAGCTCTGTTCAGGTGAAGGGTTACAACCGGGTCCTTGTTTGGTTTACGGTTGTAACTTGGCTATCGTAATAGTTACTTAGCTGTCCTATCGTTTATCATATTATTTTCTTTAACTCATGTCTTTATTATTGTTCTCATGTGCTAATATGCTGGTTTTAGTTCTTAAGTGAAGCCTCCCTTGTGGCACTTGCTCTTTCTGGGGTCTGACCCAGCTGGTTTTGTATGGCCAGATTTTGGAGTAGCTCCTGAGGATCTCCTCGCCTTCCAGCCAGATGGTGAACACTAGAAGAAATCATGGCAACGAGTGGGTTTATTTTGCTTTCCCGCTCAAATTGTAAAATTATTCTTTTATGGTGTTTAGCCACCGAGCAAGTGTTAGCTCGTGTTGAAACCTATACTTTTGTCTGCCTACGGGCTGTAACATGATTGACAAATCCTAGGGTTGATCATGTATAACTGAAACTCTTGCTAGTCCTCACATTTTGTAAGACTAGCTTTATGATCATCTGTATATGTAATGTTCGGGACGCCTTACCTTTCATGCCTGATGATATGATATCTTGTAACATGTATTACTTGCTTGAGATTGAGACACTAGGCTTGTTCTTGACCATAAGAGACCGATGGTGTCACACCCCGATCCCGCTAGGGTCGTCCGTCTTGCCTGGATCCCTGCGGGATCGATCGTCTTTGCTAAGGCGTGATGCCGTGCAAGCCTAAGTTGCGCTTGCACATGGCCATGTACCTGCACAAAACAACTAGTCAAGCAAAAACATACGCACGCGCCTATTAGTTAAGCAAAACACATGCATGCACGCACGCATTGCAGAAAACCAAATATTGGACACAGAGATTTGAAATGGAAATACTTTCTTTTTATTCATAACTTGGTAGGAATACAAGTACAAAGCTTTGTAAACTCAGAGTGCCTTATATTGGCTACAAGATTCTCTTTGAAACTCTCTTTTGAAAATAGCCACAATGCCCATACATGATATCCCTTTATTACAAGCTTGGAATTTAAAAGACACCTTCAAAGGAAATAAAAACTTGAAACTTGACTGGAAAGAAAATGAAGCTTCAAGGCAGTCCGCAGCTCTACTGGGCTAGACGAGCTTTAGTGCCTCATTGAAATCCCCCTGTCTCCTTTTGCTTTCTGAAAAGGATGCCCACAACGTGGGTCAGCACACATCATGTACTAGCGAGCGGCTCTTCGCCGAAACTCATAAATATCTGCACTAATTCAACATGTGAAGCTACATATTTACTAGTGCTCTTTCTACTTGTCTAGGTTCTTTTTAACAATTCATAAGAAACAATGACAGTAGAATAATCATAACCAACTTACCAACGCCGACAGTCATCCCTGCACAAAATAGGTTAGCACAATTTGCACTTGATATAAAGATATACTGTTGAATTCTGCATGTTTTGTTAGGTTGCAATGCACTCTGATTTCATAAATGCAACTAACTAAATGTTGGTCTAAGGGTCGTATCCCGTGATTAGCCGCTGTGACACATGGGTTCAGCTTGTCGCTAAGGACATTGATGCAACACCCGAGGCCCTTGCACCTCGTAGTGTCTAGACAATCTCCCCTAGGCCGAGCGATTCCAGGTGCCCCCAGACCCGCTCGAGAGATCTAGTCTCCTTGTATACAAGTTATCCAGGACCTATGCATACTCTATAAGGCGACTGTTAGGCAACACATGTACTTATGCTTTGCTTTGGTTTGTGACAGAGCTTGTAGCTCCTAGCTTTGGGACAATTTTGTTACTGTGGCAATGTATACAAGTTCGTATGTACACATCTAACATTTGAAGCATATTCATAGGCAACAGATGAAGTGGCAACATAAAATCCAGCATATGATTCAATTCATTATCTTCTCTTTATCTTTTGTTATTGAGGTATCGTTGATCACATGGACAAGGCAACAGAGTGGACTAGAGATCATTTTTATTAGGGCGTACAAATAAATGCAAGCCCGGTTAGAGCAACTCACCAAGATGAATCTTAGTTGAGAGAAGGAGGGACTTCACGTGCCGTTTATGAACAATTCACGCGGCCTACATTGGCACCAACAGTTGATTAGCATACTTCGTCTCTTTCTCTCAAGATTCGGAATGAATGCGAAATGCGATGAAAGCGAACAATAAAAACCAATCATCGAAAACCAACACGAAAATGCATTCATCAAAACCAAGCAGCGAGAGAAAACATTCAGCAAAACTCTTGGATTCATTTCAATAGAAGCCAATCCATCAATTGGAATGGTTCATTGCATTTCATCCGTGATCAATCGATACCGGCAAGGTTTTCCCCAAACACTCAGTTCAAGACTGAGTCAGCAAGCCGTAGGTATTACATAGTGGACCGCGAGGAGCAGGGCACTACATATGGCTTGTAGATAAACCCTCATGCATCTAGACAGCCGTGATCGTATATGTCACGCCCCGATTCCGTCGAATCGATAGTCATCTCCCGGGCGTGATGCCGTGCGAACCTAATTTGCGATCGCACAAGGCCGAGTCATAAGGTAATCCGAGATACGAGATCTAAGAGAGTACGCAGACAAATTGATTCACACAATAAGTAAAGAAAACTTGATCTTTATTGATAATAAACATCTTTTACAGACTTCGATACAAGACTCATTGCCGCACGGGCTACAACATGACTCGATTACAAAAGAGTGCCGATGAGATAGCCGTTCCATACATTACACGCATCCCTCAATATACCCAAAGTACTCCAGGGACATGGATGGAAGGGACGCTGAGTCATCTTCCTTGGACTGTCGAGAGCCTTCAAAATGGAGTCGCAGAGAAAGTCTTCGACGCACGGCCGAAGCTTCAAAATTACGAACGCCGCCGAGCTAGTTGGCGCGTCCTTCCTGGTTTGCGGGACCTGCAAAGAGCGAGGATCAGCACAAAACACATGTACTGGCGAATGACTAATTAAATCCAAGCTCTGCATTTGATTCGAGAAGTTTCGTAAACATGTTAGCTAGCTATTTCAATGATCTTTCTAACCATCCTGTTCAATTTACATGTTAACATGTTTTGAGGCAAGCATATGAAACTGGATACCATTAAGCAACAATCATATTCATCCCGTGTCCCGTGCACCTATTAAGCAGTGAAGGGGTATGAAGGCCACTGGCAATGTCAAGCCATTTCGGACTATAGCATTGGTTAGACGAAGCCCCTTTCGCATTGGGTAGCGAGCCCTGTGCGAAAGTGCCCGCATAACTCGCGCCGATGAAGGGTTGGCGCTGCTACACTCGTTCCTCCCGGGCCGAATCGGTCCCTTGGCCTAGGCAACCGTTCGAGGAAACTTCACCTTGTCGACAAGTTGTCCAATGACCGTTTTCCTTTGAACTTAGTTGATTTGCTTACTTGACCGTATCGTTGCGATAAACGTTAATCGATTCATTCATGGTTTTGCATAGGCTAAGTGGATTTGCGTAAGAAACACGTTTTCTATTTTCAAAACCGGCAGTTTGATAGCAGGTGTTTCGTGAAGAATCGTGCCACGATTTCTTTGATTCTACACTATTATGACAAGCATTCATTTACTTCACATATTGAGTTTTGAAGTAGAGGGACGAGATGAAGGAGGTCAGCCACTCGCCTTAGGCTTGCTTCAAGCGAGCGACCGGTTGGCTGCGCTGACGTCGCCTACACGATCACCTGCAATCGCATAAGCAACTGATTAGAACATTGTAAAATTCAAGGATATTCGATATAAATGCGAAGCTCGAAAATGCGTCATGAAAACCCATCAAAAACATTCACGTAAAATGCATTCACGAAAACCAAAGCCAAAGCCAAATCAAAGTGCGGTATGAAAACCAGAGCAACGGGAGGTCTCTCCCGACTCAGCCGCAGAGCCAATCCTCGAGGGGCAACCCGCTGAATATGGGACTTGGTTCCGAAGAAGCTATTCCATAACGTGGAATGGATCTTAATTCAACTGTTTCCGTTCGATTGACTCGGCCGATTCCGACCTATCGGTCCCGACCTAATCGATAGCGACAGTGTTCTTTTCTCGCGCACCCCGTGGACGAAAACAGGGCACGATGTAGGGACGGGGCACTACACCATAACCAACTAATAAAAAGTTTCATCCTCGAAACTTAAAGATAGAACCTACCTCTACGAGAATAACGAAGGAAATTTCTCCTTCATTTCCGATTCAAGCTCCCACGTCGACTATTCGATCGAATGGTTCCTCCAGAGGACGCGGACGAGAGGGATCGCTCGATTGTGCAGCAGCTTATCCTTGCATTCAGTGCCCCGTCCCTACATCATGCCCCGTTTTCGTCTACAGGGTGTGCGAGAAAGGAACACTGTCGCTATCGATTCGGTCGGGACCGATAGGTCGGAATCGGCCGAGTCGATCGAATGGAAACGGTTGAATTAAGATCCATTCCACGTTATGGAATGGCTTCTTCGGAACCAAGTTCCATATTCAGCGGGTTGCACCTCGAGGATTGGCTCTGTGGCTGAGTCGGGAGAGACCTCCCGTTGCTCTGGTTTTCATGCCGTACTTTAATTTGGCTTTGGCTTTGGTTTTCGTGAATGCGTTTTACGTGAATGTTTTTGATGGATTTTCGTGACGCGTTTTCGAGCTTCGCATTCATATCGAATATCCTTGAATTATACAGTGTTCTAATCAGTTGCTTATGCGATTGTAGGTGATCGCGTAGGCGACGTCAGCGCAGCCAACCGGTCGCTCGCTTGAAGCAAGCCTAAGGCGAGTGGCTGACCTCCTTTGTTTCGTCCATCTACTTCAAAACTCAATATGTGAAGTAAATGAATGCTTGTCATAATAGTGTAGAATCAAAGAAATCGTGGCACGATTCTTCACGAAACACCTGCTGTCAAACTGCCGGTTTTAAAAATGGAAAACGTGTTTCTTACGCAAATCCACTTAGCCTATGCAAAACTATGAATGAATCGATTAACGTTTATCGCAACGATACGGTCAAGTAAACAAATCAACTAAGTTTAAAGGAAAACGGTCATTGGACAACTTGTCGACAAGGTAAAGTTTCCTCGAACGGTTGCCTAGGCCAAGGGACCGATTCGGCCCGGGAGGAACGAGTGTAGCAGCGCCAACCCTTCATCGGCGCGAGTTATGCTGGCACTTTCGCACAGGGCTCGCTACCCGACGCGAAAGGGGCGTCGTCTAACCAATGCTATGGTCCGAAATGGCTTGACATTGCCAGTGGCCTTCATACCCCTTCACTGCTTAACAGGTGTACGGGACACGGGATGAATATGATAGTTGCTTAATGATATCTAGTTTCATATGCTTGCCTCAAAACATGTTAACATACAAATTGAACAGGATGGTTAGAAAGATCATTGAAATAGCTAGCTAACATGTTTACGAAACTTCTTGAATCAAATGCAGAGCTTGGATTTAATTAGCCATTCGCCAGTACATGTGTTTCGTGCTGATCCTCGCTCTTTGCAGGTCTCGCGAACCAGGAAGGACGCGCCAACTAGCTCAGCGGCATTCGTGATTTTGAAGCTTCGGCCGTGCATCGAAGACTTTCTCTGCGACTCCATTTTGAAGGCTCTCGACAGTCCAAGGAAGATGACTCAGCGTCCCTCCCATCCAGGTCCCTGGAGTACTTTGTGTATATTGAGGGATGCGTGCAATGTATGGAACGACTCTCATCGGCACTCTTTTGTAATCGAGTCATATTGTAGCCCGTGCGGCAATGAGTCATGTATCGGAGTCTGTAAAAGATGTTCATTATCAATAAAGATCAAGTTTCCTTTACTTATTGTGTGAATCAATTTGTCTGCATACTCTCTTAGATCTCGTGTCTCGGATTACCTTATGACTCGGTCTTGTGCGATCGCAAATTAGGTTCGTACGGCTTCACGCCCGGGGGATGACTATCGATTCGACAGAATCGGGGCGTGACAGTATGTCGAGGTGGATTACACTTCTATATACGCAGCTAGCTGTGTCTGTCCCCTGCTCTCCAGTATTCTGGTTCTGGGGCGTGACAAAGACAATACTGATTCATTTGTACAAACAAAATCGCGTACGGTGTCCAGGCCATTTATTCTTGTCATGCCATGCCAGCTGTCGCAACAGCATATCGAGGTATATCATGTAAGGTTTACTTATCAAGAGTTTGCCACGATGGGCCACTATCATGCCATGTTACTTTTCAATCATTCTTGTCGTGAGTGTGCCACAACGGGCCACTGTCATATTCTATCCTTACATCATCATAAATGCAAAAACTTGCATAAATAGTTAGTAACATATTCTTGAAGCCAAGGAAAAGATCTACAACTTTCATGTTAGGAGTTGGGAGAAATTATGGCCAAAAATTAGCCAAATAGGTCAAGAAAAACAACCAAAATAGGAACTATGCGGCCAAGGGTGGATGGGGTCTCATACGGCAGTAGATGGGTACCCATCTATACGGCTGGGTAGATGGATACCCATCTATGCGGCTGGGTAGATGAGTTCCATACGGCTAAGTAGATGGGGGTCTCATGCGGCAGTAGATGGGTACCCATCTATGCGGCTGGGTAGATGGATACCCATCTATGCGGCTGGGTAGATGAGTTCCATACGGCAAAGTAGATGGGGGTCTCATGCGGCAGTAGATGGGTACCCATCTATGCGGTTGGGTAGATGGATACCCATCTATGCGGTTGGGTAGATGGATACCCATCTATGCGGCTGGGTAGATGAATTCTACGCGGCAAAGTGGATGGGGGTCTCATGCAGCAGTATATGGGTACCCATCTATGCGGCTGGGTAGATGGATACCCATCTATGCGGCTGGGTAGATGAGTTCCATGCGGCTAAGTGGATGGGGGTCTCATGCTGCAGTAGATGGGTACCCATCTATGCGGCTGGATAGATGGATATCCATCTATGCGACTGGATAGATGAGTTCTATGCGGCTAAGTGGATGGGGGTCTCATGCGGCAGTAGATGGGTACCCATCTATGCGGTTGGGTTGATGGATACCCATCTATGCGGCTGGGTAGATGAGTTCCATGCGGCAAAGTAGATGGGGATCTCATGCGACAGTAGATGGGTACCCATCTATACGGCAGGGTAGATGGATACCCATCTTCTCCAAAAATCTGAGAAGGATGGCCATGGAATCCATAGCTTCCAAGCTCCATAAAAACTTTACTATAAGTCCAAATTTGGACTACCATAGGTCAAAATGGTGTAGAATAAAATTCTCTACAACATGGAACAATAAAAACTTGAAATTAATAACATTTGATAGATCAAAACCCAAGAAATCCGAAAATACAACAAACTTAGATCTACAAGAAATAAAACATGGAAATTAAAATGCTAAGTACTAAAGTGTCTTAGAATCTCGTAGGGAAAAAAATGGAACAACAAAATTTAAGTTCCTCCATGGAGCAAGTTGTACTTGCCTAAGGGGTGTTCTTGGTTGGTGGTGGGTTTAATGGAGAATAAAGAAAGTAAATAAGAAAGTGGAGGAGAGAGAAAAGTTAGGTTGAGTTTTAAATGATGATGGTGGTGGTAGGTAGGGATTTTCTTTTGGTTCATGATGAACCCAAAAGCAAACCAAACCAAGCCAAACCAAACCAAACCAAGATAAACCATAACCAATGAAATGCTAAAATAAACCATGCAATGAGACATGCAATATGAGTCAAAATACGTACACGTATACCAAAATACGTAATACGAACTACGGGCATTACATCAGGAAAGGAGCAAAATACAACCCTCGAAACCAATGTTGCACGATACAAAATAAAACAATAAAGTAAATACAGGAAAATAAATGAACTAGATCGTGACACGAGACAATGCAACCTGCTACATGAACAGCTATGAGAATAACCATAATCAAGAAAAACACGAACCATGTGTATTTGAAATACCGTGTTCAATATGTGGTCGGCTGGGGTAATTCGACACATCCGAAGATGGCTATTTCCGATAGGAGTACGGCACGACATATGTGAGGTGTATGTGTGCTATTTTCGATATGTACGATATCAATTGGATGTGACCACATACCTACGTGTAATTTCTTCATTCCTCCGAGACATGAGTCATGATCGATAAATATGTTACAAGTCTTGACCAATATATGATAAATAAGTCACAAGTCATGATTACTGTACGATAAACAAATCACGATCACGACCATGAACAATAAATAGGAAATTACGATCAAGAACTCAATCAAGAACAATAATCGGGATCACATGTCAAGACTGTGTTGCAATATGAGACATGACATAAAAATAGTACATTTATAATGTATTGAGAAACATAAGTAGGAGTGTACTTGCCTAAAATCTAGTTTGTAGTGGTGCTTCTAGTCCAACCTAGTCAATAATACAAGGATTAAGTGTTAGGGTTCTATAACTTCCAAATAAATCCTTTAAGAAATCTCCAAATAAATCCTCAAGACTATCTTCCTAAAAAACTATTTAGGTTCAAGAAAATCCGTAATAATAAACCTATTGACTCATGACTAAAAGCTCTTAAAGTCTAAAATAATTTCCTAAAGTCCAAACAACAATCGGCCCGACTAAATTCCTAACTATTTCTTTTTCCTTTCCCTATTTCTTTATTCTCCCAAAGTCTGGCCCATACAACAATTCTTCTTATGCTTTTCTCTTTTTTCATTTATTCCTCTATTTCTAGCCTAAGGCCCGACCTGGCCCAAAAATCCTCACAGCCCAACACTAACCAAACCTTTTTCTTTTTCTTTTCTTCTTCTTTCTCCTAGCAGTCCATACTGCCCCGACCCAAGCTTTTGTACCGCTGCTACTAACTTATTTTCTTTTCTTATTAACCAACCAAGCCCTACTAGCTAACATCCTAACCCATGGAGTTACAACCCTACCCCGCTAAAGCTCACATACGATAAGCCTTAACCCTAACATGTTCCTTCTCTCTTCTCTCACAATTTCTCTCACAACAGATGCCTAACTCCTCACCTAACCTACATTACACTAGTGAGAGAGAGAGAGAGAGAGAGAGAGCATAAGCTTCTCTCAAAGAGAAATGAAGAAGAAGAAAGAAAAGGAAAGGAAAATCTCACCTCGGTTTCTGGAAGTGGCGTGTAATGCCTATGGTTCGTATTACGTATTTTTGGAATACGTGTGCGTATTTTATCTTGTATTGCATGATTCCTTGCTTAGTTTTCTTCATGGCTTGGTTTATTTCTTGGTTTTCGTTCGGCTTGGCTCGGTTTGCTTTGGTTTCTTATGAACCAAGGGTGAACCCCCTACCTACCACCACCACTACCATTTATTAACCCCCACTTCCTTCTCTCTCTTCATTACTCTTCTTCCTTCCTCTATTACTTCTTCACCTACCAGAGAGAGGGAGAGAGGTCTAGGCAAGTGTAATTGCTTCATGGAGGAACACCAATTTTATTGCTTCATTCTCTCCCTTACAACATTTTAACTTACTTTAATACTTGGCATTTCCACTTTCCATGGCTAGATTCTTATAGATCTGAGTTTAACTTATTTTTGGAATTCTTGGGTTTTGATCTACTTAATCTTGTTATTTCTAAGCTTTGAAGGTTCCATGTTGTAGAGAATTTTATTCTGCCCCGTTTCGACCTATGGAAGTTCAGATTTGGACTCCGGATGAAGGTTTTATGCAGCTTGGAAGCCATGGCTTCATGGTGTACTTCTTCTCGGAAATTTGGAGAAGAAGCACAGTCCCGAGCCGTATAGCAGCACTTGACCGCATGACAAGTTCATGCGGCAAGTATTCCTTCAAGCCGCATGTAGTCCTTCTTACTTAAACCGCATGACTGAGCTTCCCAGTCCAGCCGCATGAGAAGTTCCTTCCTAGCCGCATAAAATTCCTTTATCCCCTGGCCGCATGGGACTCGACTCGGTTCAGCCGTAAAGCCCTTTGCTCTGCGGGCCACATGAACCCGAGTCCGTTCCAGCCGCATGAGAGCCCTTCTCCCGTGAGCCGTATGGCGTTGTTACCCTTCAACCGCATAGCGCCAATCTTCCTAGCCGCATGGAATGTTCTGGCTGAGCCGCATACGCCCCTCCCTTACCGGTGGTCGTATATGACCGATACCCTTCAACCGCATACGCCTTTCCCTTTTAGCCGCACGCGCCTGACCCTATTCAGCCGCATGGACTGTTCTCTTCTCGGCCGCATGAGATCATTCCTGGCCGCATATGCCTGAGCCGCATGGCTCTCCCATAGCTCTGTGTACTGTTGTTTTATTATTATTATGCCCATGCCATGTAACTCTCAGTGTAACTTGAGTTCTTATGGCGTACACCTTTACCTTTTTTGTCCTGAACTTGATAAATCACGATTTGATTGGCATAATTGAAATGACAATTGTACATGACATGGTGTGACAAAGAACTGACATGACATGACCTGATAGTGGCCCGTTGTGGTGCACTCTCGACCAGTGAACTTGACATGATAACCTGACATGATATACCTTGATAAGCTGTTGCGACGGCTACCTGACATGACATGACCCGTATAAGTAACCTGGACTCCGTGGGCGATTGTGCTTGTATAAATAATCCAGTCCTGTCTTGCATCATGTCTAGGAGGGGACTCCTGAGTACCACGGTCAGGAGTACCTATTGAAATAGACTAAGGCTAATAACTAGATTAATACATTAGTCATAAAAAGATCTTCCAGCTACAAGCAATCCCGTTACCTGGGCGCGCCTGAGATCTATAGCCTGCCGTCGAGTAGGGCACATTTCCATCACACTGTCATGTGTTGCACCCTCCAAGCTACCTAAGGGTACATGCATTTCTTGGATGATGTACCCACCTGAATTCAACCCCTAACTTTCGACCTGGGTAACCTGGATGGTCTGCAGGGCTTGTGGCTGTGGAATAATCTCACTGCATCTTGCTAGTAACTAGGCCTGTGATAACCCTAGCTAGTTAAAGTATCAAGCCGTACTTATTGCTTGGCCGTGATTGTTGAATGGGGAATTATCAGTCTAGTCTTATTGCATGCTCTGACTTCTTATATTATCTTGCTGATAAATGGGAGAAACCTAGTTTGTTTCAGACGAAGGGTTACGATCCCGGTCCTTGTTTGGTTTAAGGATTGTAATCTGGTTATCTGAATGGTTCCATGGTTATCTTACCGTACATCCTCGTGATGTTATATTTTCTCCAGTTTCACTATATATTATTATCTTCTGTGCTAATTGCTGGTTTTAGTTCCTAAGTGAAGCTTCCTTTGTGGCACTTGCTCTTTCTGGGGCTGACCCAGCTGGTTTTGTATGGCCAGATTTCGGAGCAGCTCCAGAGGATCTACCAACTTTCCCGCCCGATGGTGGCGACTAGACGTAACCAGGACAACGAGTGGGTTTATTTTTGATCTCCCACTTTATTGTAAAAATATTCTTTTGAGGCGTTTAGCCGACGAGCACCTGTTTAGCTCGATTGCATTTACTTACTATCTGCCTACGGGCTGTAACATGATTGACAGATCCTAGGGTTGATCATGTATGACTGAACTCTTGCTAGTCCTAATATTTTATAACGACTAGCTTCATGATCAGCTGAATATGTAATATTTGGGACGCCTTATTATTGTATATTTAATGATCATACATCTTGTGACTTTACTTACTTGCTTGTGATTGAGACACTAGGCTTGTTCATGACCATAGGAGACTGTTGGCTTGTAGTAAACCCTCATGTATCTAGACAGCCGTGACCGTATAGCGAGATGGATTCCATTTCATATACGTAGCTGGCTATGTCTGCCCCCGCTCTCCAGTATTCTGGTTCTGGGGCGTGACATGGCGCCCCGGTGGCGCTCGGAAGGATCGAGGGCAGTGGTGGACGTTCCTGGTCACGGCAGCGTCGATGAGGAAGCAGATCAGGAAGGACGAGCTGTGGTACGGTGCTCGAGGCAGGACACACTGCTCAAGGTCTAGACTCTCGAGGAGCAGAGCTCGACAGTCGAAGACACGACGCTCGAGGCTCTGGTGAGGCCGTCGAGCTGGCGAGAAGGCGGATCGACGAGGAAGAAGACTCAAGGCTGTGGTGGCTGACCGCTCCGGGAGGTGACGGTGATGGGGCGATGCTTCCAGAAGGTGTAGGAGCGGTAGAAAAGTTCGAAGTGACGACATATCTGGATCTACGATTCCGACGGTGACGACCAACGGAGGGGAGCAACATCGTCGAATGGAGGCTCCGACGGCTGGCCGAGGAGGAAGCGCAGTACAGGATGGCAATGGAGTTTGTGGCGCTCCGGCGAAGGCTCGACTGGCAGTCGGATCTGAAGATTAGGGTTAGGGTTCGGTGATGTTAGGTATGGTTGTGTCCTGCTTCTAAACGTGTCTGCAGGACATAAGAATTAGGGGTTAGAATTTCTATGAGATGTTAGGAATGTGTCCTATGTCGATCGTGACACGGGACATAACACAGATTAGAAATTTGTAACTGTGGTATGGTGGTGGGGTTGTGTCGTGTCCTCGGGGTCAAACCTAGGGACACGAGGAAAATGATGTAATAGTATAGAGAACTAATGAATTATGGATGTGGACACACCGACACGACATGACACGGAGGAGGTGGCTAGGGTTTGGCAAGAAATATTTTTGGAATGATTAGCACTAATGATAGTTAGGTATTTATATAAGAAAAAACTTGGGCTCCAAGCAAGTTAGTTAGAAAATTAGTTAGTTAGTTATAACTAACTAATGAGCACATGCCAATTAATTAAGAACACATGTTAATTAACACACGTCTTAACTAATCCATTCTAGAAAGTTCGCAGTAACTCTTAGGGCTAAAGGCTACTAGGAAATTACAAGAATGCCATTCCACTCTCTAATATGACTAAACCACTTCACTTTCAAATAATTATAGAATTGCCACTCCCTCTCCATGGGTTCCTAATTAGCAAACTTCTAATCTAGAAATTACTAAAATACCAATCCAAATAATGAATAAAAAATAGCTAATAAAAAAATTAAAAAAATAGAAATTTTCGGGAAAGGTAGTTACAAATCTACCCGCCTTAGAAAATTTCGTCTTCGAAATTTTAAATAGCACAATTATGGACGATTTAGAATACAGAAACGACAAGAAGACCAAAATCAGTTAGACACGATTGTGAATAGAATCGATATTTAAGGAAAGAACCTGCTTGGCATGACCAAGCACGACAAAAGATAATCGAATGTAGAAATTCGAAATAACATGACCAATAATGATATAATTTTAGTTAGGCATGAAGTGCCATGAAAATTAGTCATGACTAGGAACGACAATCATATACAAGGGTTTGAAATGATTTAACACAATTAAGGTCATCAAATAGAGGGGTTTGAAAATAGCACGATTAATAAAGATCAAAAATTAGTTAGGCACGAAGTGGAAACATAATTTAGTTACGACTAAGCACAATAATCATATATGAGGATTTGAAATGGTTTAGCACGATTAAACAATCGAATACAAAGATTTGAAAACAATACGAGTAATAATGATCAAGAAGGAATTGGCACGAGATGGAAATGAGATTTAGTCACTACTAGTAGAATTAAAGCTATTGAGGCACGATCGTCGAAGCACGATCAAAATCAAAATTTAGCACGATTGGAATAGAGCCAAAAATAGTAGAGTCATGGTCAGATTAGAGTCTAAGCATGATTAAAAAAATCATATGATTATGGTCAAAATCATGTAGATATGATCAAAACCAAAATTAATTGAGCACGATTATATAGTCATGGCGAGCAAATCACTTGGCCATGACTAAGAATAGTCAAAATCATCTATGATCGATTACAGAATCAAAGTCATGTATATGAACACGAATTTAGGTATTAGCACTATCTAGTTATGATAGATCACCTAATCAGAGAAATTCATCTAGGCGTGACAAAACCAGAATTTGGCACGACCAGAACATAGAGCTAAAAGTATAGTCATGGTCAAGTTGGAATCAGAATGCCTAGGCACGACAAACTATTAGTAATGATTATGAATAGCCAAAATCACGATTACCTAGATATGATCAAAGGAATTCCTTAATCACAAACAAAGTCACTTAGGCACGAAAAATAAAATTGAAATTACTTAGGAACGATCAAGGATGTAATCCTGAATCATTTAAGCATAATTAAGGATATAATCGAAATATGGTCAAAGTCGTTTAGGCATGATATAGTTCAGCCAAATCGCATAACATGATCAAATACCTAACCAAAGTTATTTAAGCATAATCAAAATCATTTAGGATTTGGATGATAGAATCAAGTCAGGATAAGGTCATAATTCTAATTATAGAATGACATATCAATACAATTAAAGGCCAAGTCTAAGCACGATCGAAAGTCAAAAGTTTAGGCATGAGCTTAGGCATGATGTAGATGAATCAAAATCGTATGAAATGATTTATGATTGACCAAGATCATGTAAGAATAGTCAAAATATTTAGTTAGGAGTAAGTGATGATATAATCAAAATATAGGCAATTAGTCAATAGAGTCAAGGTTAATAATCAAGGTCATCTAGAAATGATCGAAGAGTGAAAGCCAGGCACGATTTAGAAATAAAATCAAATTTTTTGAAATGATTTAGGCACGAAAATAATAGGATCAAAGAAATCTAGTAATGGGTCAAAATAAGAAATTGAATCTAGTTATGATCAAAATATAGAATCGAAAAATAGTAATATTTCCGAAAATATAATCCAAATATAGTCGTGGTTAGGGGAGGAATCGAAAGCTAGCAAAATTAGAGTTCAGACATGGTAGTTTAGAGAATCATCGAAAATGATTTTATTGAAAATTACTAGAAATGAAAGTCTTACTACAAGATAAAGTAAATCAATGGGTACAAGACATCATAGAAAAGAAAAGAAAAATATAAGATAATCATTACACACTACTACAACTACTACTATAAGGTCTCACTGACCATTATTCCTCAATCATTCCTCTATTTACAAATCCAGAAATGCAACTAACAGATCATGAATCCATCACTGCATGAGAATGAAACTCTAGAATCTTCTGCATAGATACTCTGACTTTATGGTCACTTGATCCACAATAGATTTATTGTCCTAATCTTCTTTTGCATTCATTCCACTTATGTCCTGATCTCTTGCAGAAATTGCAGATAACCTCACGCTGCTTCTGAACAGGAGCTGGCTCTGGGAATAACTGCTGCATCAGAACCTGTTCCTCAGAAGTCTCCTGCTGACCATGATAGCGCTTCGCCGGTCCAAGATTGGGATCCTTGCCTTGAGTACGATCTCTCTTGCATTTCAGATCCAAATCAACTTCTATTCTCTAAGCTATGGATACTATATCAGCATAGGTACTGGCACCACTAGTTATGGCATAGATTCTAATCTCTTCATTTAAGCCATGACGAAAACTTTAAGTCCTGACTTTAGGATCTTTCATCATGCTCTCAGTAAATCTACTAAGACTGCTAAACTCATCTGCATACTCATCAAATGTCATATCACATTGCTCTAGATTATGAAACTCTCTCTAATATCTCCTTGGCAACGGCCGGAAGGAATTTCCTCTTGAATTACTTCCTAAACTTTCTCGAAGTCAGATTAGGGTTTGCTAGCTTAGGTTCATTCCTGAACCAAGTTCTAGCTAAGTCAGGAAGTTGGAGTCCAGCAACTTCTATCTTCAAATCATCAGGAAGCCGTACAACTCGCAAAACCCATTCTATGTCCTCTAGCCACTCATCAGCATATAATATCCCTTCAGTGCCACAAAACTCTCGGGGACACATTTTCTTAAAATCCAGAATAGTCCCCTTCTTAGGTGCAAAAATCCCCTGACTTGCTACTTTATCTATTACTGCCAAGGTTGCTAACTGAATACTCTCCATTCCCTCTTTCATAGCAACTATCTATTCCCGCTGTGCTTCAGTCTGAATCTTATGTGCCTCCATCATTTATTTTAAAATCTCAAACATCTGCTCTCCATTCATAGGCAAATCCCTAGGAATAGGATTGGTCTTCTCAGAAATATGATTGGTCGAGATGGATTCTTGGGTTGGAAGAGATGGAGGAGGTGAAGATGGTGAAGGAGCCATGGTCCCATCCCTTTAAAAGTAACGAGACAAGATGAAGACGATCCTCCGGAACCCGCAATGTCTAGATTACGTCTTCGAGTGACTCCCTTTCCTTTAGCCATTCTGAAAAGAGAAGAGAAGGTAGTAAGATTCTAGGATGAAATGACTTAGAAATATTAGGGAAATAACTAGCATAAGGAATATATGCATAGGATTCTAATAGTACTCTACTTCTAAGTAAAAGATCATAAAGAATAAGCAGATAGTTAGAATCAAGAATTCCTAAGTCATGATTGAGCATTCCTATTCTGTAGGTTCCCAATGTCACTCTAGTCCTAAGCACTATTAGATGGACATGCATGGGCCACCATAAAAATGTGTCATACCCCGTGCACGTATGTTCGGGTACTGGTTTTGAGCGCGTCCAGCCTACGATGCAAAATTGGCGGTAGTTAGATGTCTAGACCTCGATAATCTCCAAGTAATTACATGATCAATCTTTTTGCTCAATCATGACATTAGACAAGAGCAAAAACAAAACCAAAACCAAGCCAATACACGATCACAACATCCACTATCACTTTTGAGTATATTTACTGTAGGATCGTTGAGCACCTTTAGAGGGGGGGTGAATAGAGTGCGTGTGTGCAGCGGAATATAATCACCAATTAAAAAATTAAACAATGGCAGATATGTAAGAGACAGTAAATAAAGATAGAGAATTCAAACTCAGTGACACAGCGATGTATACTGGTATCCCTCTGAGAGGACTAATCCAGTCTCGAGTACTCTTGCTCGATGTTAATCCACTATGGCACAAGCTTTAACTGAGAGCTTGCAATCTCTTACAACACCGTGCTTGGTGACAAGCGCACGACCAGCTTCACAACATCGTGCTTGGTGACGAGCGCACGACCAGCTCCACAACAGAAAAGTTGTTAAAACTTGAACGACCTCTTTACAACTCTTGAGTAACCAAAAGACTCTAAATCAACTCAGATAGTACTGGCTTTTGGCTAAGAGATGTGTAGGTGAGATTTGAAAATCTTAGATCGTTTTGAAAACACTTGAGTAGTAGAGAAGAGAAGATGAAGAATGAATTGATGATTTGAAACGAAAAGTTCTTCTCTATTTATAGGTGTTTTCACCAACCGAACTCGGGCAGAACTCGGGCAGAGTTTGGGTGCAAATATCTCGCAAAGAGACGTTGCTCGCTGATTTGGAGGCAACAAAAGTTTGAATACAAACTTGACCGAACTCGGTCAGAGTTCGGACTGAACTCGGGCCGAACTCGGCTTGGAGTTCTGTCAGGAGATATTTGAAATTCTTTTGCAAAAACAGTTTTCAAACATGTTTTTGGTTATTTGTAAAATCATTTGAAAAGACTATTTTCGAAATATGTTTTTGAAATATTTGTAAACGAAAATACGAATGGTAAAAGTAGGCTTTTGAAATAAGGACAGTTTTAACCCTAAGCCAGTATTACCAAAATTGATTTTACAAAGTAATTCCTAGACTCAATAAAATATAAAATACAGAATAAAAATGAGAACTGAGTCTTCAGAAGATTTGATGATGTTGACGCTTTGATTGATGTGGTACATCGTCCGTTGAATATGATTTCATGAATCCTGAAATAATTAGCAGCATTTTCTATATTTTGTGTATTGACTAAAGTGTATGTTGATTATCGAAATCGGGTGTGACCATGGAATGGGCCAACAATCTCCCCCATTTTGATAATTGACAAACTTGAGTCTATACCAAAATATATTTATATCAAATAGAACAAAATATCAAAATACCTGAAAAAAATTTGTTTGGATTTTGTTTTTGGAATTATCTCCGCTTTGGTATACTCTTTTTCTCCCCCTTTGTCAAGTAGTAAAATGAATAGGCTCCCCCGTAAATCGTGAAGCCAACAATAGAAAAGACAAGACAAAGTGAAGAAAAAAATAATCACAGCATAGACATATATGGAAACAACTGGAATAAAATGAACTATCTCATAATAAACTGAAATAACATAGAGGTTTCCACTAGAAAAAAATACAACTGATAATGTCTAACTAAACAGTTTAGACATGAAATGAAACTACTACATCAACTGCATCAACTAATCAAATCAAAATTCACTATCCCATGGCTGAATCCACGTCACATCGTGGGGTCGTCCGCACCTGAAGGATCAAGAGGGAAGTATGCTGTGGTCGGGTCGAAATACTGAAAAGTAACCTCATCAGTAAATCGAGGACCAGGGAAAGTCGGGTGAGGAAGGATGGTGACCGGATGGACTGGATCCTGAGCCAGGCTATAGTGAAGGTCAGCAATACTATTTCTCAGCACCTGGGCCTGAGAAATGTGCCTGAACTCTGAGTCCTGATGACGTTGCGTAGAGACCGCAACAAAATCATCGAAGCGCTGGAAGAAAGTCTGATCAAATCCTGGGGCAGGGGCCGGAGCAGGAGGAGCATCAGCTGCAGGGGCCTCAGCATCAGCAGCTGGAGCAGGAGCAGCTCCAGGAGGTGCAGGAAATCGACGAGAACGAATCAGCTCAACAGGTGGAGAGGAGATGGCACACGTCTCAAGATCAATCTCGAAACGTCGAAAGATCGAAGCAAGGTGCATCGGATAAACTAGATTCCTGCCTGCATTTTTGCATTTAAGCATCCAGTTCATCATAGTTTTGGGAACGGAGAATGGAATGCCAAAGTGGATGTGATATAGAGCAGAAAGCTCCAAAAAGGTAACTTCATCAGTAGATCCTTTCTTCGGAAGAAGAGCAAAAAAATACCATACGATGAAGTTCATAAAATGTTTGGTTCAGATGTTTAGAAAAGATTCTCCGGGGAGGAGGGTTAGGGTGACAGATTAATTCCCTAAAGGAAGCCAAAGTAACATCGGCAGGGAACTGAATGTGGTAGATGTCAACTAATGCATCACCAAGATCAGGAATATGAAAGTATTCGCTGATATCAGTGGCGCTAAATTCTAACTCTTGCCCAGCAATGTAAGAATAGAAATTACCGTTAGGTTTTACCTGCAGATTGCAGTAAAACATGCGAACGGCGTTGTCATAAATGCTCTCTTGGAGCTCGAAAAAATCGCGGTATCCAAGTTGGTCAAAGATTGGAGCATATTCAAAGAAAGTAGTAAAGTTAACGAAGGCTCCAGAGCAAATACGACGACTAGAGAAAGAATCAAACCAGAGATCCGAGAAGTCTTTGTCGGGAAACAAAGTAGAATCGTACTCTTCGGGATCTCTAGGTCTAGCTGGACTAAAGAGACTAGCAGGGGTATAGTCAGAGGATGAGGAAGCACCTTGGGAAGAGTTTCCTCTTTGACGCTTGGGGGCCATGAGGAGATGGATAGCAAATACCTTCAAAGAAAAAAGGAAGAAGAAGGAAGATGACCGTCCACTGGAACTCGTCAAACCCTTGCTAATATGGAGGAGGAGAGGCTTCTAGTAGAAGAGGAGGGCTTTCCACGTTTTGGTGTGAAGAAAAAGTGGAAGAAAAGTTGGATTATAAAGCCTCTAGGGCCGACTGTTCGGTTCTGGAAGTTACCACAGCGCCGACCGAACTCGGTCCGAATTCGGTCCGAACTCGGTCAGAGTTCGGGCCGAGTTCGGTCACTTACATTCCCGAGACTGTCAAAGCAGTCAGGTAAATAAAAGTTGTAATTAATAACGTTTGACTGGTTTATTAAATAACTGCTGTTATTTTCAGGTTAACTATAGGGGTTGTCCCAGCTAACGGAGGTTCACCGGAAAACTCTTAAATACCGCTTCGCTTCGACCGTAGCCGTGGTGACAGACATACCCTTTGTAAGTTTGTCCCCAAAAATAATTTTCGTTAAATAATAAATTATCAAGTCATAAATACAGTTTTAATTACCATATGTATTATGAGTCCGAGAATTCAAGAATGCCGAGCTCACGCCTCAAGATGTTAAAACGGTCTTCAGCCAATGGTTTAGTGAATATATATGCTAGTTGATGAACAATATCAATAAATTCTAACCAAATATCCCCGTGTTGTTGATGATCACGAAGAAAATGATGTCTAACTTCTATGTGTTTTGTGCGTGAATGATAAACAGGGTTCTTAGTCAGATTAATTGCACTAGTGTTATCACAATAAATAGGAACATTTGTATAGTACAGATTGTAGTCCTCTAAGGTTTGCTTCATCCATAAAATCTGAGCACAACAACGTCCTACGGCGATATATTCAGCCTCAGTTGTTGATAATGCTACTGAATTTTGTTTCTTGCTAAACCAAGAGACTAAGGCCTTTCCCAAGAAATGACACATGCCACTGGTACTTTTACGATCCACTTTGCATCCAGCAAAATCCGCATCTGAGTAACCTATAAGGTCAAAGGATTTGGTTTTGGGATACCATAAGCCAACTGTAGAAGTTCCTTTAAGGTATCGGAAGATACGCTTAATAGCACTAAGATATGATTCCTTAGGGTTTGCCTGATAACGTGCACATATGCAAACGCTAAACATAATATCAGGGCGAGTAGCAGTTAAATATAATAAACTACCAATCATACCTCGATACTTACGCTGATCGACAGGTTTGCCACTTTCATCAGCATCAAGCTTTGTAGATGTTACCATAGGAGTCCCGATTGGCTTTACATTCTCGAAGTCGTACTTTTTTAGTATGTCCTTCGTGTACTTGGCTTGGTTGATGAATGTTCCGTTCGAGTGTTGTTTGATTTACAGTCCTAGGAAGAAGTTCAGCTCTCCCATCATACTCATCTCAAACTCACTCTGCATACACTTGGCAAAATCTTGACAGAGTTGTTCATTAGTAGAACCAAATATAATATTATCTACATAGATTTGCACTAGAAGAATGTCATCATTCATGGACTTAATAAATAAAGTAGTATCAATCTTGCCTTTTGAAAATTCATTATCAAGTAAGAAGGCGCTTAGGCGTTCATACCAAGCACGAGGTGCTTGTTTGAGTCCATAAAGTGCTTTCTTAAGCTTGAAGACATGATCAGGTTTTTGAAAATCTTCAAAACCAGGGGGTTGTTTCACAAAAACCTCTTCTTTCAAAAATCCATTTAAAAATGCGCTTTTCACGTCCATTTAAAAAAGTTTGAAATCATTAAAACATGCAAATGCGTAAAACATACGGATGGCTTCTAGTCTAGCAACAGGAGCATAGGTCTCATCATAATCAATTCCTTCTTCTTGATTATAACCTTGTGCAACTAGACGTGCTTTGTTGCGTAGAACTTGTCCATCTTCACTGAGTTTATTTCGGAACACCCATTTGGTACCAATTATCGATTGACCAATAGGTTTAGGAACGAGTTCCCAAACTTGGTTTCTCTTAAATTGATTAAGTTCCTCTTGCATGGCAGAAATCCAAAATTCATCAGAAAAAGCTTCATCAACATTTTTAGGTTCTATTTGTGAAATAAAAGCAACATTTGCTGCTATATCAGAATCTTTAAGAGATGAACGTGTACTTACACCTTTGGATACATCACCTATAATAAGAGTTTCTGGATGATCTGGCTTGAATCTCAATGATTCAAATCTTTGGGCCATACCTTTCACAAGGCTCTTCTCAGTTCCTGCATCTTCGGAACTTTTATCAGTTCTTACCTCTTGGGTAGGATCTTTCTCAAAACTCTTCTTAGTCTTTTTAGGTGCATCTTCATCATCACTGTCGCTAGATCTGTGACTATTCAACTCATCAAATGTAACATTAATACTTTCTTCAACAATCATAGATCTTTTATTGAAAATTCTATATCCCTTACTCTTAGCAGCATATCCGAGAAATATCCCGTCATCTGCTTTGGAGTCGAACTTTCCCAAGTTATCCTTGGTGTTCAGGATGAAACAGCGACAACCAAAAACTTTAAAATAAGAAATGTTTGGAATTCTTCCAAACCAAAGCTCATATGATGTTTTCTTCGAGATTGGTCGAATTAACACCCTATTTAAAATATGACAGGCTGTACTAACAGCTTCTGCCCAAAAATATTTAGGAAGATTATGCTGATTAAGCATGACTCTAGCCATTTCGCTTAGAGTTCGGTTCTTCTGCTCCATAAGACCATTCTGTTGGGGAGTTCTAGGACAAGAAAATTCGTGGTAATATCCACTATCATCACAAAACTTTTTGAAATCAGAATTTTCGAATTCGCCACCATGATCACTTCGGATACGAGTAATCATGAAGCCTTTTTTGTTTTGTATCTTTTTACAAAATATCTGAAATTCAAAAATAGTATCACTTTTGTTTGATAAAAAGTAAACCCAAGTAAATCGAGAGAAATCATCAACAATAACAAAAGCATAGAGTTTACCGCCAAGACTAGCGACTCTACTAGGACCAAATAAATCCATGTGAATCAACTGCAAAGGTCTCGAAGTACTTACAGCGTTGATGGATTTAAACGTAGACCTATGTGCTTTGTTCTTTTCACAGTCAGCACATACCATATCTCTCTTGAATGGAATCTCAGGGAGTCCTTTTACCAACTTCTTTGTATTCAGACGTGAGATAGTATCCATGTTTGCATGTCCTAGTCTCATGTGCTATAGCCAGCTTTCATCTTGATTGGCTACTAGGCACCTTCCTGCATTATTAGTATTCTCCAAAAAGAAAACATAAATGTTGTCTTCTCTAATCCTTTTATATACGGGATCACCAGATGACATATCATATATGGTACATTTATCTTTCACAAAATTGATACCATAACCATTATCTGCCAAATGACTTATGCTCAATAGGTTATGTTTTAATTCAGTTACTAGACAAACATCCTTTATTATTGGATAAGGAGAAATACCTACAGTACCATTACCTATAATATCACCTCTCAAGTTATTTCCGAAGGAGACGTATCCTTCTTTCTTCATCGATAGCGTAGCGAATAAGGATGCATCACCAGTCGTGTGTCGCGAACATCCGCTATCGAGGATCCATTTGCTTCTAGCATGAGAGGGTTGAGGGTCCACCTACAAAACAAGTAGATGAATCCTTTGGTACCCATTTTCTGAAGGGTCCATACTGATTAGTTTTAGGTCTCCAGACTAAAGTGTGATTGTCAACAAGCTTTCTTGCTAAACAATACTGTAATATGTGTCCGTGTGTACCACAATAAGTGCAAGTCAATTTGGAACCAGATGTGGTTGAAACTGTGTTCACATGCTTGTTTGGTTTCTTGGAGAACCTATAAGTGAAAGCATGATGATACTCGTGTTTCTTCTGTGCTTTCTTGTTTTTAGTCCTCTTAGGTGTATGCTTTGCATTAGGACTAAAATTAGGCTGTGTCACAGGCATTTCCTGTTTGCCTAACTTGATTTCTAACTTTTTAGAAATCGCAATAGACTCTTCATATTTAGCAGTCATAACTGAGAGTCTCTGTTCTGTTACTAAGTGCATCTTCTTCTCTGTGTCATACAACTTTTGTATCTTACCATAATCTCTTTCTTTCTTTTGAATAGTGAGGATAGCCTCATGATAGTCTACCTTGAGTTTGGCTATCTCTTCCGTGTTACCGGTAGTAGATGTCTCTTTAATATCTTGAATAAGATTGGACAATCTAGCTAACTCGGTTGTGTATGCCTTAATCTCTTTTCGAGATTGCTTATACTTGTCAAGCACATTTTTTTGTTCTTCAAGTAAATTGCTAAAGGCATTTTCTAACTCATCGAAAGTAAATTCATCATATAGAGGGTTTGAAGATACCTTATTAAATGCCATAAGACAGACATTTGCATTGCCGCAGGGTCTATCCTCTTCTTCAGAATCACTGGCATCACTTTCATGCCAGATACTTGTGTTGGCATACTTTCGACTAGTTGTAGCTTTTCTGCTTGATCTTGATCTGTCATATGGACTGCTCTTTTTGGTTGTTGGACAGTCCTTCTTTATGTGCCCTGACTTCTTACATCCAAAGCATATGGTTTCATCTTCATTGCTTTCTTGGACATCTTTCTTCTTTCTGCTTGTAAACTTTAGGTACTTCCTGAAGTTCTTCACAAGTAGGGCTTGTTCATCATCACTTGATGATTCTTCATCGGAATCGTTGTATGTAGGTTTTCTTGCTTGAGCTTTGAAGGCAATTGTTTTCTCCTTTGGTGTTGCTTCTTCAAAATCTTGCAAGTCGAGTTCATGGGTCATGAGCTTGCCCATCAAAGTTTCTAACGATATTGTGGTGAGGTCGTTTCCTTCAATAATTGCTGTGGCTTTTGGATTCCAGTTTTTTGTTAGAGCCCGCAGCACCTTTCTAATCTTCTCGTGATTGCTATAATCCTTACCAAGAGATTGCAAAGGATTAGTTATATCAAGGAAACGAGTAAACATCTGTGTAATTGACTTACCGGGTTTCATCTTAAAAGATTCATATTCCTGAGTCAGTCTACTAATTTTGGATTCTTTCACTTGGGAAGTCCCTTCATGGGTTACCTCATGGAGTTTCCAAATTTCGTGAGACGTCTTGCAGGTTGAAACTCTGTTGAACTCGGTTTTGTCAATTGCACAGAATAGTGCATTGATGGCTCGAGCATCAAGACTAGCCTTTGCTTTTTCAGCATCGGTGTACCTGTCATGCAGCTTTTCCATAAGAATACCTTCAACCACTGTGGGTGGTGGTTTCTTATACCCATCAATGACTATTGACCAAAGATCAAAATCTAGAGATTTTAGAAAGAAAGTCATTCGTGTTTTCCAGTATGTGTAATTTGTTCCATCAAATAGAGGAGGTCTATTTGTGGATTGCCCTTCACCGTTGAATATAGATTTCATGGCTGCCATATATATACTCTCTAGGGTATGTTATATAAGAATATAACCCGCTCTGATACCAATTGTAGGATCGTTTAGCACCTCTAGAGGGGGGGGTGAATAGAGTGCGTGTATGCAGCGGAATATAATCACCAATTAAAAAATTAAACAATGGCAGATATGTAAGAGACAGTAAATAAAGATAGAGAATTCAAACTCAGAGACACAGCGATGTATACTGGTATCCCTCTGAGAGGACTAATCCAGTCTCGAGTACTCTTGCTCGATGTTAATTCACTATGGCACAAGCTTTAACTGAGAGCTTGCAATCTCTTACAACACCGTGCTTGGTGACAAGCGCACGACCAGCTTCACAACACCGTGCTTGGTGACGAGCGCACTACCAGCTCCACAACAGAAAAGTTGTTGAAACTTGAACGACCTCTTTACAACTCTTGAGTAACCAAAAGACTCTAAATCAACTCAGATAGTACTGGCTTTTGGCTAAGAGATGTGTAGGTGAGATTTGAAAATCTTAGATCGTTTTGAAAACACTTGAGTAGTAGAGAAGAGAAGATAAAGAATGAATTGATGATTTGAAACGAAAAGTTCTTCTCTATTTATAGGTGTTTTCACCAACCAAACTCGGGCAGAACTCGGGCAGAGTTCGGGTGCAAATATCTCGCAAAGAGACGTTGCTCGCTGATTTGGAGGCAACAAAAGTTTGAATACAAACTTGACCGAACTCGGTCAGAGTTCGGACCGAACTCGGGCCGAACTCGGCTTGGAGTTCTGTCAGGAGATATTTGAAATTCTTTTGCAAAAACAGTTTTCAAACATGTTTTTGGTTATTTGTAAAAACATTTGAAAAGACTATTTTCGAAATATGTTTTTGAAATATTTGTAAACGAAAATACGAATGGTAAAAGTAGGCTTTTGAAATAAGGATAGTTTTAACCCTAAGCCAGTATTACCAAAATTGATTTTACAAAGTAATTCCTAGACTCAATAAAATATAAAATACAGAATAAAAATGAGAACTGAGTCTTCAGAAGATTTGATGATGTTGACGCTTTGATTGATGTGGTACATCGTCCGTTGAATATGATTTCATGAATCCTGAAATGATTAGCAGCATTTTCTATATTTTGTGTATTGACTAAAGTGTATGTTGATTATCGTAATCGGGTGTGACCATGGAATGGGCCAACATACATGTTCCATCTTCGGAGATAAATTCGGTAATCCATATCCTCAAAAAATAACTCATACATCTAATATATCTGATACATCAATCAAGTCCTGGCCTATATCAACCATCCAGTCAGGAAAGGAGCAAAGTACAACCCTCCAAACAAATGTCGCATGATACAAAATAAAATAATAAAGTAAATATAGGAAAATAAATGAACCAGATCGTGATTCAAGACAATGTCATACAATGCAACCTGCAATATGAACAGCTATGAGAATAACCATGATCAAGAAAAATACGACTATAACCATGTGTATTTGAAATATCGTGTTCAATATGTGGTCGGCTGGGGTAATTCGGCACATCCGAAGATGGCTATTTCCGATTGGAGTATGGCACAACATACGTCAGGTGTATGTGTGATATTTTCGATATATACGATATCAATTGGGTGTGACCACATACCCACTTAGCATTTTCTCTTTTCTCCGAGACATGAGTCGCGATTGATAAACATGTTACAAGTCATGACCAATATATGATAAACAACTCACAAGTCATGATCACTGTATGATAAACAAATCACGATCACGACCATTAACAATAAACAGAAAATCACGATCAAGAACTGAATCATGAACAATAATCAGGATCACGTGTCAAGACTATGTCACAACATGAGACATGACATGAAAATAGTACAATTATAATGTATTGAGAAACATAAGTAGGAGTGTAGTTGCCTCAAATCCAATTTATAGTGGTGCTCCTAGTCCAACTTAGTCAACAATACAAGGATTAAGTGTTAGGGTTCTATAACTTCCAAATAAATCCTTTAAAAAATCTCCAAATAAATCCTTAAGACTATCATCCTATAAATCCTATTTAAGTTCAAGAAAATCTCTAATAATAATCCTATTGACTCATGACTAAAATCTCTTAAAGTTTAAAATAATTTCTAAAGTCCAGACAACAATCGGTCCAACTAAATTCCTAACTATTTCTTTTTTCTTTCTATATTTCCTTATTGTCCAAAAGTCTGGCCCATACAATAATTCTTCTTATGCTTTTCTCTCTTTTCATTTATTCCTCTATTTCTAGCCTAAGGACTGGCCTGGCCCAAAAATCCTTACAGCCCAACACTAACCAAATATTTTTCTTTTTCTTTTCTTCTCCTTTCTTCTAGCAGTCCATACTGGCCCGACCTAAGCTTCAGTACTGCTGCTACTAACTTTTTTCTGATTAACCAGCCAATCCCTACTAGCTAACATCCCAACCCAAGGAGCTACAACCCTATCTAGCCCAAAGCTCACATATGATAACCCTTAACCCTAACATGTTCCTTCTCTCTCCTCTTACAATTTTACTTATAGCAGCTGCCTAACTCCTCACCTAACCTACACTACACCAGTGAGAAAGAGTAGAAGCTTCTCTCAAAGAGAAATGAAAAAGACGAAGAAGGAACAATAGAAGGAAAGGAAAATCTTACCTTAGTTTCTGGAAGTGGCGCCCTGGTGGCACTCGAAAGGATCGAAGGCGGTGGTGGCCGTTCCTGGTCCCGGCGGCGTCGATGAGAAAACAGATCTGGAAGGACGAGCTACGGCACGACTGTAATGCCTGTGGTTCGTATTACGTATTTCTGAAATACGTGTACGTATTTATTCTTGTATTGCATAATTTCCTTGCTTAATTTCCTCCCTGGGCTTGGTTTATTCTTGGTTTGGGTTGGCTTGGTTCGGTTTGGGATTGCTCTTGGTTCATCATGAACCAAGGGGTGAACCCCCTACCTACCACCACCACTACCATTTATTAACCCTTCTCCTTTCTCTCTCTTTATTTATCATCTTCTCCACCATTACTTCCTTACCTACCAAAGAGAGGGAGAGAGAGGTCTAGGCAAGTGCAACTTGCTTCCATAAGAGAACCCATTTTTATTGTTCCATTAGCTTCTCCTCATGTTTCTAAGACACATTAGAACTTGTCATTTTCCATTTTGAGGCTTTAATTTTTGTAGATCTAGAAATTAGTTATTTTCGGATTTTGGTAGTTTTGATCTATCAAACTTCTTTGTTTTCAAGTTTTGATGGTTCCATGTTGTAGAGAATTTTATTCTACCCAATTTTGACCTTTAAAAAGTTGGATTTGGACTTATTTTGACCAAGTTATGGACTTTTGAAGCTTTGGATTCAAACCATGGAGTTCTTGCTGATTTGGAGAAGACAGTGAGCAGTGTGCGCGAGCTTTTTAGCTTGCGTCACTGAGCTGCACGCGCTCTTTAGCGCAGCGTAGTCTCTCATACGCTGCCTTTTGGAAGCGTATGTCGTGCATACGCTGCCCTGGCAAGGAGTCGTATGGACCTCATACGCTGCCTTGATGAGTGGTCGTATAGAGTACATATGCTGCCTTGACAAGGAGTCGTATGGACCTCATACGCTGCCTTGACAAGGAGTCGTATGGACCTCATATGCTGCCTTGATGAGTGGTCGTATGGAGTACGTACGCTGCCTTGACAAGGAGTCATATGGACCTCATACGCTGCCTTGATGAGTGGTCGTATAGAGTACATACGCTGCCTTGAAGAGGAGTCGTATGGACCTCATACGCTGCCTTGATGAGGAGTCGTATGGAGTACATACGCTGCCTTTTGGAGACGTATGTCTTGCGTAGCCTGACTTGAGCGTAGCCTGACTTGAGCGTAGCCTGACTTGAGTGCAGCCTGACTTGAGCATAGCCTGACTTGAGCGCAGTCTGACTCAGGCGCAACCTGATGTTTAGGCACAACTAGACCTGATAGTGGCCCGTCGTGGCGTACTCCTGACAAGTACACTTGGCATGATAACCTGACATGATTATCTCGAATAGCTGTTGCGATGGCTACCTGACATGACATGACCTGTATAATTAATCTGGACACCGTAGGCGATTGTGTTTGTATAAATAAACCAGTCCTGTCTTGCATCATGTCTAGGACAGGGACTCCTGAGTACCATGGTCAGGAGTACCTACTAAAATGGACTAAGGCTAATAACTAGATTAATACATTAGTCATGACGAGATTTTTCTGCTACAGGCAATCCCGTTACCTGGGCACGCCTTGGGATCTGTAGCCTGCCGTCGAGTAGGGCACATTTCCAGCACACTGTCATGTGTTGCACCCTTCAAGCTACCTAAGGGTACATTCGTTTCCTGGACGATGTACCCACCTGAATTCAACTCTAATCTTTTAACCTGGGTAACCTGGATGGTCTGCAGGGCTTGTGGCTGTGGAATAATCTTACTGCATCTTGTTAGTAATTAGGCTTGTGACAACCCTAGTTAGTTAAAGTATCAAGCCGTAATTCTTGCTTGGCCGTGAAGTGATTGGACGGAGTCTAACCAGTCTAGTCTTGTCCTGATCCTGTTCTAGATTATTGAATGACCAGAATGCTTGTATTTATTTTACCGATAAATGGTGAGAATTCCAAGTTCTGTTCAGACGAAGGGTTACAACCCCGGTCCTTGTTTGGTTTACGGGTTGTAACCTGGTTATCTGAATATTTCCATGGTTATCTCGTCGTATATCATCATGGTGTATTTTTTTATTTCCAGTTCTTACTTTTATTTATATCTTGTGCTGATTGCTGGTTTTAGTTCTTAAGTGAAGCTTCCTTTGTGGCACTTGCTCTTTCTGGGGTCTGACCCAGCTGGTTTCGTATAGCCAGATTTCGGAGCAGCTCCAGAGGATCTACTGACCTTCCAGCCAGATGGTGGCCACTAGACGGAACCCTGGCAACGAGTGGGTTATTTTTGGCTCTCCCACTCTATTATAAAAATATTCTTTTGAGGCGTTTAGCCGACGAGCACCTGTTTAGCTCGATTGCACTTACTTACTGTCTGCCTACGGCTGTAACATGATTAACAGATCCTAGGGTTGATCATGTATGACTAAACTCTTGCTAGTCCTGACATTTTGTAACGACTAGCTTCATGATCAACTGAATATGTAATGTTTGGGATGCCTTACTATTGTATATTTAATGATCATGCATCTTGTGACTTTTACTTACTTGCTTGTGATTGAGACACTAGGCTTGTTTATGACCTTAAGAGACTGTTGGCTTGTAGATAAACCCTCATGTATCTAGACAGCCGTGACCGTATAGTGAGATGGATTCCATTTCATATACGTAGCTGGCTATGTCTGCCCCCGCTCTCCAGTATTCTGGTTCTGGGGCGTGACAACGACGCTCAAAACAGGACACACTGCTCGAGGTCTCGACTCTCGAGGAGTAGAGCTCGACAGTCGAGGATGCGGTGCTCGAGGCTCTGGTAAGGTCATCAAGCAGGTGAGAAGGCAGATCGACGAGGAAGAAGACTCGAGGCGGTGGTGGCTGGCCACTCCGGGAGGTGACGGTGATGGGGCGGTGCTTCCAGAAGGCATCGGAGCGGTAGAAAAGTTTGGAGCGACGGCAGATCTGGATCTACGATTCCGGCGGTGGTGGCCAACAGAGGGGAGCAACGTCGGCGAGTGGTGGCTCCGACGATGGGCCAAGGAGGAAGCACAATATAGGATGGCGGTGGAGATGGTGGCGCTCCGACGAAGGCTCCGTCGACAGTTGGTTCTGAAGATTAGGGTTAGGGTTCGGTGATGTTAGGGATGGTTGTGTCCTGCTTGTAAAAATATCCACAGGACACAAGAATCAGGGGTTGGAATTTCTATAAGATGTTAGGAATGTGTCATATTCGTGATATAGGATAGGACACAGATTGGAAATTTGTAACTGTGGTGTGGTAGTGGTGGTGTGTCCATGTCCTCGGGGTTGGACCCGGGGACACGAGGAAGATAATGTAATAGTGTAGAGAAATAATGAAATGTGGATGTGGACACTCCGATACGGCAGGATACGGAGGAGGTGGTTAGGGTTTGGCAAGAAATTATTTGGGAATGATTACCACTAATGATAGTTAGGTATTTATAGGAGAAAAAACTTGGGCTCCAAGCAAGTTAGTTAGGAAATTAGTTAGTTAGTTATAACTAACTAATGAGCACATGCCAATTAATTAAGAACACATGTTAATTAACGCATGTCTTAACTAATCCATTCTAGAAAGTTCCCACTCTAACTTTGAGGGCTAAAGACTACTAGAAAATTACTAAAACTAATTATCCTACATTGGTATTTACAAGAATGTCATTCCACTATCTAATATGACTAAACCACTTCACTTCTAAATAATTACAGAATTGCCACTCCCTCTCCATGGGTTCCAAATTAGCAAACTTCTAATCCAGAAATTACTAAAATACCACTCCTAATAATGAATAATAAAATAGTTAATAAAGATTTTAAAAAAATAGGAATTTTTGGGGACGGTAGTTACAGTTGTGTTTTAGATAACCTTATGAAAGTGTATTGTGCAAGCGTAACCTAGGCTCGTATGGCATCATGCCCGGGAGACTACTATCGATTCTTTAAAATTGAGACGTGACATAATGGTACCAAAGCACGGCTTTACATCCTTTGGCCTTCCTGTTTGAGTCTCGTACCTTTGATTCTATGTCGAAGAGATGAGTTATTCTATACAGTGAGTTCGTAATATTTTCTGAGACTAATATAAGTTGCCTTTATAATCCAGAAGCTGGGGAAGCTGCTCCCGCGAGTGAAGAAGGTGACTCGAGCGGCTCGAGTAGCTCGAGGGCAAAACCCTCGAACGCCCCCATGGAACGGATGTTGCACATTCTAAAGGTGCAACAACGTCAGGTCGAAGCCAACCAATGCCAGAATGAGCTCCATCGACGGTAGAATGAGGCACGACAGTCTCAATTTGAAAACCAATTTGAGGTCTAATTCAAGATACAGCAGAAGCAGCTTGATACTCTCCAGCAGATTGTCCAGACGGTTATGGCCAATAATAATTATATTACGATACATTCCGTAATCGAGCCTGCAGCCCGATGGATTGAAGTCGAATCGGAGGAGCCCGAGCGCCAACATGCAGCACCGATAAGTTCCAACTTTGAGGTATCAAAATTCAAGAAAACTTAGTGCACTTCCTTCAGCGACACTGAGGACCCTTCTTTGGCGATCGATTGGTTGGAGGAATTAGAGGTCCATTTTGAACTCCTAGGCATTGATGAGTCCAAGAAAATTATATGTGCTCAACTACAACTTTGACTGAACGTGCACGCCTGGTGGGTCGTGCTAAAGCGAGCACTCCGACGCGATGACGAGACGACAATGATCACTTGGGCTACCTTCCAAAAGGCGTTTAAAATTGAATATCTTCCTGCCACCATTCAACAGGAGAAAGTGAATGAATTTATGCAGCTGAGACAAGGGAACATGACGGTGCGACAGTACGCAGCAGAGTTCAACAAGTTAGCCAAATTTGTTGGAGCATTCGTGCCTACCATGGAGTCACACTCGACGGTTCGAAGTGTGTCTACGACCTTTCTATCTCTGACCATATATCGGTGCCAGAATAGAAGACCATGGGCGAGTCCCTGAATCACGCTCTTCGCCTTGAGCTCCAATATCCTCCAGTCGCTGTTGGCCTTGTGCATACCTATAATCATAAACGTCCTAGCCATGCGATAGGAAACAATATGAACAAGCTTCCAAACAATAGCCAATAGGGCAAACACCAAGGGCTGAACTCAGGAATTCGCTACAACAAATATAATAACTTCGGGCATCATACAGCCGATTGTCATATCTCTGAAAGCAGATGCTGGCACTGCGGTAAGACGGGTCATTTGCGGGCAAACTTCTCGACCAGAAGGTCGAACCCAATGACACCTCAACATCAGCAAAATCGTCCAGGGAATCAAGGCACACCGAGAGCTCAACAGCCTACACAGCAAAATGGCTAAGATCGTCGCCCCAATACCCAGGGACCAGTCTACGCCATGACCTTGGATGAAGCGTTCGTATCTGACATAGCCGCGACATGTATACTGTTCTTCAATAACAAACATGCTCGTGTATTATTTGATTCAGGTGCCACACATAGTTTTATATTGGCGGACTTTGCCGATGAGCATAAATTTCCCGTGACACCTTTAGGCCTAAATCTTAGGTTAGCATACCGCCGGGCACGCAACAACTTAGACACACAGCCTGCAAAAACAGAATCATCTGTATTGGAGGTAGGAAAATATATTTAGATGCGATAGTTCTCGATATCAAGGACTATAACATCATATTGGGGATGGATTGGCTCGACGCTTGCAAAGCCACCATCGACTGTGCTGGAAAGATGGTCACCGTCCGTCTGCCGAAAGAGACCAAATTTTGTTACTCGCGTGGTGAAGCGTCAACGGCCTACGTGATGATCTTTGCTATATCTGCTCAAAGGATGTTGCATTTCGGCTGTAAAGGCTACTTGGCTTCCATGCGTGACATGCGACAAGATGGTACAAACACAAATCAGACGGACGTTGTGGCAGAATTCTCCGACGTGCTCTCGAAAGAGCTACCTGGCATGCCACCCGATTGAGAGTTTGAGTTCACTATCGACACATTTTCTAACACCCGCCCAATTTCTAAAGCCCCGTACAGAATGGCCCCTGCAGAACTGAAGGAACTCAAAGTACAATTGTAAGAGTTGCTCGATAAAGGATTCATACGGCCTAGCGTCTCGCCACAGGAAGCCCCTGTATTATTCGTGAAGAAGAATGATGGGTCGATGCGTCTCTGTATAGACTATTACGAGCTCAACGAAGCCACAATCCAGAATAAATACCCCTACCCCTCATCGATGACCTCTTTGATCAGCTACAAGGTGCCTCGGTATTTTCAAAGATTGACCTTCGATCGAGTTACCATCAACTCACAGTCAAGCCGGACGACATACCGAAGTCAGCCTTCCGCACTCGTTACGGCCACTACGAGCTCTTGGTGATGCCATTTGTCCGAACGAATGGAAGTGACAGCACATAACCATGGACTTTATTATTGGCCTGCCGAAGATGCCATGAGAAAATGATGCCATCTAGGTAATCTTCGACAGACTAACCAAGTTAGCGCATTTCTTCTCCATCAAAGTTACTTGGAGCATCGATCGACTGGTTCAGATCTACCTTGACGAGATTGTACGGCTGTATGGAGTTCTCATATCCATCATCTCTGATCGAGATAGGCAAGTTCTTGTCATGCTTCTGGAAAAGTCTTCAGTCGGCTGTAGAGACTAAGTTGAAGATTAGTTTTGCTTACCATCCTCAAACCGACAGCCAATCAGAGCGAGCGAATTAGATGCTCGAAGACATGCTACGACTCTTGTGCGATAGAGTTGAAGTCAAGCTGGGATGTTCACCTACCATTGGCCAAATTTGCATATAACAATAATTATCAATCCAACATTCAAATGGCACCATATGAATCATTATACGGGCGGAGTACAGATCACCTATTTGCTGGGGTAAAGTCGGGGAGTAGCAGATTCTTGATCCGGAGCTAGTGGAACAAACTGTGGCGAAGGTCAAACTGATAAAAGAGAGATTAAAAATAGCTCAGAGTCGACAGAATAGCAATACGCATACCATTGATAGCCACTCGAGTTCCTGGAAGGCGATCATATGTTTCTAAAGGTGACGCCTATACGAGGAGTAGCCAGGTTTGAAGTTAAGGTAAACTTAGTCCAAGATTTGTGGGTCATTTCCAAATATTGAAGCAAGTTGCCCCAGTAGCTTACCAAATCGTATTACCATTCGCACTATCAGATGTGCATAATATCTTCCATGTCTCACAACTAGGAAGTATGTGCACGATCCGAGTCACATGGTTGATTTTGGTCAGCTGGAGCTGAAGGCAGACTTATCATATGTGAAAGAAGCGGTCCAAGTCTTGGAGCGCAAGGACAAGCTATTTCAAAATTGCGTGATCCCCCTCGTTTGTGTTCTATGAAGAAACCATTCGGTCGAAGAGTTAACCTGGGAACTCGAATCTGAGATGAAGGAAAAGTTTTTTTTCTATTTTCCTAGTGGTAGGTTCATTTCTTAAGTTTCAGGGACAAAACTTTTTCTTAGTTGGTTGTGGTGTAGTGTCTCGTCCCTATATCGTACCCTATTTTTCGTCCACGTGGTATGCGATAAAGTAACATTAGCGCTATCGATTTGGTCAGAACTGATTAGTCGGAATCGATTGAAACGGTTGAACGGGACTAATTAAATTAAGATCCTTTCCTCATTATAGAATGGCTTCTTCGTAATCAGGTCCAATATTCGGTGGGTTACGCCTCGATGATAGACTCTGCGGCTGAGTCGGAAGAGACCTCCCATTGCTCTACTTTTCATATCGTACTTGCTTTTTTGGCTTTGGCTTGGTTTTTTGAATACGTTATCGTGAATGTTTTCGATGGCTTTCATGGCTTGCGTTATTTGAATTTTGTATTTCCTATCGAACTCATTGAGTAGTGCAGTGTTTTGACCAGTTGCTTGTGCAATTTTAGATGATCGCGTAGGCAACGTCTAAGCGCAAACCAACCGGTCCCTCGCCTCGATCAATCCAAGGTGATTAGATGACCCTCCTTTCCCTCGACCCTCTGGTTTAAATCTATCATAAATACAAAATGAGATATGCTTGTCTTTATAGTGTTGAATCAATAAATTATGGCACGATTTCTCACGAACACTTGCTATAGAACTGTTATAACATAAAATTGATGCATGCTTGCTTATGCCATATTTATTGTAGATCTGGGAAAAATGAAGATGAATCGATTAGCGAATGTTGCAAAGATAAGGTGGCACACTTTAAAAATTGGCTAACTCTCAAAGATTCGTAGACCATGCTTGAATAATTAATTTTACTATAGCACGGTCATAGACAACTTATGTACAAGGTTTCGCTTTCTCGAACGACAATCCGGGGCCACGGGACCGATTCAGCCTAGGAGGAATACAAGATAGCTATGTTGGATGCTAGCACGGGTTATTCGGAACTTTCAACAGGGCTAGCTATCCGCGTTGAAAGGTTTATCATCTCGATCAGGCTATATGCCCAAGATGGCTTAAATTGTCAGTGACCGTCACCGAAATACTATTTACAAGCTTTTGATATAAATTTGACAGGAAAGAACATGGTAAGTTGTATATTGCATGGCACACTCTGTCGTAGGTAAGTTTTAGCATAAATTACCTTGTTTATGTTTTGTCAAATGACTTATATGAAACTGACTAGGAATGGCTAGAAAGATCACTAAATTATGTTGCATGTTCCACTTAAATTCTTAAACCAAACAAAAGCATAAAAATTGATTAGCCATACACCAATACATGTGAACGTACTGATCCTCGCTCTCCACGGGTGCTCCGACTCTAGATAGCGTGCCATGGAACTGAAGGCGATGTTGCAATATTTTGAAGCCTTACTAGTGTACAAAGGCAAATCGCTCACCTTTTGAAGACTTCGATCAAGACCCACGTCGCACAATTATCTCTGATTCCAGTTCTAAGAGAGTGTTTTGTTGCTTATGTATAAAGGGATGTAAATATATGGAACGACCATCTCATCAGCGTTCATTTTGTAATAAAGTCAGTTTGTAAGCCCATACGGCACCTTTGTAATCTAGTCTGTAATATAATGTTTATTATCAATAAAGCAAAGTTTTTTCTATACAAATGTGTTCAATTTACTCTGCGTACTCTCTTTGCTGTTGTGTTTCGGATAACCATATGAAAGTGCCTTATGCGAGCGCAGCCTAGGCTCGTACGACATCACGCCCGGGGGATGACTATCGATTCTTTAGAATCGGGGCGTGACATCGCTCGGTCGAGGCAACTCCTCGCTCAGGTGTGTGGCTTCGGTGAACTTGCCTCAGCTTGGCCTTCACACTAATAAAAAAGTTTTTATTGTACTGAATAGGTTTGATAATAAAATAGATGAATCCACATAGCTAAGAGAATAATCTCATTGAGTCAAGTATGTATGTAGAATATGAAAAAAGTGTCCTACTGTTGCTTAGACGTTCTGCACGATGGTTTTTAAAGTTGGTACTGGGTCCTTCGATCGTACGATTGAGTTAGGCAAAGTTATGCCATGGGCTATCAAAGTCATAGCAGGCACGTCCATACGATCCTACTATTTTGTATAGCAGTTATGTCCCACGGTCTTACTATAGGTCTTATGAAAGATGGCACAGTTAAGGCGCTCAAAGAACTCAGTTGTTCAAGTTGAGCACGTGTATGGTCCTATGGTTCTACGACTTTATATAAGCCACATTTTTCCACGGTTTCAAAGTTCGTCATATAGAATATGACTTGGGCGGCACTGTCGTACGAAATACAATGGGTTTAAGGCACGAAACATGGTTGTTTCAATGATAAATATGCCACGATCTATTGCAAGTAATGGAACACATTTTTTTCAAGTTAAGTAGGAAGGCTATGCAGTAGCTGTTTCCTGGGTTTTAAAGAATGCAAAGTTCATGTGACCGTTTGTCGTCGAGGCGGTCCCTCGTTTGGGAGTCTCCAACGATGCACATTTTGCATAATATGGTTTCGATGCACGTTTTGCTAAGTATGGTTTGAGTCGTACCATAAATTAGGTCATGTATTTACGTGAGTTTAGATGTTCTCGTAGGTGCGTAGTCATGGACAACTTGTGTACAAGGATTTCTTCTTCGACTGATTTACGCAGGGATGCCGAGGTCAGTTCGACCTAGGAGAAAGACGTTATGGCGGTGCTGGATTGTACCGCACCAGGATAGTCGAGGGCTTTCATTGGCGCTTACTACCTGCATTGAAGAACCTGTCATCTATGCCGAGCTATGTCCACGATGGCTTGTCTTACCAGTAACCTTTCATATAGATAAGTAGTGTGCTGAGCGGCAATCCGCATGCATGGTGTCGGTTGAGTCACAAGGAGTATAACTACGACACGAATGAGTCAAGAAATGTGTGTACGGTCTGCAACACAAGTTTTATGGAGCCTAAGATTTGGCTATAGTAGAAACACGTGCTTTGGTACGAGAGATGGCATCGTATATTGAGTCGTATGGCTCAAAGTTCACCAGTATTGAGTCGTTGGTAGGATAAGACAAGTCAGACCGTAAAGATGAGTTTGATTAAGTCACATTGAGTTGTAAGGTACGGCCTCGATGTTGAAATACGAATAGAGTTTATAGCACGACCATGTTGTTGCATCTCAGAGTATGATTCAAAAAGGCAAGCACAAGTCAATACGTTAATGTTGTTAGCACAAGAATGGTCTAGAGACACAAAATAGGTCAGGTGTCTATGTCTTTGAACTGATCCTAAGGCAAGATTAGAACGACAATCGAAGGACTAAAAGTTACACACATTAAATGAACGTGTTGGTTTTGTTTGGGTTTGCGAGATGCTAGTCCACCAGTACGGTTGTGTACTGACAACCCACTAGTTTTTATGCGCAGGTGATAGGTACTTACGCGCTCGAGGCGGAGCTCGCTTGGATGCACTGAGGCATGGAGTTCCTTGGCATTTCGAGGCGTGTGATTGCATTAAAGTCTTCACCTATACGGGATATAATGTATGGACATCGCCTATCTGAAGCACCTTCAAGTTGCAAGCCGAAGGGGCACATATATTTCATAGTATTGAAAGAGGAGAGATAGCTGAGAGACTTGTATTGTGAGGAAGAGTGAGACTGAGTGTCACAATCTTGACCGCGTGCCAAATATGTAATTTTTGTTTCAATATCAATAAATAGCTATTTGCATGACTTGTATTTGTTTCAACTTTTCGCTGGTGACATACTGATTATTCAATGTTTCTGCTTCGGAACTTCTGTTCGACGACCCCATCGCTTAGCCTGTAATCGGTCGTTATAGAATTGCCTTGCACGAGCGCAACTTAAGCTCACGCGACATTACGCCATAGCGAGGATGAACGGTCCTTTAGGACCAGGGCATGATAGCAAGTGCCCATCAAGTCGAGTTTCCGGAGCTTTAATGTAAAAAGATTTTGACAAGCAAAGGAAATAAGTCACTTAGTGCTCCGGTTAGATTAGAGGAGATTGTTTAAAAAGTTGATCCGAATAAAGCACTAGGACCTGATGGTTTTGCTTGTAAGTTCTTTAACAGTCATTGGGAGAAGCTAAAAGCATCAATTCTAGAAGTAGTCGAAGAATTCTTCATCAATGGACGACTGTTGTGGGAGGTGAAGCATACATTTATAACCCTCATTACAAAGAAATGAGCGGTGTCACTCAATGATTTCAGGCTGATAACATGCTATTATTTTCTCTATAAACTGATATCTCAATTGTTGTCGCCGGATGGAAGCTATTATGACAGAGTTAATCTCGCTCAACCAAGTTGAATTTGTAAAAAGGAGATCAACATCAGACAATAGCTTGTTGGTGCATAAACTACTTCCAGATTTTAATGAGGGGGCCAAAAGGAATCTATGGAGCTTGACTTACGAAAAGCATATGACATAGACAATCAAAATTTGTTTGTCAATTGATGCTACCATAGGATTTGATCGGTGGTGGATTGACAGGGTTCGGGAGTGAATCACCACTCCCACTTTTCTATTCTAACTAAACGTCAAACATACGAATTTATTCATAGTAAGTGTGGGCTAAGACAGAGGAATCCTCTATGATCACCAATCTATCACAATAGTTATGGAATATTACTCATGCATGATGTATGATGTAGTTTACATGAAGGATATTATTCTGCTATATCAGAAGGTGTTCCCTATACTTTCACATCTTATAAATGCGAATGATATATTAGTTTTCCTTGTTCTATTTATCATAGGATTGACATCAATTAACTATCTTATGAAAGAGTTTGGGTAGATATCGGGTCTACAAGTGAACAGGGATAAGAGCAAGTGAACTTCAATTCATATTGTCCGGAACATGATAGGTTGGCATGCGTGATTCAGATCGATAAAGGCAATCTCCTAGTTAAATATTTGGGATTACTTTTATCGATTAATTATGCAAAATTGACAGAATGTCAGAGTATGGCGGACTATGTGCAACGTAGAGTTGAGGGATGGCAAGCGATAAACCTATTATTTGGGGGCCATATTGAATTGGTTCGGTCGAATATATCTGCCATTGGTATGTTCTAGCTCCAGGCTATAATGTTGCTAAAGGAAACTATTCACAAAGTAGGGAAAATATTCGTTAATTTTGTATGGAGGAAAGACATGCCATATCTTGGACTGATATGTGTCGGCCAAAGAATGAAGGACGTGTTGGACTTAAATCGTTTGCGATGTTCAGAGAAATAATGGGTCTTAACTTACCTGGAAATTTCTAGAATGAGGTTCTTTATGGTCTAACTGGACGAGTAACAACAACTAGTCTGTGGTTTACGAGACTGTACTTGTGGGTAGACAACGACTAAAGCAAGTGTTAACAAGGAACATTAGTAATGGGGAAACCACGAATAGTTGTAGCAGTATTGCACACATGGAAGGAGAGAAATAATCATATTTGCAAGGGACTGAGTACTCCTCCAATAGGTATTGTCAATGATATTGAATATAATGTTGTTATAAACACAAAAATCTATGCAAATTTGCCCAGTTAACTGAGATGTAAGTTGCACTTTCTATCAATACAATTACCTTTTTCCATATATATATATATATATATATATATATATATATATATATATATATATATATATACACACGTCAGAAAAGACACATTGAAAGAGAGGAGGGGGATTAAGATCTCCGCTTTTAAGCATCCTTTCTCGAAATAGCATGTCTTTTTTGACACACACACACGCATATATTGCAAGTATGCAATTGAATATCTGATAATTGAATATTGGACCGTGTCGTGATCCAATTTTTTTATTTTATTTTATTTTATTTTATTTACTTATGATGTTGTGGCATAGCGTATTAGACATTGGGTTAGGGTTTGCTAGAGCCACCGTTCCACCCTCCATATAAAGCTTCTCTTTCCCTTTTGTCTCTCCTCGTTCACTCTCATTCATTTTCCCAATTAGGCAAGTACATCTTTCACATATGGAGAGAGAAACTTTGTGCATTTCTTTCTTTGATTTCTTTTACATATTTTTAGTCTATATTATGCATTTTTACATTCTCTACATGTTTACTATTTGATGTTTTCGGATTTGATGAATGTTTTGGTGTAGATCAAAGTTTCAAAACTAGGGTTTTATGGATCTTTATGGAAATGATCCATCAAAACTTGTTGTTTTGGAAAACCAGTAGTTCCATGCTATAGAGAATTCAATTTTATGGTATTTAACTTTTGTTTCGCCGAATTTTGAATTCTAAAGAGGAAGTTATGACCATAGCAAGTTTCAAAAATTCTCATGGCTGAACTTACTGTTCTTAGACGACGATCTTCTATCCGTGCATGAGGTCATGTGAATGCCAATTGGCCATAGAATCTGACGCATACACTCCCTGACACATGCCCGTTATGCGCATAATTTGTCCTATGCGCATGGGTTGAAGGTGTATGCTGGTCTCGCATACGCGCTTGTTGGTGCTATGTGCCTATCACGTATATGCGCTCGACCATGTGCGCCAGGTTGCTATACACCATGTTAACCTTGTCTGCCTTTCTATGCTCAAGGCACTTATGCGCCTGTTTGGTTATGCGCCTATCTGTCACATGCACCTGAGACCCCTATGCGCCTGTTTTTTGTTGGATTTATATTTTAAGTAGTTTTTGCTATTTTCTCTTGATGACTTGATGACTTAATTTCCTGCCATGACCTTAGCGTACTATGGGTAACTTAGACTATGTGGCTTATGCTCCCAAGTGACCTATGCGCCTATGTGACCTATTTTCCAAGAGGATTCCATGTGATAATTTGATTGACTACATTCTTGACTTGATTACTTGTACATGTGCTGGTACTATCCTATGTATGTAGTGAGGTACTAATTGTAGTGCCCCGTCCCACTCAGTTCAATTAGAGGAATCAAAACATAATGGCATTTGGACTTGCCTATGCAACGGCTTGCTCGAAGTCCCACTCGGTCGAGGTAACTCCTCGTTCAGGTGGGTGGCTTCGATGAACTTGCCTTAGCTTAGTCTTCACACTAATAAATGAAAGTTTTTACATGCACTGAGTAGGCTTGTTAATAAAAGAGATGAACCCACATAGCTGGGAGAATAATTCCATTGAGTCACATGCATGTGTAGAACATGGAAATGTCAACTTGTTGCTTAGAAGTCTTTCCACGAAGTGTTTTTCAAAGTTGGCACTGGGTCCTTCGACCGCATGAGTGAATTAAGTAGAATTTTGCCACGGGCTACCGACTTGATTTGTAGCAAGTGCGTTTGCACGTTCCTACGGTCTCAAAGCTCGTTATATATAGTATGAATTTGTTAGTAATGTTGCACGGAACACGGTTGGGTTAAGGCACAAAATAGGGTTGGCTCAAGTTGAGTATACATAAGGACTATCAAATAGTTGTTCTTGAGTTTCAGTCAAAGGTATAGAAAAATAGAAGTGTTCGGGATTATAGGTCGCCAAGGCAGTCCCTAGTTCGAAAACTGTGCGAAAGTATGAAAGTAAAGATAAAAATTGGTAAAAATTATAATGAGTTGAGTTGAGTCTTGCATTATTATTGGACAACTTGTGCAAAAGGTATTGGTTCCATGAACGATCTCTGGGGCACTGGGTTCGTGTCTAGTGTTCCTTTACAAACTAGAAAAAAAGAAAGTACAAAAGTATAATTGATTTCTAGAAAAGTACAACTATAGGAATCTGATCAGTAGACGATCACTTTATCCCTTGGATGATGCGATGTCGAAGAACAAAGCCTTTGGAGAGTTCTGCAGCAAGTGCTCAGGAGATTATGATCATTAGTGATGCTTTACAAGTGATTTAAAACTCTATTTATAGAGTCCTAGAGATAACTGTTATGTAGTTATCCTAATTGGCGTACGCTGTAAGTGGCGCGCCATTAACTCCTTCGTGCGAACGGTTAGTTTAATTGCTTGGACGAGTGGAATGCTATGATTGATATGCGCTTGGTCATAGGTAGTGTTACGTACACGTTTTTCGAGATTAGTAGCATGTGTGTCACATAATCTAACTACTTCAGGATAATTTGATGAAATGACGCCCACTGCTGGGTGGCGTCAGACGCTACTTCCTGAGTAGTGCCACTGACTAATATGATATTAATGATCATCTTGCGCCAATTACAGATGACGTGAGATAGCTATTGGTCATTAATGGCAGATTGGTCATTAATGGCGGAGCTGACATGTCTGACCAAATCTTCTCGAGCGCCATGCTCGAGATTTGAACGAATTTTTTTCGACTGTCGTGCTGTCAGTCATGATGATAACTGTTTAGCTTTTTCGAGAAGATGGCCACGTGGCGGGTAGCACTTGAAGATCTTTATTATGGCGCTTCTTATGAGTAGCGCAGGGTGCTGAGTATATTTTTTAGGCTTCTACAAGACCCAATTCAAAGTTTTCAAATTTGAAAAGCTTCAAAATTTGAAATACTTTGAATAAGAAGTAGTTGGCACAGAGCAGTATCATAACCGACACGACTTCAGGCGCATATCGCGTGACTGTTACGGCTTAGCCTCGACTATAAATAGTCGAGAGGAGAAAGAAAATATTTTACTTTGCAATTTCTTTCTCTCGAGCTCTTCTTCTTCCCTAACCTTCAAAACTTTCATCTCAATGGCACCGAAGAGATCCATAGCCGCTGAGAAGGGAAACAAAGTGGCCGGAGCCACTTCGTGTGTTCCCCTACTGAGAGTGCCATAACACATCATGCCGTCGGCGAGAGCTGAAACCAGCATTGGAAGGTAAGGACTTGAACGGAGAAGATGATAGTAGGACCGCTCGTGCCATTCACATGAAGCATGACTAAGGCCAACATCGACCACCTCTTTCAGAGTGTTGGTCGATGCTTTGTGCCATCTATACATTGCGCCACCTCTTTGAAAATGTTGGGCTAAAAAATCATAACCAATGACGCCAGGCGCCATCTGTCATATTCTCAGCATGCTGCACCATTTGTTATTATGCACAGACCATCCGCTAGTTGATGTGATGCACCGTTTGGCTTGAGAATTGCATGCATTGGCTGAGGACTGTTTCTTCCTCCCCTGCACCATCTATGATTAGCGCAGGGTATTATTCAGAAAAAACAATATTTTTAGAAGTTTAACTCTGAATTTTTTCTTTTGTAGTCGATTCGAGGGAAGACCCTCATGCTGAGGAGCTGGCATCTGTATTCCGAGTGTCTGAACACCATGAAGACCTGTCCTATGTTTCCTTTCCTCAGTATGATTTGCCTGAGACCCGGAGAGCTGTGCTAAGGTCTCAGGATGACAAGGCCCTATTATGCTTGATAAATGGTGAACCCCTCGTAAGCTTAGATCAGGTTCCCCATAAGAAGCCGTCTTTCTTATTTGGCAACGTTATCAAGAAAGACTGCCAACCTAAGGCGAAACAAAAAAAGCAAGTATATCAAAGCGGGAATAGATTAATTTATTTTACTGACATGACGAGACATCTGTCAATATCCCGTTATGCTCATGCCAGCTCCCAGCATAACATGGTCGGGGACCTAACTTCTTTTCATCAGGCCATAGTGGGGAAGATATGCCATAGACTGGTCCCCAAAATAAAGATATATTCTGTAGCTCATCAGAGAGAAGCAACCCTCATTTGAGGGGCCTAAAACCAAGCTGTGTGCCTCTTGAGGATTCATCTCTACTGATCCCAGTTAGAATTCCCTTTTTCGTGAACCTATTTGCCAAGGCTGAAGGAAGATATCCAGATAAGAATATGCGGCTGACAGATCTGATGAGTCCAAAGAATAAACGTTAGAATCGTCTTTCGATCTGGGCTTTGAACAACTTTAAAGATGAACTGCTAGGTTTGGAGATTTATAAGCCGATTTGGACTACTTCCTGTGGAATTCGCACCAGTTTTAACTTATTTTTAGCCTTAGTACAACAGTAGAACGGGCACTTTTGTGACTCCTCATGGAGAGATAGGCTTCGCTCTTCACAAGATGCAGTATATTTCTTATCTGCCCGTGGGTGAAACCCTTATGAAGAGTATGTGACAACCAATGAAGAATTGGATGCTCTGGCCGAGAAGAGCCCAAGAATGGTCGCAGTCTTCGAAAAATTGTTATGCCATTTCATGATCCGCACTGTTCTATACAAGAGCCATACATAGGGGACATGCTATTTATCCAAATGGTTGGCATATCTATTTCTGGGCCATATTCATGAAGATAAGGCACAAGAACATCTGGATTGTGATCCTAGCTTCTTCGAGCCGCTCGACCACAGTACTATCCAAAAGTTGATAGAAAGGTCCCGGCATGCTGATAAAGAATTGACATAGGATTGGCATGGATTCATAGATGGTACTCCCATCGAGATTTATGTCAGACAAGGTGAGAGGCTAATATCTCGAGAAGCAATTCTGGCTGGCTTTTTATCCTTGTGGCTGCGATGATTCGTGGTCCCCGAAGCCAGTGTTGTTGATAGGATCCATCGCGGTGTACTATTCGCCGTTGTGCGTTTAGTATTCGGGCACAAGATGGACATTCTCTCTACGATGACTTGCCGATTGAATGCGGGTCTTCACTCTTTCACAGATACTATGATGACAGATCCCAGTACCCAGGATAATTTCTCCCTACTGAAATGTCGTACACTTATCTGTTCGGCTGGTTATTGTTACACAACCTCATTTTGATGGATCCGGCTCTAGGCGTTGTAGGAGGGGACTTCATCCGACATTTTTCCACATGTCGGTGGAAAGTAAACTCTCTCGTCGACTGCCGAAAAGCATTGAATATAGGTTCGAAATGGAGGTTTTACTGCGTTCCCCCACTCATGGATCCGAGAATCTTCCTCCTTTGCTAATGGATCTAAAGCCTGTGGCTGCTCGTCCGCCACCAGATGCCTTCATGTGGTTGAAGATGATGAGACCTTTCCACCTGGTATATCGATTTGGCGGTGAATGTAGTCTGGAGCCGTACCTACCTAGCCGATTTGCCTGCCAATTTGGCTAGAATCAAATACATGTTGGCAATGCCACTACTTGTTTGAAAGCTTCTGGTTATTTGGTCGATGGCGCCAGAGGATGGAGGTATTATAGCACCAGCGGCACCAAAGCTACTTTTTTAATGCCCAATGCTACTCCTGAGATAGGCCCACGTATGTTATATACATACGTGAACTTTTATACTTTGCCAATACCTTCTTTGAGGGATTCACCCTGTCTAATAGTTTTGTAAGTGCCAAACGATCACGGTTGGGGGCCGAACCACCATAGAATTCAGAGAATCTGAAGAGAATGCTCCTGCAGATGAGCCTCTTGAAGCTACCCTTGTTGGTCTCACTGATAAGGTTAATGAACCGCTAAAAATCTCTCTCAAGAAGCGGAAAGAAAAATCCCCAACAAAAGAGACTAGCAAAAGACGAAGAGTCGGGGAATCACCCACCCCTTCTGTCCCAGGTAAACCTCCTTCTTCTTCTAAGGCTCGAAGGAAAAAGATGAAGGAAGCAGCTGTTATTATTGAACAGCCTGCAGTGAGAACCAGATCCCAGACGTGACAAGCTGAAGCAGGGATTTCCTCTGGGGAACAGGGACAACCCCTTCTCCGATCCTAAAATAAACTAAGAGATCAGATACGCACGATGAGCTTTCTGAATCCAAAGGATATCCTCTAATACTGTTCAAGCGCAAGACGAGGAGAAGACTATTAATAACCGAAGTTGAATAGCAAGAAACCACAACTACGCTTACTCCTCCAGCGCTAGGACGGTCCCCTGGTCGACCAGACTCGTCTTTGCCATTGCAAGACCCACTGTCTCTGAAAGGTGATATTCTTGTCCTTGCAAATATTAATTCTTTGGGCTTTTGTGTTGATATGTATGTTTTCTATTTGCAGGAACTCCAACAACAAATATTTCAACTCCAACTGTTGCAGCGGATATTCATTTGGTTCCTTCTTCAGAATCAGCATTGATAACAATCACCCTTCCAGTGACTGTACTACTGCGACAGAAATAATGTTACCTTCCCCTACCAAGGAAACTGTGGAGATCATACCTCCTGAAGACATTCTGAATGTTTTAGTTTCCTCTATGACTCAAACTCCTGTACCCTCTCAGGAAAACAAGAAGAGGATAGGGGCCCTAGACGACTGTGACCTCAGTGATGATCTGATTGAGAAAGATCTTGAAAATGCTGCTTCGGAAGATCGAACAGTAATCCAAAAAGATGAAAATCCAATAGCTGAAGATAGCCAACTATTGCTGAAGGTAAAGAATACCCTATTGAAGATGAGGGCCATGAAAGCCCTAAAGTAGTTGATGCTGAGGAGATCCAAACCCCAGTTGATGTTGTTATTAAGACAAAGGAAGCAGAGGTAGCTACAGTCCCAGGTAGCCAAGCCAACTCAAAGATCGGATGCGGCTACTTTATATCAGGCGGTTCGGAGGCTAGGAGCAGCCAGGTGGCTGTCTCTGAAAATACTATGGCGAGGCTCTATACAGAGCGAGATGTCGTGCCTCGTGAGACCCCGTACGTGTTGCTGGGCTCAGGTAAATTTTTTGACTTCATTTACCTTTACTCTTTTGAGATTGTCTGATATGATAATAATTGCATCTTTTGATTACAGAGGGTCCTATAGGGATGATTGTTGCGGCTCTATTGGCATCTACAGCATTCATCTTCAGTTAACCTATGGCTCCTCTGGATATGGGGACTCATGTTACGAAATGAAGCTCTTCGAGGATGCCCGCACCAATATCTTTCGGTGCACAATCCGTGATTCCTCCATCTTCTGCAGAAGAGGAGATTTGGGCTGAAGTAGCGACTCCTGGTGTATCGACGATGACAAATATCGTCATTGAGACTTATACCAGTGCTTTATTCACTTTCTTGGGAACTCTTATTCAGATGGTCTTGGAGAAAGGCCATCCTTATGAGTCAGTAAGGAGAACTACCTCCTTTATCATTGAAGCCATCCGTAATATTGGTGATCTGGACCGGGTTAGCTTCTTAGAACATATCTTGGATGCGCTCGAAGAGAAAATCAGGTCCTATCAAGATCTGACAAGAGGCAATATCCAGCGAGTCATAGATGCCGAATGTGAGATGATGGCTCGCGAGTCTGCAGCACGACAAGCAGCTTTAGAAGATTCTGTGGTTGTTTTCTTAACGCGGTCCACAGAGTCAGAGTCTAGCATTATCGAGACTACTTTCTATGTCGAGTGTTATAAGACCGAAGCCTCAGAGAATGAGAAGGAAGCAGATGAATGCCAAGCTCGTCTTTAGGAGTTGGAAGCTGAGATGGCCCAACTTCGTGAGACACTTAGAGCTGCCAGGAAACGTAAAGAGGAAGTACTTAAAATGCATCAAGTTGCCGCAAGCCACCTGGACGATCTGAAAAGGCAACAAAAAGAATTCATCCAAACTTAGAGTACAGAAATTGAACGTCGAGTCAAATCCCTGCAACCTTTTGACCCTGAATCTGGGCGAGCTTTGGCCAGACAAAGAGTTCTTGATATTAGAACTGAGAGGGTTGATGCTCTGAAGAGGATGATAACTGAACTGAGCACTCAGCCTCCCAAATGAAGTTATCCAATTGTGACAAATTTTTGTTTTACTCAGCTGTATATACAATTTTGATGTTTTGCACGTCATTTGAATAAAAAATTGATGATCTTTTTGTGGCTCTATTACTTATTACGTATCTGTTTGAGATACAAGTAATAGATAGGAATGAGAAATATGTTCAGAGGTGCCGGACATGACATATCTCTTGAAAATAACAATACTTATTATATCTTTCAGAGGTAATGTGGACATGACAGAATATAACTTATAATATTATTATTTCGAAGATGACATCATCAGAGGTAATATGGACGTGACGAGTCATTGATGTAGATAGTAGAATTTCGAGGTAAATGTGGACGTGAATTTGTACATCCGTTGGTTATCCTTAAGCCAACTGGGACTCAAGAACAGGATATCCTTAAAACAGCTGGGTTTCAAAAGATGATATTTGCGATGATGTAGTAGATTATTGTCACAGAATAAGATCTGGATAGATTCCACTGGAGATTCAAAGATTTGAAATATGTACAATATTTGTTAGGAAATATAGTACACATTTTTAAACATGGTATTTCTTCGAGAATTTGTCGTTAATAGGCATCATGGTGATTCGGCCATCCATTACTGACAGTTGATAAGCTCCATTTGAGAAAACTTTGTTTATAACGTAGGGACCTTCCCACTTTGGTTCGAACTTGCCTTTGCTCATGTGTGTCATAGTCATAGGACGTCTAACAGTAAGGACTAGTTTACCCTTTTGAAATGCTCATACTTTAACTTTAAGGTTGAAGGCTTTTGAGATACGAGCTTGATATAGCTCGATGTGTTATTGAGCTAGTAGCCGTTTCTCGTCAAGTGCTTCAAGCTCCTGAAGTCGAAGACGATAATTATTTTCTGTTGTGAGTTCATTGGCAATGGTTATTCTCAATGACGGGATCTGAATCTCCAACGAAAGAACAGCTTCGCATCCATACACCAAAGAGAAAGGTGTACAGCCGGTCGGAGTGCGTACGGTGGCACGATAGGCCCATAGACACTCTCCAAGCTTTTCGCTCTAGTTCCATTTATTGGTAGAAATAAACTTTTTGAGAAGCTTGATGATTGTTTTATCGAATGCTTCTACCAAACCGTTAGTTGCAGAATTGTAGGCTATAGAAGCGACATTGTTGACCCGATTGTCATCACAGAATTGAGTGAATTTCTGACTGATGAACTATGGTCCATTGTCATGGATGATTCGCTGAAGGACTCTGAATCTGTAGATCACATAATGCTTGATGCAATTGATGACACTGCTTATCTTGACTTTAACTAAAGGTATAGCTTCGGCCCATTTTGAAAAATAATCGGTTATAGCTAAGATAAACTGATGTCCTCGAGATGAAGGTGGATTAATAGGACCAATATCATCCATGCCTAAGCTTTGAAGGGCCATGATGCTGTAGTCGGATGGAGAAATTCTAAAGGTTGATGAATTAAATCTGCATAAATTTGACATGCTCGGCATTTCTTTGAATATTCGATGGCATCCAATACCATGGTTGGCCAATAGTATCCCATGCATCGAATTCGATCTTGTAGCTTAGGACCAGGCTG